>JASANG010002592.1:0-193427 GCA_030248215.1 Enoplolaimus lenunculus | reverse complement strand
GCCATTCACAGATGTGAACTAAATTCCTAGCTTTGATTTTTAATGAATTATTTGCAGCTGCAAATTTTACCAACTTTATTTTAGACAAAACTTGCCAGTGCAAGTTGCAGCTTAAAGTTGTCGCAGCAAAAACTTGCACGTGTGAATAGGACTTTACTTAGGTTAAAGTGTACGAGAAACCCAGTTGATCTTTTACTCACCAAACAGTTGAAGTTTCGTGTAGAAGACGAATTTGCTAAAACAAGCAACAGTGTCCTATGTGTGTCTTTTTTCACTATTCCGAGACTAAATTTATTAATGTTTTTCAGTACATAATGAAAAATAATCTGCCAGGAAAGTGATGAATGGACTGGGATTTTATAATATTGCACGACTGTATATTTTTTGCTTGCATGTTCGAATCATTTTTGCAGCGAATTAACGGCAATTCGTCACCAACAACTTGTGGCCCGACAGTGACCTATGCGCAAGCCTAAAGATAAAGTATAATCCCGCAGCGCAATCTTAAGCGTTATTCTAAGACTGACGATGGGCGACAAAAATTATTAAGTCTACGAGATTATAGATTACAAATTATCGGTCGAGGAGTGGTCGTTCTATACATTGTCGTGATACCTTTTGCTTCATATGACATTACGGCGATATTCTAGTTACGAGCGTCCGTTTAGGCGAATCTGGAAATACCGTATGTTTAGGGTAACGTTACCTAAGGGGCGAAACAGCCTATTATCCATCTGGATTTAGATCCAAAAGGCAATATCCATGGAATGTGGTTAGCGTTGTGATACGCATTTTTCATACGTGACAGTGATAACAGCAATCAAGCATTGTCATTAGTGATTTGATGAGTTGAATAGTTTAAAGTTTGTAAGTCGACGTAATATTGGCGACGTGATAAATACATATGCACGATATTATACTATTTTCAATTTCTTCATTTAAATTGTATTTTTATGTCATGAATTTTAGTTTTTATCACCGTCCGCGGCGGTGAGTCCTGTATTCGCTGGCGGTATAATTCGAAGACATGGGTTATAAATACTGTAGAATAGATTCAGTGAAATTTTTGTTGTAAATTCTTAACTAGAATTTTTGCACACGTGTGATGTGCAATAAAGCTCTTAACTTTTTTGCAAGTACCATATTCTAATGAAAAAAGTGATGGCAAACTGTCAAAATATAGAGCTCAGATATCTTTACTTTACTATTTTGATATTGAATAACTGAAAAAGCAAAACTTGCAATTTAACAATGTAAAGCATCAACAGTTAAAACTTGAAACTTGGTTTCCGATTTTCAGCTCCGGGTTTAACAAATTTATGTACCAGGGTTGTTGGCCGGAAACAAATTACCGGAAAAAATGGTTTTTTCCATTTTTTCCATTTTTATCCGAGGGGGAGGAAAAAAGTGAAAAAGATTGGAAAAATATTATACGACTCTTAAATATAATTTGCAACTAAACATAATATAAAATAATGTTTTTATATGACATGTAACTACTTTCAAGCAACACATTAAAAGTGACCGTGTGTAGGTTATGGCCACCAGGACACACTATATGTCCGAAAAGAGCGAAAATTGCAGCATTTGAATATATAAATGGATTTTAGAATTGAAAAGTTGCCAAAAGGTTCAATGTGAAACAACATATGCAACTTGTTCGGTTCACTCACCAAGTTTCATCGACAGTGGGGCCAAAGTTAGGGTGCTCAAAATTGTAAGCTTGCTTTTACCGTATGATTTAACACAAGAATACATTGGTTTTAGCTTCAAACTCGCTTTACTCTGCGAGGTTGCAGCAATTGAGAGATTTTGATGTCAGAAAAAACCCAAAAGTATCTTGGGATTTAATATATACTTTAAAAACAAGTGTTACTGTTTAACTCGCTTCACTCATGAGTTTCTGATGTTCTACTGACCTTTTCCGATTTTTCCATGCCAAAACTTAAATTTTTAAAAAATTCGAATTTCAAGGTCCCAAATTCCTGCACTGGACTCAAAAAAAATTGTCGAAAAATTATACAAATAATACCATTTGACACAGGTTGCGAATCTAAGACGAATATTGTTCAATGTTTCCCAATTAGATGTCTGCATAACGAGTCATTGATATATAATTTGTTCAAAAGTTCAGATTTTTGCATGGAATGATCAGAGGATGTCATCAGAAGCTCAAATATGCAAAAACTTTCAAAATGCAAGCATTTTTGTGCAAGCGGCGGTTAAGAGTGGGTTAACCGATCACTCAGACAAGGAATGCTTTTTTTCATTTTTTCCATTATTTTCCGGGAAAAAATGGAAAAACTCATTTTTTCCGGTCATAATTTTTGCCCGTAAAAACAACCCTGTTGTATACTAAAATTCTGCGTATTTTAGCTTAATTTTAATAGAACGAGTTTAAATGCTAGGTTGAGAAAAATAAAAAGTTGGTGTAGGAGTCTTTATAGCACGTTGGTGCAGCAAGGTAGTAGTTTTGCTCCGATAACTGAACCCAACTACACCTAGCTATACACTGCGTCGAGAGTACGACTACAGTTATCGCCGTTCGTGGAGGCATATTGCTTGATACTTCACTTTCCGTAGGCCACACTAAAGGTCAGTTTTGAGACCTGAGAGAGAAAATTGCGAAATCTCACTTAGCAAACAAACCTTACTAAACAAAACGTTTTTCACATGTTATATTTTACATTTGCAAAGTGGCATTTAATGACACGTCAATAATAAATACTAAGCAAATTGAACATTTATCCGCTTATATCATCAACGCAATAAATTTATTTCACTTTAAAAAATTTGAAAAAGATAATGTTCACCCGTCTGTTCTGGTGTAGAATAATAGCAAAGGCGCTGAGTTTTAGATAAATTGTTGATTTTTACGAATTTTTCAGCATAAATAATGGAGAAACAATAAGTTTGCTCCTATTCAGCAGATTGTATCCGAAAATCTCTAAGCAAAAAAATGAAATTTGTTTTCCATTATATAAATAACTCAGAAATCAGACATTTTCTTAGTTTTACTGCATTTGTCATCTGTTTAATAAATTCGGGTGATTTTTATGTTTTGGTGCTAAACATGACATCTGCCAGGTTGGATCGCGGTGACCGCAATTTCTACTTTGAGGCAAAATGCTAGTTTACACAAGTCTTATAATCCCAATATAAATTTAAATATTTTTTAAGGGTTCTTTGCGTTCTTAATCACTTTAAATCTTTGTGGTGGAATATGTGAAATATTGCTTATAGCATTCTAATCTCGGAAAATTTTGAAGTAACAGAAGTCATAGTCATTTTATAGTTACAAAAATTCTATTGATCACATCATCTTAACTACTCTAGTTAATCAGGACCAGTAGCCAACGAGGCCCGGTACTTATACTGCAAAAAGTGGTGAGTCAAATTGGCTCTCTACGAAATAGGTTTTTCCGGACACCACAAACTTAGTCAAATTCGACTCACTGAGCAATTGATTGAGTCGAATTTGACTCTAGCGGAGTCGAATTTTGACTCAATTTGTGTAGTTCGCAAAAGCCTATTTCGGAGAGAGTCAATTTGACTCACCATTTGTTGCAGTGTAGTTTTGGATTCGATTCATAGCAGACATTGGATGTCAATGTCGTAAGTGTCGACAGATCACAAATGTACTTTCTACCAAACTTGTTACTGACCCTTTCTCACCTAAAGTTGAGCATCAACAACACAGCGCAATGGGTGTATTGTGAAATAATGCACAATACACTGCATATAGCTGTTGCTATGCGTGTACTTAGTATAAAATCTCCAAAAGAAGTGAGACCTCCTCAGGAACGAGCGTCAAGCTCCCGTTGCTGTAGTGGTGATGGTAAACGCATCCACTAAAGTCTCCGTGGTTTAAATAATAGCATAAAAGTTGGTATCAGATGAAATAGAAAATATTCATGTGAGAAAAGGTTCGTATTGACAGCAAATTGTTGCCAACACTCTGAAACTTTCGCTTTAGCATAGTAGATTAGATCTTTACGAAGCTGTTTTGTGCTTAATCCCAGCTTATTCTCAACAACTATGCTGCGCCAAGCGGTCGCTTCATTTACGTTTTACGGGCTGGCCCAAAAATTTAAGGTTAAACCGCACGAAGAATGCATTAACCAATAACACTTCAAAAACAACATCGATTTTTCAGTAATCAACTGCAAAAACAACGAGAAGAGGGTAATATATCCTGGTGCCCTGGTATATATGCGACCAAACCCTACAAAGGTGTTATAGAGACAGCTATCCAATACACAAACGCTTCAAATTGCGTTCCACGTATTTTACTCTTCGTTCTCTGCTGTCTATAAACGCGAACCCATACCACAAATTGGCAAAAGACAGCTGTAAACATACCCAGCAGAACAATACATATCAGGAGGGAGTTGTCCCTTTTAAAACGTTGCTTACAATCTCGGCAGTGAGTCTTTAAAATTCTGTCAAATAAATTTTCTATCTGGCTCAAGCGCTTCCTAATTGTTATACCGACGGGGTAGAGAACGTGTCTGTTCGCGTATTTGGGTGTAGCATCATAGATATACATATGGCAAACAAAACAAGAGTATGTTTTCTGTTTTACTGCATTTTGTGCACTCTTGCTGTTGCTGTTGTTGTTGTCAGAGAGGAAAATAAAGTTCCATTTTCGTATCGCCGGCAGGTTTCTGTATTTTGCTGTATTTGTTCTATGATGATTTGTATACGTTAAACATTTAAAATATTAGCTCTTGAACACATCCCACACATTCAAGATAAGATTTAATTTTAGGCTTAGGTAAATCTGTTTAGAAACCTATGTCTAAAACCTAAACATGCGGTGGGAAACTGTACAAAAGTCTAAAAAGATGTCTTATAGCAGAGCACATTATACGCTTTGGTTTTAATGCGCATTTGAAATTACATTTGAATTTGGCAATAATTTAATAGTACAGCTCGCCATTTACATTGTTATTCGTAATTATATCAGTGAACCATGTGGTAACAATAATTAAGGTCTATGAATAACAACCTCAGCATGAGGTTTAAGGAACATATATTCAGGAGCTGTTCCAGTTCAATTTATTAGTATTGGAGCAAAGTACACCCTATAAAAATGAGGAGAGTTGGTGCAAAATCACTGAGTGCGCTGAATACATGTTCTACACAGAATGTTCCCATATTTAGTGGCGCAGCGAGGAATTTTGATTGGGCGGACACACCGTGCCAGGTCCGTACCTTTCGTTTTCGCCTAAAAGCAAAGTTAGAATCCTTTAGCAGTACGGATCTCAATTTTTGGTGGGATGTATGAGGTTAGCCACGCTCCCCTAGTTGGCTTGGAGACCAGTTTCAGAGTTCTCTTTTACCTCCTTAAGTTTCTGGCAGTTTGGGTAACTGGACCAGGTCGAATGGTTTGGAACGTGAGCACGACTTGCAAAAATATCGCGAGTGAAAAGCTAGACACTATTGTCTTTTGGAGTCTTTCTGGTCGAATTTATTTCTCGGTACTAAGAGTTGAAACAGATTGAGCGAAGGCTCGAAGCCAGAAATTAGACTGAGCTTTGAAGAATTCGCGAGCGAAGCAAAAGAGAAGCTATACAATGTTACAGTATTAAATCGCTCGGTAACAGTCTTAAAACATTTCATTATTCATGTAGCGCGGGGTCTAATCCACCAAACCGACCCCCCTCCTGGTCTAACGCTTATGTGTGATTGTGAATTTTTGTACAATTTTTATTACTATCTTTAGTTTTGAGCTGGTCAGGTTGGGGAATTTGAGTTTGATGTCCGTCTGTGAATAGCGCCGCCCGGCAAAATATTGCTCGAAAATTGATCAGTGGAAAACATGGCGAGCGAAGCGAGTGAGAAACCATTCGTAATTTTTGTATCTAATGTAAGTTATGACACACTCTGGAGCGGCCAAATAAATATCAGAATCTCTCCCAACTTATTCGGGTCACTACAGTAGCATAAAAGTTTAGCATTTCATGTCCAAAGAATAAAACTTGTTAGTAGTGTTAGCGTGCGTAGCAAAATTCCTCAAAATTGCGTTTCACTATTGTTCATTTTTAACATGAACTGTTAACGCTGGAGTTGTGAGGGGGGTTACAGACATCAAAACACTTAATACAAGAAAACCGCATCCGAAATTTTATGTGGAACGTAACCACCTTTTTTCCAAAATCCCGGCTGCGCCCATGACAGTTAAACCTTTTTCTGCGCGATTAAATTATTATGGACTTGACTAAATGAGTGCTATTCAGTTAATTTCACAAATTTAGTTGCATACCATAAAATCTTCGTCAAATTTGGACCAGGAATATATGAGGGCGTGGCCTCAATGACCGCAGATCAAAGGAATTGTGAGGAATTTTCCAATCAGAATCATTTTGAATGCAGATTTGATCCATGTGTTTTCACCAAGTTATTTTTGGTGAACCGCACGACGAGTTAGGGTTGCGTTATCTTTTTCTTGACGTCCGGCCCCGTACTGATGACGGAGCGGATGGTGACGGCCGGCGCCGCATAACGAGCATAGCGCCGCCCTTAGTTTCACAGCCCAGTTAGGTCATGATCTGCACCTCATTCAAGTCTGTGATTCAAAGAGCGTGAGTAAAACAACGTCAGCTGTCACGGCCCTGTATAGAAGAAATTGTTTTATATGCGAATTGATATTTCATTTATGGTTCTATTATGTAGCGTGAAAAAATGTAAATTCAATATTCTTTGCTTTAAATAGTTTAATTTGATTTCAAATATGTGTTTTCAAACTTCAAAGTAAAGGCCAAGTCAGGTGTTTGCACCGTGGCCGCAGTTTATAGGTTCACAAATGTTATAAAATGCCATCATTTCCTAAATAATTACCGTTGTTGTTATCGTTTATTGCATCGTTTAAACTTGAATAATTATTCAGTCGAACGTTTCTGCGCGTACCATATTCGGTTTCAGGGTACGCTTTGAAATAAAGAGCAGCAGCTGAAATCTTAAGATAAAAAGTATTTTGTGTGAGAATAACAAAGACTGTGCGCATATTACAGTCAAACTAAAATATACAATCGTTCATACTTCGCAGCAGTCATGCTCTTTCTAAATAATTTTCAGCCCACGAGCATTTGGAGCTGTGCATGGCCCTGATTCATGTGACTAAAGGCTTTAGGCATAAGCATAGGTAAGTGTTTACCTAAGCTCAGCGTTTATCCTAAGCGTAACTGTGAGGAGGAAAATGTATTTGAGGCTTGGGCCGTTTAATCTGTAGCTAAAAGCCATTCAAAAGACAAGCAACAATCATCGATTTATTTCATATTTTGGTTTAGGTATAATGGGTACCATTTGCCGAAATATGCAAAATTCTACGATGTCATTCACTGTTAATTGATAGGATTTGAATACTACTGTTAAGTAAAATACAATGCAAAGTTGGTGTAAGTACGCATTTTTATTGTTTGGATTGCCCTTTACTTGACGTCCGGCGCCGTCCGTCCCTGTACGTCATCCGTAAGGCGCCGTCCGCCACTGTACCATACGTTATCGTACGTGAGTTATTTGCGTACGATACCGCACGGGTACGTACGTCGGCGTACGGTGACGGACGACGGACGGCGCCGGACGCCAACAAAAGTATAGCCCAAACCTTAATGGAACATGAGCTACCTGGATCTCAAGGCCTGCATATAACGTGGCTCGTCAAAGGAAAAGCAACTTGTGCGTGTTTATTATTATATATACACATTTAATAAGTGAATATATGACTTGCTACTTTGCTCATTCATTGCTTGACGGTATTCGGAATGATTTCTAATGCAATTTTTTACTGTAGTGAGTGATAAAAATAAAACGGGGACTGATGTTTATTTTGTGTCTCCAGGGGGTATATCCGTTGTTTTTTTGGTTTCGAAATAAACATTTTCAATTTACCCGATGTGAGCTGGACCCAACGGCAACATTCATCTTTGCATATATTCTGTCTTTATTCAGAACTGACTTGCGCCGAAGCTTTTTTTGTGGATTGCCATGTCCGTTAATCTAATTTCTGGATTTAATAAAGTTTATGCTGGTTGTCTCAAGGGTATGTTACATATTTGAGCAGTGTAAAAACCATTCTTCCGCTTTGGTCGCTTTTACGGACTCTTATTAGTACTTAGAGACTCTATCCACTGATGAACTGTAATTAAGAATACAGAGGCGGGTTTTCTTCATTAGTTTGTGATTTAGCATCAAATTAGCTATTTGTAATTCAAATAGAATATCAAAGAACAATTTTTGTGACTACACTGTAGCGACCCGGGTAAAGGGAATAATAAGAGCGGGCTACATTCAATTAAGAGTGGATGATCACTTAAACAAGAGTATGCAAAACGCCTTGTTTTGCAGGGAACTAAATCTACCAGCACTCGTTGCGTTTTGGTCCTACCCCCCTCATTTTTTTTTGGGGTGGGGGTCAATTTTAATTTCATTTTACACGGGCATCCGCCAGCCAACACCGAAAATACAATCGGACCACATTTTAGTATATACAATAGCACATGAATTTCAACAACAATAAAGATTTTGACCCCCCCAAACGGGGGGTAAGCCAAAAATGCAACACGCGCTGGGTACATTTTTTCTACATAGAATGTGCCCAGTTGCATACTCTTGTTAAAGGGTATCATGCACTCTTGATTCAATTAATAGGACGTAAATAACTCAGCATGCTGGCGGTGGAGCCAAAAAACGTTCAGGAGGCGCATACAGTTATTTGACTCGACTTACAAGTGAGGTTGACACGTATCTCGGGGAAGGTAAATTTATCTACGATTGGATGAGCCTTCCCTGGCCCCGCTAGCAACTAGTGAGATGTCTGCGTTTGGAAATGTTGAGATTGCGTTTGACCAATAGTTAAAACATAATCATCCAATTACATCACTTAATCGAATTTGCTGCAGAATCTGAGAAAATTGCGGTGAATCTTCGAAACTTAAAAACCACTGCGTGTACCGGAAAGTATTGTAAAGAATAAATCTGTGCAGTATAAAGCCAACCACCGTTGCCGAAATTCAGCCTCAACACAGCCAAATTCGCAAAATACTTAAACATATTAACATCAAACAACAACATTATGAAAGTATTTTTCAATGTGCGTCGTTTAAACAAATTTAGCAAAAGCTATGGCTTCCGATTGGGTTTAATTTGTCACATTTTGAAGATTTTATTTCAGTTTTACAATACGAATTTTCATTATTTGATAATATGCATCATTTTATTTTATGCGCAAAATTTTTTCACTTGTCATGTTATTAAATGACTCGCTGATAGATAAGATTGTCTTGGGGAGCATTGCTAACCAGGAAACTTCCCATGCACGGCACCTTTGCGTAACCGGATATCCATTTCCGGCAAAAAATAGTGTGTTTCCATTGCGGATATACCAGTCGAAAATTAAGTATTGATTACAGTTAGTTATAAATAATTTAAGAATTATTCAGTTTGTCATCGCGAACTAATACCGTCTACAAAAAATTGTTGTCCGGGACAATTTCCTTGCATCGTTTCAGCTCTTGAATGCCTAATGCGTCAAAGCCTCTAACATTCATTGTCTGCAGCAGTCGATATGCTAGATGATCAATGTTACTTTAAGGGGCGTAACAGCAGATTAAGCTTATTCCTAAGCCTAAGCCTAAGCAAAAAAATGTAATCTAGAATCTAAACCTACTCTTTTATAGACCCACCGCAAACCTGGACGCCCCTTAAAGTAACATGGGCCTGCTAGATTACTGTATTGGCCCGAATAAGAGGGGGTAATAAAAGGGGGGTCCCCATTTTGAGTCCCATTCAATAAGAGTCTGTATCCCTAATAAGAGTCCGTAAGCGGATAGAGTCTCTAAACCTTAATTAGAGTCCATAAATGTCAATTATCCCTAATTGTAGCGCATAACTCCAGGACCAAATAACTTGAGTTTAATTCTTTAAAGCGTACTTACTTAAATTTTGAATATACATTCCTAAGTATAACCTTGTATTGTCGCTCAAGCTATTGACACAAGACAAACAACGTTTAATTAAACGGATAGTTGCAATACCGTATATATCAGTAACGAAGGGTGGCGAAGGACGGGTTGAAAAGAAATAACAGTCCGTAACCGAATAACAGGGGGTACCCTCTGGAGAGGCTAAACAAATATCAGTCCCCCCATCTTATTCGGGTCACTTATGAACTAGACATTAGAATTGCTAATCATGGAAGCGTCTTTAGATCGAATTTCTGTTTTCCACCCACGAGCGCGATATCCACTTTTTATGTTTGAATCATAAATTCAACTGATTTACAAACCATGAAAATTTCCCATTGCTTGTAAGAAAAATTGGCCCATTTAAAGATCAGTGGCGGAGAGTTTTTCTGTGGGACTAGAATAAATTAAGCTTATTGCTTTACACTAATTTTTTGCTTGGTTTAGGTTTAGGCTTAGGTTTAAGAATAGGAATATGTTCATTCTTACGTTTAGGCTTAGGCTTTAGGCTTAGGTTTAGGAATATGCTTATATGCTGTTTCGCCCCTGTTCTTTACATTGGCCGAAAAATTGAACTCTGGGCTGTTATCCACTTTACCCACATTTAAGATCAAGAAACAGACTGTGGAAGAGGCCTTGCTGGAATTTACCATGCAAATGTTTTTTGTGAACGTGATGCCATTTTGACGTCATTGGTCTCAAAACTATAAAGTATTGTAAGTTAAATGTTTTTTATCGTGTCTCCAGGCAGAAATTTTGGGAGGGAATATATCCACGCTATCCCTCCACTTGTATTTCGCTGCTTGGGCTTTTGCTAGGCTTAGGGTCAGGCTTAGGCAAATGTTTAGACAAAGGCTTGCGTTGAGGAACGTGTACAACAGCCGGAATCGAGCGATTTTTCCGAAGGAAGGATTGTTCTGTTGTAGAATTCCTTTTATATAACGGGGCTACACGCCACAGTTTATTTGGGCTCACCACGAGCGCAGTGTTATATTGTTGCGCGTAGGACAATACACAGTATATCGTATGCTTGCTGAAAGTTGCAGTTGCAACATTTAAAAACAAATGCCCGTACCCGGATATTTCTACAAGAAAAACCGGACGCGGAATGGTTTGTTTTGCAAGTCCGGACCCGGAATTTGTCTAACCTAAAACCTGCGCCCAGAATCTTCTTTTAGGCGAAAATAACCGGAATACACGGACCCAGGCGCAACTGTACAATAAGCAATTTTTTTTAACTTTATAGATGACTCAAAACTAGCTTGAGTAGCTTGTAGCATAGCGGCGCTGACATGTAAGGTTTTATGACAAATTATTAATATCGCTTATCCTTCTATTATTACAGTTGTTATTTGTCTTTCTTTGATTGTACTTTGATTCCTAAGACAGGATAAAGCCCCATTTACTTGTGCAAGTGTTCTTGCAGCGAAAACTCGGAGCTGCAATTCATCGTGTAACTTTTTGACAGAAAGAACTTGCAGCTGCAATTTGCAAGTAGAAATTTTGTTCAAAAATTGGAAGGGCATCATGAAATATTAGGGTCTTGCAGATACAAAAAAATTAGCACAGCACTATGTATTATGTATTATCCAACCCACCTGGAGCGGCGTCGGGCCATATTTGGTGAGCAGGGGCGTGCGAATTCACGTGTTAGACGGTGACTATCCTAGTGGTTAAATATGAGAACTTGGGTATTGAACAAAATATAAGTCCATTTGTTTAGCTTGCATACTTCCAGTTCGCGCGAAGCCCTAAAGATTTTTAAATTGGGTTTTTTAATGTTTCTTACTTATAGCGTGATCAGCACAGTTGTAGAAACAGTCAAAGCTGTATTGAGTTTTATCAAAATTTGAAGAAAAATTTTGGAAGTAGCTCTATATCATTAAGCTAACAATTGTGTGGTCTGTGTAAGGGGTAGTTTCCTAAAAGCATTCGCTCCCAGGTTTTTCTGCTTTCTCTGCTCAACTATGTTTCGTAGGCTGTTGGCAATGCAGTGAACTTATTAACTTGAATTATAATCTGATATGCTGCTAGAGAGCATAAGGGACGTTTGGTAATGAACGCAGTTTAATATGAACAATTACCGAGATGTGGGACAACTAGTAAATAACGTTGTCTATATAAGAGTACTCTCTAAAAGCTTAAACTAACTTGATTTAAACTTAAGGTAATCCAGCAGTATTAAACTAAGTTTCTAGAATAACTGAACTAACTGGTAGGTTTACGCTTAAACTAATTTAAAATCTTACGTATTTTAGTTTAAGCTTAACTAATAGTGAACTCCTTGACACGCATAATTTTTCGGCTTCACTTGTTACTTAATCTAAAAATAAGTTTACTTAAACTCGTGTTAAACATAAAAACGCGTTAGTTTAAGTAAAACTTAAAATTCTAGTTTAGTTAGTCCGTCCAGCCATTTAAGTTATATTTAAACTGATATTCAAATTTAGTTAAGTTGTAATTTAAGTTTTAGCTTTTAAAGAGTGTGAATGGTAAAATTTTCAAGCCCGCACCGGGGTGGAGATTTCCGAAAATTTTGAATTATTATCACCACAACCCACCCCGCACGTGATGTAGTTTCCCATTGGGATGCCCACTCACATATCATAACTGTCGAGCATACTCGTGCGTGTTTGAATTTTATCACAGTTCAACAAAGTTCCGTTTTGTGTGTTTGAAGCCAATTTTGTATACCTGTTTAGCAACAACCAAAATTGAATTCGAACATTTACAATGACAATAATTACGCGATTCGCTACAGTTTATTAGTTTGCAGGCGGGCTGGCTAATGTGGTGTATTGCAGCGCTGAGTCTCTGACGTCAATACGGTAACCCTTTCTTTAAAAAACAACCTAATTGTGTGCGTCTTGGTTTCTTTATACAGAAAATGCAATCTGCGTTACGCTGTCACTACAAAGGTGGGCTCGCCAACCTTATTTGCGTTTTTTTGCATAGCTTTAAACTTTGTGTTTATTTTACTATTTGTCAATATATGTTTATTTTCCATGCTTCGGTTGCCATATAAAAGATGGCGCTTCTGTTGAGCACACAATCGACTTTCTCAATAATGCAAACAACAACCAAATATAATCACATAAACTGAAAAAATTTCCGTTTATACACCATACTGATGTTGTGTGTGCATTGTCAAAAATAAAGCAATTATTGAGGTAGAAATCCCCGATATATTGCCAATATATTTGGCACAATTATTATAGACAATTACGAGAAACGACAAAATATGCAGTGTAATTTATGATGACTGAGTATTTTTCCTTGATTAGAAGCTAAAAAAGAATATTTTTGTCTCAATGGCTTTATGTCATATTTCCGTTTAGCTCAGGGTTATGTATTTATTTCGTGTTTAAAATGAATTATATGTAGGGCTCAAACGACAATTATATATACCGTATTTATTGCAATAATAAATAAGACGAACAATTTTTATGCTGCGGCGAACCGAGTGCAACAACATGCGTATTTGTTACCAATTATTCGTGTAGTGTAGAGCTGCGAGCATAAGTTTATGCGGCAGTTACAGGGTGTAGCTGGGAAAACGGCTGTGAAAAGTTCCAATTTTGGCGTTTCTATAAATACATTTTAGCCCTTTCATCGCGCCCATCGCTCAAAAAATATTGTGGTATATAGGCAATATTACATCAATATGTCATAATTGTTCGAGTCATACATAGACTGGGTTGTCATTGTCATATAGTGGAAAAATCTTATTTTTTCGAAATATGCCGCATATCGCCAATTTTTACTTTTTACGCGTCAAAATTTGTCCAAAAAATAATTGTATATTTTGTGCTATTTTGAACCATTTGCGCTCCTGAAGCAATGCCAAACGATGCCGCTTATATAAGATTAAAAATCAAAATTTGTTTCTCAAAAAAGTTGTTTGCATATTATTACGCACAGTGAACACTTTTAGCTTTCAAAACTTAATATATGAATGACAATTTCAGTGTCATGACAGTATATATACGTTATTTTTGAACGCGGAAGCGCAAGCTTATACACCAGGGTACAACCGGAGGTCTGCTTCCGACTCCGGCTCCGGTAGAATTTTTGCCGGAGGTTGCTTCAATTTCGGTAGTAAAATTTTACATAATTTTGCAATATTTTTGTGTTTAGCGCGTTTCGTTTTACTTTTGTCGCAATTTTAAGGAAAGGATTTCCGAAATTTCGCAGAAAAGTAGCGTAAAACCGGACAACTTAACAACATATTACAGATATTGGCTAAAATTAACTAATTAACCATCACTTTTACCACCTAATTTCGCCACACCTCCGGCGCCGGCAAGTATCGTTGACCTCCGGTTCCCGCTCCGTTATTTTTCACCTGTGGTTACACCCTGTTATACAGCTATATACCTACTGGCGTTACAGGAAAGTCGATCGCTCGTTTTAATCTATCCCACCGGACAAATTTTCCGCCTAAAAACAATAGTAAAAGTTACTGATTTTGTAAATATATAAAAGTTTCGTCACACGAAAAGTTACCACTCACGTATCATTTCTGTGTTCAAGATTTAATTGTAATGATAAGTCACAAATTGTAACATCATTTCAAGGTTAAGGCCAAGACGTAGTGGGCTTCTGTTCGCATAAAAAAATTTGGTAACGGATTGCAGTTGTCTTAATGCTAAATATCTCTGAAATTGAATATTTATTTTATATATTTATATATTTCCAGAAACTAAAAATCAATCATATATTAGACCGCTTATTAATGGTTATTAAATGAAGATTACTAGATTCATTGAGCATTGTTGTTTAAGCTTAATTGCGACAACTAAAAATCGCTGTAATGCTGTTGCATACACTGTTTTGTCCCTGTATTCCTGTCTACGCCATTCGTGTTATGCTGAACTATTTGCAGTTTCGCCAACTTTAATCCATGCTACGTTGTGTTTTATTGTGATTTCTAACATATATAACGCATTTGGTGGATATTACTGTCAAAAATTGTCCCGAGTTCCTATCAAAGACTACAACAACTTTCATCTCAATGGCCGAAGATGAAGATATACAGTTCTATTATTTGCGACTTATGTCAAAACGACATTCGACTGATGAACCAGTTATACCTAAATTTACACGTGCAGGTCGATATCAATCCGCCTTACCTGGCTCATCACAACAACGAGGAACTTTAGACACCACTATATCGGATGCTTTAAGTACTACACCGAGTACTTCTGGAACACAGCCAACGCAACAACAAATTTTGACACGAGTCACAGGGGACGAACCTGGTTTAGAGGTTTGTTGCCACTGTAGTGACTCGAATAAGAATTGGGTTGACTGATATTTGTTTTGCCTTTGCAGAGGGCACCCTCCTTTGCTTTGTTTTATTCGGAGCCCACACCTTTCTATATGCCATTGTCTATGATTTGAGTATGTTGCTTTAGGAATATCTTTTTGAGACTAGAGTGTACTGCTATAAATATAGGTAACATACAGTGCCGGCGGAAACGCCCTAACCCGCCAATTGGGTGTAGCTCGGCCCTGGGTGGGGCCCATCTTGGTAAACTAAATTTTTTCACGGACAGCGACGTTATTGAGCTGTGAAACGTTTTAGTGGGCCCGTCAGACCTATTTGCGGTTGCCGACTATCCTAACGTCGGCTTTGGTAACATGCCGAACTTTGTTTGGATTTCGTCTAAGAAGCATTTGCGTAATCAAATTATGGTAATTCACATTATGGACTTAATATAAATCGTAGATTCCGGACTCTACCGGAATACGGATTCTAATTACGGTTATGGACTACTATTGATTCAGACTTCAAAATAAGGACCCCAGACTCATCTACCCCTGTTATTCCAGTCACTACAATGGTCTTTATAAAGTATGCAGAGTACAATGAATAGAGCATATATCTGGCTTGAAATGTATGGATGGACAAGAAAGTGATCATTGTTAAACGTTTAGATTACTCTGTTGGATCCTCGGGCAGTCCTAGAATTTTTTCGAGCAAGGCGAACCTTTAATGTGTTTTTCAGGTGGGTATCAATCTGTTTATTGAGCTAAAAAGTCAGCTATCTGCAAGTCACCTCTCTTGGACACATTTAGCTGGATCCTGGAAGTCTTGGCAGGATTTCGGCATCAACACAGGTTTGCTATATTAGCTAATTCGTGAATTCTGCCGCTTATTAAGAGAAGAGTGCATTTCACTGAAGAATTTAAGGTTCTTTCATTATATGGTTACATATTGGGCTCTAATTTACCTCTCATTCTGGGATTGCAAGTTTTTGGAAAAAAATCGTCTTTAATGCCTCACATCAGAAATTGTTCGTTTGGCCCCTGGGCTGCATTGGACGATCTTCTAAGGCGCTTTATTTTAGAATTGTTCGTTTTGTAATAGAACACAATTATGTATACTCAAATCAATCAATGAAAATTAATTTTACGTCTAAGTGTGTCAATTAGTTGCTTGGCCTGGATTTCGTTTCCGAAAGAAATACTTTCATGGTTCATTTTTGAATCTCCAGAACTTTGGACAGGAGGTATATATTATCTTTATCCTTACTCTGGTATACACCATTGGTGTCAATCAAATTTCCCTACCCTAAATTGTTTTAAATGCTCATGAATCACAGTGTTTGCTGAGTCAAAGGAATATGACAATTCGATCTGTTTAGTACCGTGCCTAATGCGCAAGTGGTCCATCTTAGTCACTTTGAGGGGTCTCCGAATGTCAATAAATGTGATTAAAGATATATTCAATTTTTAAACCAAAAGAAATGAAACTCCGCAAAAAAATTCGGTGCATTTGTGTTTACGCCTATATCATTTGCCCATAGCCAGAGGTAAGGCGGGGGAACTCAGGCCCACCTGGAAAAATTCTGACCCCCTAGAAAATTCTTAGCCTTGTTTGTAGGTCATCGAAAACTATAATGGTTGCCTTCTTGAAACTTTTTAGCCCATTTACCAAAGTGAGCAACCTACGCATCTGCTATACCAAAATTTAGTTCTTGCGTAAACAAATTTCACGACGGACTTAGATTTGAGCGTACGGAGGCAATGTTTGTTAATCACCAGTTCACTTGGCAGACGTACCAAAACGGTGTGCATGCGGAGCCATTCGAGTCTCTATACAAAATTGGAACTTTCAAGAAATTTTCACCAAGTATATTTGAGGTGCTCAGCTTGACCAGTTGTAAGTTATCTGGAAAGCATACTCCTCAAGATCTGTGGTCGTTCCATAAAATATTTTCAAGCCATATTTCATCCTAAACAACCCCATAACGACATTTTTCTTTCGCGCCGTACCTTGCAAGGGTGTAATCAACCACACTATATGCAAATAGTGCAACGTTATTTTTGAAGCTATATGCCTCTTCAGGCCCTCTCTCTTACCAATCAATTAAGTTTTCTATTGATCCAAAGAATGTTAATATCAATTTTATCACACGTGGGGATGTACATATTTGCAATACGGAACCAATGAATTAGCAGATTTTTTGGCAGTCTGCAATCATGAACTTCTGTTGGTAGATAATGTTTCAATTTTAAGTTATCAGACGTGCAGCTCAGTAAATGTGATTTAAATGGTTATATATTGTAATGCTGTCAATTGATCTGTAGTAGTTTATTTAAGTTTTATTGAAAATTGCTTTTGCGCAATTTATTGAGTTTAAAGCATTAATTTGAATTTTCAATTATCAGTTAGAGCATTTCTTCAACGGCTCCACAGAATAATTCTGAATTGAAACGAAGAAGTGTGCTAATATACAGCCGACACAACTTACGGTACTACGTAGCTCAGTGGTTAGCGCAGGGGCTCGGTAATCCATACCGTCGTGACTTCAAGACACGCTGCAAAAGCACTCAAACTTTCGTGACGGTGCTCTATAATCTGTATGGTTCAGTATTAACTTGACTTCCACAATATCATGTGTAAACTATCTAACATTTGAGGGCGTGGCGTTATGGACCCTGAAGCCAAAAAGCTTCAGTATCCCGGACACTGAATTAAATAAAGTTTCAGTGTCCACGACACTGCCTCCTGAAAACTTACCTGGTGTACGCATTATATTGTGGACTTTGCCGGTGGAAGCGCCAACTAAACCCCAGTTGGGGAGCTCGAACCTTGAAGTGCCCCATCTTGGCAAACTAAAATGTTTTCGCGGAGCGAAGTAACAGAGTTGTGAAACATTTTCTTGGGACCCCGCTCTGACCGGTTTGGGGGTCGTTCCGACTATCCTAACGCCGACCCTAATTGTGAAAGTTGTATTAGTTATAGTTTTACGGCTTGTAGGCAGCATATAATGCGTCAGTGTAATACCGCCAATCAGTTTTATTTATTAACTTAAGCTGTTCGTCAGGTCAACGTGACACAACGATGTTTTTCGCTGTTTGACAAAGTTCGAAAATAAAAAAAAATTCCTGCCTCTTTCAATTTATATCAGGAAGCAGGGCAACTCAATAACGTTGGCCTCATTAGTAGCGCTCGCATTAGGGTCAAATCTTGAAGTTTTTGCATCGTAATCTTTTGACCCTATACAAATTATATATGGTAAAATATGATTTATGATGCCATAACAATGTTTCTGGGTGTCAAAAAATAATAAGAATAATGGTACGTTTTCATCCAAAGCTAAATGCGAAGGTATTCCAGGGGGTGAAGTTTTGGAAAACCAGATAGTACCGATTGAAAAAATGGTAACATATGGCAGAACGATAGAAACTTTCATATACACACGCATACTGGTAATAGTAAGGGTTGATCGTTAATGGGGCATGGTAGAAAACAAGGGTAAATCAACTTTAATACACTTAGGTTGGTATAATGCATTTTGACCATTCTAAGCCTTACGGTAACGTCCGCGCCGTTGGTTGCCAATCGGTGTCGTCTGAGACTGTCCAACGGCAAGAAGGCATATTTGCTGTCGGTGAGCAAAGTGTGGCATCGTATACGAATTGCCATACAGCGCCAGACGGCACCGAAAACGAATTTGTTAATAAAATTTATTGAGCGGCATGCGATTGAAATAACAAGCTTACAAGCGGGGCTAAAACTTTTCTAGTGATGTGTCGAAGTTTTTTCGGGGGCTGAGCTCACCTCCTTCATATGGAGTGCCCGTCGCCCGTGATAAAATTAACCCCTTCTCACATTGAGTTGCCTGTAGGCAACTCAGCGCAGTGTATATACGTTAAATAGTATATATCGCACCGTTTTTAACAATTGCAACATGTTACATAGTACTAAATCACCACAAGACGTGAGAGCCCCCTCAGGCACGAGCGTCAAGCTACTATAGCTCAGTGGTGATGGTATACGCCTCAAACTCCAGTCTCTGAAGTTCGAATCCTAGCATAAAAGTAGGTCTCAGGAGAAATAGAAAATATTCATGTGAGAAAAGGCTAAAAATCAAAGTCCTTAGGCCCGATTAAATTCAAGATGCCATGTTTAGGAACAGTAGCGAATGTACAGGTATGAAGTATGTCTTCACACTCTCCAGCTCTGGAGTTCTTCGTAAAATAGAAGTATTGTCACTCTCAGCGAAACAACTTGTTGTTAAGCTCAGGATGAGCCATACGTTAAACAGTTGTACATATTTAAAGTAATTTTGTGGCTTTTCTCAAGTTTCCATTTGCAAAAAGTTCACAGCGAAATTTTCTGCGACGGCGACCACATTTATTTAGTCTTCAAGCAAAAGGTTGCGATTTTCAGATATTATGCTTAGGTCTATCAAGAGTGGATGATCCCTTAAACAAGAGTATGCAAAACGCCTTGTTTTGCATGGAACTAAATCTACAAGCACTCGTTGCGTTTTGATCCTACCCCCACCTCATTTTGGGGGGTGGGGGTTAATTTTACGTTGATTACACGTGTATCCGCCAGCCAACACCGAAAACATAAGCGAACCACTTTTCAATATATGAAAACAGCACATGAATTTCAACATCAATAAAGATTTTGACCCCCCTTTTCTACATAGAATGTACCCAGTTGCATACTGGTGTTAAAGGGAATCATGCACTCTTGGTTCTATGAAGTATATACAGCATTTTGGTACAATCAATGTTCTATATCAAACCTCTGGTAACCACAAGGGATTCCCCATATAAGACGCGCGGTGCCGGATAGAAGTTGCAGCGCGTCGCATCTAGAATTCCTGTAAAGCACAGCGTCGTGACGTGGCTTGAGGCGTCGTACGGCAGCGGACGGTTACGCGCAGCGGCGCGTTGTATAGAAAACTTTAGCGCAACACTATGACACAGGTAGTCTGCGGCTAGAAATACATGGTCTAGTGCAGTACACCGAAGTTAGCTTCAAAACTAACTCGTATTCGCAGTTTTTCAAGTTTTATTTGTTTCATTTCAGACACAAGCAATGCGTGTTGTTCGCAATATTGGTCAAGCATTCGAGCTTTGTCATCAAATCAGCACTGCCGAAGCGAACCGGTCCGGTGGATCAGTCGGTGGTGGTTTAATGGAGTCAGACGACGAAATTGAAGGCAACCCTTCGAGGTCGAGAACAAATCGGGACTACGATAATTCAAGACATCACATTTCCACGCTCACGAGGAGTGCACGCGGTGGCAGCGCTAGCGGCCGTAATACTCCGGTTACTCCTGGTACGTAAAATTGTGTGGTCCCTAAAAATAAAAAACACCATACAACTATGCTACCGGGCTTCGCACGATACATCGAGTGGTATGTAATTTTTTAACTTTGCTGCAAAGTTTGTTACCGGATCTATGTGATCCCCTTCTGCCGTCAAAAAATGAAATGATCAGGGGAAGTCATGAGCAATACAAATTTGTTGGGTTAACGAAGTTTGGTAAACACATCAGTTTACAACCGGGGCGTCTGACGAAAAAGTTGACGAATTTTGTCTACTTAATAGCTGTGTATTTTAGAGGATATATTTATTATTTCGTTTTTCATAAGTTTGTGATTTTCATATGTTTTCATGTAGCTTGACATTGTCCAATTTCTCACGAGTAAACTCGTCGTAGAATGATGTGTAACACATATCTCAGTCACCCAATCGAGGAAAAATTACAAGTATTCTAACAATAGAAGATTGTCGTACTTTGTACAGAATTGCATGGTCACAATATTTTCAGGTATTTCACCTCAACGTCCTTCATCTTCTGCAGCCGCACTTGAAACTCTTGACCGTTATGGTCAACAGCTGTTACCCGATGAGCGTTCAACTTCCAGGCATCGATCACCGAGCGCATCACGAGGGTCATCTCCCAGGCATGGCGCACATGATGATAGTGGGTCAAAGCAGACACCAGAGCGACTGCTTCATGTATGTTTTTGCACCTTTTAACAGAAGTAATTTCGGGTTTTGATGCATGCCAAACAGTTTCTCACTAGCAGTTGAAAACGCATCAAATTTCATAAAATAACCGTTCTATACTGGCAACGCACATACTTTGAACTACGTTCAGATCGAACTCACAAAAATGTAAATTAAAGATACTAACTGAGAATTTTTTCATTAAAGATACTAACTGAGAATTTTTCGATTAACTCTTTCTCAAATGAATATTTTCAATTTCATATTTCATATGAGTTGTAAATTTAAGGTAAGATTCGATCCCAAGTGTCTCGGGTGGGAGGCGTTTACGATGACCACTCAGCTATAGGAGCTTGACGCTCGAGTCCGAGGGGGCTCTCAAGTCTTGTAGAAAATTTGCACTGCGCATATATGTTAGACTTGTTACACATTGCTCACAGCGTCTGTGGAGCTCGTATATTACTTGTATTTAGTTGCTCTTAGTATACACTATGAGTTAAAGGGTTAATAAAATAGTAATTGCCAATTTTTTACTTGATTTGCTTACAGCTTGCAGTAGAAAATTGAAGACAATTTTGTAGGCGAAGCGAGCGTTGGCCAATTTTAGCACATCTTTTAAAATAAGCTACGTTTTCGGTAAAGTTGGGTTTGTGAAAACTAAGGCTCGAGCCCCTGTGCCTACTGGACTGCGCCCTTCAAATTCAACACATTATTATCGTATAAGAAGGGTGCAGCTGTGTATTTTACATTGCTTCGTTTTTGCAAATGCCATTACGCAAACGTTCATCATAGGTTGTACAATGTCACTTCCTTTAATTTTGCGCAGTCCTAAATGTAGACATAGCTTCGCAAGGCTTTACGCCTATTGTTTCTTTTTTGTCTAAAGTTTATGCTGCACTTTAACCATAATCCAAAAATGAAACGCTTCAAACAGAAGTTTGCCAATCTGTCGTTGAATGCTGTTGATAAATTTTTGGCGTAGGGGATTGAAAAGGTAGCATTTTATCTTGTACCCCCAGCGTGTGTGGTATACCTTAAAGTATATTTTCAGCTCGATCATGGTCAATTGATGTACAGCTCACCAGGAACTGACGGCGACTCAGTTGTATCATCAGCTGTTGTGACAGGCGGCGGTGGTGGTATGAATAGAAGAAGTAGATATTCTTCGTCTACACGAACATCGCGTGCCACACCAGCTGCTGATACGACAACTACTGATTCAAGCTCAGGGATTGGGCAGCCATCGAAAAGCGGGTCAAAAAGACAAGATCGCGTGTCGCCAAAAAATTCATCATCCATTCACAACATTCCTCGCCAGATTGCATCTTCAGCCCGCCAGCCAGCAGACGACACTGCAAGTACCAATTCACGCACTCCAAGTTTACTAAATCCGAGACCGAATAATTCGGTAAGCTTTTGCGAGCTGAACAGTTCGCTGTTCGCTCTAAGCGCACTTAGAAGTTAAACTATTATGTATTTCAAACCTATTTTACGTGTTTTCAACCTTCCCATTGATACTTTGTTCGTATGTTATTAAACAAGCAGCCCTTGAAAGGGTCACGGAGACGGGGTAAGAATGTCCTCTATGAACAATATAATGAATATATATCCTTAGTGGACGAGCAAATTTGTTCATCCGACTGCGCAATAGTCGGAGCCGTAGGATAGTTAAATAATGTCAAATTTAATAGTTTTAGCAAATATCTGCCAATTGTTGTCAAAAAATTGATGTTAGGTTAATTTTTTAAGAAATTGCGTCAATTTTTTTCCAAAAATGCACCAATCGTTACCGCCAAACGCACTGAACGACAAAAGTTTTATAAAACTATGAAAATTTTACTACCAAAATTGCGCATCCTCTGGCATAAATTCTTTCGAAGCCAGAGGTCAATTTTCTGCAAGAGCAGACAACGGAGATAGGCCTACAGCTGGTGGACTAATAGGTATTAAAAGTGTATACAGCGTGTCGTTGCTTGCTTAACGTTAAGTTCAAATCGATACGCGTACTGTGTACACCGGTAAAAATAAATAAACCGTTTTGTTTTTCATATGAACTTAGCAAGAATCTATCTCTTCCAAAACTATGCTGGTATTTTAAAAAATGAACCAGGTATGTTAAAGCCCCAATCTGGAATCGAACCAGTACAACCCAACTAAAGCCACTAAAGATACCATTTTTAAACCAAGCTGCTAGACAACTGCGTCGCAACCTTACCTGAAGCTACATAATATTCGGAAATATATCATTTTGAAAGAGATTGACTTAAGGCTGTCTCAAAAAGATGCACATATTGTAAATAAGATGTCGAATATACCTGTTACAACTCTGTGTGTTTTATTAAAGATCTATTAAAGCGCAAATTATTGAAATATTAAATTAATAGAATACATAAATGAACTTTTTATATTGACGCAAGAATCTTTCAGTTTGCTTAGCCAACACCAGTCAACTTTAAATGTAGAGTTGTCTGATGCGATATTTCAGACTCAATTTTTAGCTTTGCCCAGAAACTTCACGCGGCGGTTATTACGTATGTAGATTACGATGAAAATAACAAAACTTAACTATTGCTGAAATCGCTAAAGCATTGACACTTTTTCTAGAAGGTTTTCTTTGAATAAACTACATTTTTTCAAAGCTGAATTTGACACTGCTATTTCAGCGATCTGGATCGCCAAGCTCTCCAGTTGATCAAAATCGTCCGTCGCAGCGAGCACGAAAGCTACCTGTGATCGAGCAAAGCATAATCAGCGTTGGATCAACCGGTTCACAGTCAACCATTATTCCGGCTCAAACTTCGATGGAACGGTCCGGTTCAGAACATCAGCCACAACAACAGCAACAACAACAGCAACAAGAAGAATATAACGCATCAGCAGAGACCCTGAAATCAGACAGGTCAACAGGTTCAGCGAGTGTTACACGAGACACCGATGCGCGAAATCATCATCAACAACATGGATTGGTAACTGCAACGATACCTACCCCCAGATCGCACCCTCATTCATTTGTTGCGTCGCATTCCGAAATGTTTCCTGGTCTACAACAATTTCTACCGTCCGGTCTCATTCCAGGTCCAGTAGCTCTAGCGTCAGGAACGACAGATACAAGTGGCAAACATCCAACAGAGGCCTTAGGCGATTTATCACTTTTAGCCGGTTGGTCATTACAGCAACAACAACAACACCGTCTACCAACAAGGCCGGAAGAATTTCAAAGAACAGGATTTGCGTCTGAGTTTCCAACTCACGCAACAGCGTCTTCGCTTGTTTCTGGAAGTTTACAATCGCAACAAATGCAACATCATCAACTATCACCGTATACTTCTGGATCGCTGTCACCGTCGGCAATGATGCCCACCCGGTTGCCACCAGCGGCAGTAACTTCAAAAACGGTTGAGGGTTACAATTTACAACTGCTAAGAAATCAACTGGAACAAGCTCAACAAACTTCACAGGTTAGCATGGTTTTGTTAACGTAATCGAAAAACCATATGATACGTTCATTTTCGTTCGCTGATAAATAATCATTAGAAGCTGTTGAGGAGAAAGTGTACGCTCGGGAATCCATCAGAAAACATTTGATGACCAATTGATAAGGTCCGCACTCGTTGAATTAATTTTATGTGATTTACAAAAATTTGCTTTAATTGAAATGGATCGACACGCTTGTCGCGCCATATTTTTACCCATAGAAACTGGTAGATACCCATCATTATGGTTTCCGCCGACTAATAAAATGTGCGTTGTGTTTGATATCTGGTTAACATACAGCAAGGATTTGCACGGAAGATCTACTATCCGGTGCTGGTTATTGTGTCCAATATTTAAATTTTACGCGGTTCTATGCTCGGAAGGGAGAAAATCTAGCAGGGGGAGGGGCGATTGAAACGACAGTGACCCTAATGCACACGAAACAATGGTAATATAAAAGTATCGTCCATGTGGCTGTCAGCACGTTCCCAACAAGCGTATACATACAGAGGGTTCTTGCAGGCATACACCAAATACATGAACTGAAACATCACAGTGTTTGTAACGTTTATTGTAAAATTACGTTTTGCTTCTTGCTTACTCGTAAGGTTTTGTGAATTATTTGGTCCAATTTCCTTAATTTAATTATTGAACTAATTTTCATTTAAAATAATATGCAGCATTCGCAAAATAGTCATCTACGTGACGATTCCTGCTGGATCTTATACCAGCTAATGCCTCCAACACATGATCAAAATGTGCTATTCGCGCCTGGTTTTGCAATGTACCTTAAAAGTCCGTCTAATCTCGTATAAATAGTAAATTGACTTTGCTGAAGTTGAGACAGGTTGAAAGGTGCCAAAATATACTTTGAAATTAAGATTCAAAAACAGTACAAAAAGTGTTTAAATTCAAACTAAAAAATATAGTGAGGGTTAAAAACCTTAATTTCGCAATTCATGTTCGTTTTATGTGCAATAAATGTTCGGTTTCTAAGATCGTATTTTAGGTATCAAATGCTCAACTTCAACTACTTCGTGATCAGCTCGCCGCCGAAACAACAGCGAGACTTGAAGCACAAGTAAGCTTTGAATAGCAGATGCGGTATACTTTTTCAAAATTTTAATATATTTAGGCGCCGTCTGTCGCCGTAACTTATACCGTTCGTCACCGTGCGGTACTGTACGCGCACAAGTATAGCGACACCCTAAGACATAGAATACGGCTGTTGAATTTAAGGACCTCAGATATAATGCACAATATTCAAATAACATTTAATGTATTACTGGTCAGTGCTCGTAGCCGTTTCCCGCATAGAGTATTGTAATCAAGCCCCTAGCCAGCTCGTATTGTTGGGGGGGGGGGCTAAAAAGTTTTCAAGAGGAGCATATCTTAAGCTGTATTTCACCATACACACCAGGTATGTGCGCAATGTTTAGCAAATGTTTAACACATATGTACGGAGCAAAATCTCCACAAGGCAAGAAAGAGAGCTCGCATTGCACGAGCATGAAGCCCTTATCTTTGCAGCTTTTTAGTTAATAAATTCTAAGTTAATCAGTACCATATAGAGCCCTTCACGAAAATGTTGCTGCGGAACTTGCTTGTGGCGAACAATTTTTGGCCATGAAACAATAGTGATTGCGAATATATAACCCAAGTAACATTGCTCTGGACTGGAGCTACGCTTCATAGTATTTTCGCATAAAATTACATTTTTGTCTCAGGCGCGAACTCAACAACTACTCTCAGCCAATAAAGAATTGTTAACACAAGTGACGACTCTTGTAACTCGATTACAAGAACTTGAAATTAGCATTTCTGGTGATCTATCAAGGCGTCAAGAAACGGTATGTAGTGTAAAACATAACGTTGTTTGCTGTAGTGACTCGAATACGAGGGGTAAGCGACCGCCTTGCTATTCGGTTCCGGACTGTTATTAACTTTGAAACCTAGCTCCGTTTATTTAGAGAACACACCTTTAACTTATTTATGTCATTTTCAAAAATTTAAGCGCATTAGGAAAATACGCTTAAAATTTAGTACGCTGTAATGGATATAGGCGACATATACTTTGACAGTATAGAAGCAAGTTCGGAACTGAACTTAATTTGATAGAGGAAGTACTTATACAATCTAATTAGCGTAATTGACGTTTATGGACTAACGCGTTTATTATGAAACTACACTGTTATTGATTTCGACTCAAAATAAGGACGCCGGTCTCTTATTATATCTTCCTCGTATTCTGATCACTAAAGTAGCTTTGATATTAGCACCATCTTTAAAACGTTTATTTTGAAACTTCTGTAGGTCAAAATGTTGTTTAAAAGTTTTCAAGTAACAAGTTTCTACATTAAAATGCGTAATCCAAATTTTTTTGAACATCGGAGTAACATTGAGTTTTTGTTTGGATATGATGCGGACAGTTCAGATATTCCAGGTCGGATAATAAGTGACTGAGCATAAATAACTGAACATACGTTATACTAAAGATAATTACAAAATACGCGGTTATTAAATTTAAAAACATTAAGCTTCACAGCAATTTTGACATACAATCTATACTACATTTCGGTTATCAACTTTTAGACGCCTGGATTGAGCTTACTGGATGCATGCCGAAATAAACGGTCGTTAAATTTTTTAACATTAAGTGTCACTAGAATTCAAACATACAATCTTTGCTACATATCGGCTTTATTTATATTATTAATTTTTAGAGACCTGGAATGAGCTTACGGAGTCCAACGGACAGTCAGTCAGACGAAAAAGCATCAACCGGTCTGACAACTACAAGCACCACTCAGGAGCATACGTCTCCAGCCAGCGTTGCATCGTTACCGCGCGGTGCGACTCGAAAAGGACCAGGCAGTGTAGCGTATTCGACAACAAGTAGCAAAACTGGTCGGTCAAGGGCAGGAGAATCACAAAAGGGCACCGTTGGTTCGCTGTCTCGAGCACTAGTCAGTCCGGTATCAATATCTGAACTGAACGAAACACAGTCTCAATTCGGCGAACGCGGTGCAACACATCCTGAGCTGCGTAGATCACGTGCGGAGTCGGTTCCTGCTGTTCGGCACGCCGGAATTAAAGAAAGGGATAAGCCACGTGAAGCAAATGCATCGCAAAACAATACAACCACCCATGATGAGTATAGCAGGCAACAGCGTCAGTTAGAACAGAAAACAGGAACAACAAGCGGAAATGTTGCTCGAAAAGAAGAATACGATAGTGAAGGTAAAAATGAATCACAGAATCAGCAAGCACTCACTTCAACCTCTCGCAAGCACCTAAACTCGTCATCAGGAAGAAAATCTCCACAAGTTCGGACTGCGCAGCAGCCATACGCATCACCAAACGAACATCATTCGACCTGTAGTGGAGACAAAGGACTCGTGCAAAAACATAGCCATAATGATGATTCTGCAAAAATTCGTGGCGGACTACAACAACAGAAACTACACAATCAGCAACAACAACAGCAACGAAGACAAGACGAACGATTCTTGAAGAAAAAACCAAGCGAAGATCTCGGCGTGTATCATGTAGAACCGCAGAAGCTAAGGTCGAAAAGTGAACAAATAGGAAGCTCCGGTAATGACACACAAGGAGGCGGCCGAATTAGCTTAGAGGATGAAACAAGTTCAACTAGTGGTCAAGACGCACCATCGAGTATAACATCGTCCAGAAGCAATCCAACAGCATCATCAATACGGGTTGACACAGCAAATTTAGGAGCTCGGCCTAGAACTGGATCACTTCGAAAACAAGTTACGACACCAGCTGGAGTCGAAAGTGATCACAATTCATCCAAAGAGCACCACCGGTCATCTGTGAGTAGTCGACCATCACTACAGCAATCATGGTCAATTAAACCTGACTTTGCCCATTTACTAGCGGCAAGTACGTCGAATGATGCGCAACGCTCACCACAACACCACAGTAAAAAACGGCGCAGCCGATCACCAGCAACTCCATCTAGAGATCAACGAACTGAAACTAATCTCAAACCGGACCCTTTACAGCCTCCCCCATTTAAAAACTCTGACGTGAAGGGCAATATTAGCGAAAGAGCACCAGAAAATGGTTTATTAAACAAAAATCTCAAAAATAAAAGCCAAAGAAAAGATTCTAAACAATCCGATGACGCTAGTTCTAGTACAAATCCAACGTCCTGTTTGTTGAAACGCGGCCGGGCCGGCGGTGGCAGCGCAAATAGTTCACTCAAACGTAAAACAGCAGCATTCGCTTCGCCAGAAAGATTGACGCAAGAAATTGAGCCAGAAGTATACAATACCAATTCACCGTCACCAGCTCCTTCAGACGACAAACACTCGTCGCTTAGGAAAACATGTGGACCGGAAAGTGAACTTTCGTACCAGCTCAACAATGAAAAATCTAACGCCAAGCTTGCAAACGCGGCTGAAGTCACTAACCAACTCTCGTGCGGAAAGCGTATTGAGCAGCTAGAATTAAAGCCAAACTTATCTCCTAAACCAAGAATTACACGGTCAGTCACTGTAGACCAATCAGAAGAACCTGAATCTTCAATGTCATCGCATTCGCCGCTGCCGCGGTATTCGCTAACTGAAAATGCAATACTGCGCGATTTTTCACAGCATCCGTATTCGATGACGGAAAAAGTAACACCTCGCAACCAATCAGGCATTTCCACAGATGAAGTTCAAAATTCTCGCGAATTAAATCGTGACACACTTTCGACGTCACTAAAGTTAAATTGTTCCTCACAGCTGAAATCGCAAAGTCAATCGGATTCTGAAGCTCACAGAGCACCACCGAAGTTTGCAACTACACAGCTGCCGGGTTACAATCATTCTGAACATCAGCCAGAAATTGAAACCGATTCATCTAATATTAAGCCCACAGATCGGTATAATCTAAGCCCGTCACAGTACAATAATAGCAATCGTCTGAAATCATCCTCGTTTGCTCGTCCAGTTGTCGTCGATAAAACCTCAGCGCTCACCCGTTCGCTTCAATATTCTAAGACGTTATCGGATACTGAAGATCAATCGAGTATGGGCGGCCCAACGCAGTTAGTTCGAACTCTGAACGTCGCAACAGTTGAACTAAAAAGCCTCGATGATTTATCGCTAAATACTACTGGAGTTTCACCTGCAAATTTTCGCACTCAACAACAGTTAAGACGCCTTTCATCGGAACAAAATCCACCGCTGTTACAGATGCCGAATACTGTTTCACTTATTAATCGTTCTTTCCAACAAAAACAACAACATCACCACCACCACCAACAACAACAACTGCAGCCACTTCAATTAGTTGATTTTCAAAGTGAAGCGAGCAGCAATTGTAATCATAACAGTAACGACAAAAATAATACTAATAATAATAATAATAACAACAACAACAACAACAACAACAACAACAACGGGACATCAGCAATGCTCCTTCTTGCAGCTGAAGGTATTTCTTCAACTGAAAGTCATTTATCAAAGACAAATCTTACTCCGATTGACAAACGAGCCAGATCAGGTCCCTCAAACGGTAGAAGTCATGCAGTAAAATCTGACGCTACAACACTGCGAAACCATAACAGCACAAGTGTAACCGCAACACCGTTTGATGCTAGCTTAATAGCGACTCGACTTAATTTAAGTGCGGAACAACAGCAACAACTCGAGCTACTTCAGTTTGAGCAACAACAAGCAGCCTTACGCGATGAATTTTTAAAACGACAACGCGAAAAACAACAATCAAACTCTCAAAAGCAGTGACCACCTTCGTAATGAAACTTAATATATTCAATGAAGTGAACGTATATATTCTTAGGGTGATACCGTGTTTTTTGAAAAACTTAATGTTGTTCGTCGCGGGTCTGTCGACGCACGTCACCGCCCGTCACCGTGTAGTATCGTATGCGGATTGCTTTCGTACATTCCTGCACGGTGTCGGACAATGACTGAGCGTAGCGGACAGCGTCGCTTCAAGCGTTGCGCCACCATAAGATATGCATAGCGCTTGTTGATTGGTAGCAAGATTTAAACAGATATCAAAACTGTCGAAAATGTAAACGTAGAGTGTTGAGGAGGTCGACAATTTAAGTACCATACGTTTGTTATTTTGTTTTTGGTAGCGTGGTAAAATATACAAATATTCACCTGGCTTTCTAAAACTTTTTATACAAAAATAGCGTTTGCGCTTATCTGTCAAGCCTAAAAATGCCGAAAGTTTCGGTAAATTCATGACGGAAACGAATAATAATTTTCGCGTGAAACGGATATCCGATTAAACTACAACAAACAGTAAGTACTGGCTACAGCCGCTTTCGTTTAGTTTGACCAAGAGTGAATGATCCTTGATGGCTAAGAGTAGGCAAGTACTGGGGTTATACATGGTACAAAATGTACCATCGCGATTTGTATTTTTGCCTGACCCCCTTTAATTGGAGGGTGGAAAGTGAAATGACACTGTAAACCACATAGTACATATAAGAGCTGAGAATATAATCGAAAAAACTAGCAGAAATTCATATTCATATCAGTTCAATGTACCCCTTAAATAAGGGGAGTAGGCCAAAAATGCAACGTGTCCTTGGTACATTCTGTTCTCCACAGTATCTGCCCAGTTGCACACTCTTGTCGTAGCATAACCGTCCACTCTTGATCTGATCAAACAAATTTTTAACACATTACGCTTAGCAGTTTTTTGACAGTTTCAAAGACATTGGGAAGTGGTGATAGTAGCTGCGCACTATTGATGATACTACCGGCCTATGTGTTTATACTGCAATAATATGTTTAAATATTACATTTATTCTGATCTTTAAGTGACTTAAAGCAAAGCAATTTTCTCAAAGTTTACAGTTTAATTAATTGTAAAATTACTGTCAATTCATGCGTAAACGTTGCAGCAAAATGACTCTGGACTTCCCTCACGTTCCCCAGATAACTTTCGAGTGGAAAGACAATAACAACAACTATAACTGGGTTTATGAAGGTTTGCATTTTCAAATTCCAGTATTCGGCCAGATTATACGCAATATCGAGTTTTGGAAAGTGCTTCGGCTGGCCATAAAGACGCACACACTCAGTATTATAACCATACGCATCTGAAGAGAAAAGGTTAAATCAAACAATTATGATCTGTCAAAGGAGTGCAATTAAGTCCCATAGCAAAGTAAACGTTTACTTCAAGTTTGAATTGTGGCTAATTATTAGCATAGTAGTGTCGTGAAGGAATTGTTATTCAAAATTTAAAGGTTTTGGCTATCACTGAACGTTGCGCTGGCTGGAAGCTTGAGTTTTAACGAAAACCTACGTTTATATTTTTGCTTCAAGACAAACGTTTGAGTAAAAAAATGCACCATAAAAGTATGTTTGGAGCCAAATGGGACATTTGGCCTATGTATAGAACAGGGCCGGAGCAGTAGTATAAAAACCCAAAGTTACCAAGAATTTACGTTTCCCGCATCCCTTTTTTGTACTATTTTGTTGATTTTAGCTTTGCCCAAATTGAAAGAATTCGAGCTGACGACAAGTAGCCGGCAATTGGATACGCTAAACATCTTTTACTTGCAGAACAATAACCATTGAATTGAGAGGCGTCCAAGTCAAATTAACAATGTTTTAATGCAATTAAGTACACTAATATAGACAAACTTTAAACAGTAATAATGGCAATTAGGCATTGATTAAAATCTAACATACGTGCTTGTTGTCCACGACTTTTGATTCCACATTCTGATTGTAAAGAACAAGTATGCCTATTGTTCGCGCACACCAGAGGACTCAAAGCTAAATGAGAAGGCAAACTTAAGGTGTGGATTTCGGAATCGATCCACATCCAGCATCGCAAATTTATCATGTTTAGTAGGAATTGGGTACAAAAATGGTGTTTGCTGTTAGCTCACGCTGTTTCCGAAACCCTCTCGTACTCTGATAAATGCGTGTATAATACAGTGTAACTCGGATAAAAAAGAGTTGTCGGGACCGGAGAAGTCTCTTATATCCAGGTTTCTCTTATATTCGGGTTTATTTTTAGGTAAGTATGGGAACACTTTATATAATGCTTTTTACGTACACTACACCAGTTTATTTAACAGTTACAGACGTAAAAACACTTAAGGAATACGCTTTTGCAACGCTTAGGCTTAGGCTTAGGAATACGTTTAATCTACTGTTCGGTCCTAAAAGTAGCATTGGCCAACACTTCCGTACAGGCGTTAAGTCATTTTCATTGAGCCGTCATCAGGATTATTCCTTTTCGCTTCAAAGTAAAGCTGTCAGAGTTTTAAGTACATTCAATGCACCTGTGGGACTGTAATAGAGTAAGCTTATGCTTTAGACAATTTTTTTGCGTAGGCTTAGACTTATACTTACGCTTAGACTTAGGTATAGGCTCATTCTTACGCTTAGGCTTAGGCTTTATTATTATATTCTTAGGAATGTGCTTATGCTACTGTTCCGGCCCAGTTCTATACATTAGTCATTTTTTGATTGTTTGCTGTTTGTGTTTCATAAGGTTTGCGCATAAAAAACTTCTCTGCTAAAAAAATTGAACGTTTACCTGCGGTTGTACCCTGACAACTATTAACATTTCGGCATACGGCATGCATATATCGGACAGATGGGCATAATTGCTACTAGGATAGAAAATAACAGAACAGACGGGACAATCTGCGCATTTTGACCTGACTTATTTTCAAAATTATTGAACGTTTGCTTACTGAAAGTTAGCGTTGTGTAACCTGCAGCACTAAAATTTAAAATTTATTGGTTTTAACAGCATGGTTTGTCTTTAAATCGCAACTAAAATTTAACAGGGCACAATTTAGATATTTTAATGGGTATATTTTAAATCAGTAATACTTTTTGGTTACGCAACCCATAGACTATAAACATACAATCGTAACGTTTCGTAATATTATGTTTAACTACTTATCTTTGAATTATATACTTATTAATGGGATTTTTAATTCATACAAAATATGCAAACTCACTGCAAAAAGTTGTTAATGCGGTAAATCTTTTAAATCTGGGTCCATATTCTTAAATGCGTATAGCGCTTATCACCAGTTAGCGATAGGTATTGAAACTGCTCAATGTATGCAATTACGGATCTCAAAATTGACACAGAAGTCGGACGTATCAAATGCGAAAAACTAGCCGAATTTGTAAGATAACCATCTACTGCTTAGAAAGCTAGACGAGCTATCAGCAGCTGGCGATAGGTGCAGCAAACATATAAGAATACGGGCCTGGAAATGAAAATGAGTCAGAAGAATCCCTTTTAGCTTACCAAGAATTTTTTATGTTGTTACAATTGCTCATCACAAAACGTAATCGCAAAGTACACAGACTCTATTAAGAACGTCCCGGATATGTCAACGAGATTGGAAATTTAAATTGAAACCTTGAGTGCATGCTTATCCCCTTGTATGCAAATAAGATTACAGTAAGATTTTGTACTTAGTATCAGTTAACACATCTGCTAATAGCTCTTAAAACGCGGATTTTGGATCGTTTTTCGGTATCGCTGTTCAATATTTGACCCACTGTTAAGAAATTTGAGCCATCAAAACCTTACTTTAATTAGAGATACATTTAATTAAATTTTAATCATAGTTTGAAATTAATTTGTGACTTGCATCCACGCCCATTTTAAGAATTTGCGTACAAATTATATAAAATTTGGAAATATGATCGCACCTGCTTTCGTGAAGTGGACGTTGTTGAAAATTTCGTTAATATAGAAAATCTAACACTATATCCAATGCGCATCTTCGATATGATTGGCGTCACAGCAATTAGTGAATTTCTAAAATTTAAAATCACTCAAAACAAAAAATTCCAAAACTGCTCTAAAGCTTAATCTAAATAGTTTTTATAATATTCGGTTATCAAAAGTGAACCGGTGTAAGAACTTTTCTGTAATATCCTACAAGAGGGTTTGCTCAAAAGTTGTCCAATGTAAAAATTTTATTTTAACAGAACTGGTCTTCCCAGGATCTGTAGGACAATAGTAGTAAAGACCCGTGAGGTGTGTAGCCGAAACGTTTTCTGAATTTGTGAATATGGCGAAACAATCAACAATCAGTGCAACACCTTCTTCCTTTGTATACGACCGGAAGCGTGCCGGATCAATTAAAGAACCTCCCTAAAACATGAATTTAAGGTCCCCCCTGGAAATTTCAAGTGATCAAAAGGTCAAGGTGTGTTATGAACCAAGCCGAAATTTCATTGCGGGAACGGTATTGGTATAACCAACACACCTTCTAATCACTAGGTTTTTGTCAATTGCCCCTAACAGGTAATTTACTGTTGATGCTTTTGCAAGGAATATCTAATTACATTGTGTGGAATTAGTATAAGCTTTCATTTCTCGAGTTGAAAGCCAAAATACATGAGAAATATGACTAAATTTACTCGGCTTGTTTTTCATTCAGCGAGTTTGTTTGTTTACTTTCCGGCAATCGTTAAGTCATTGAGCCGAGCTTTGTCAAAGAGGACGCTTAAAACAACTTTTGGTGACATATTGCGTATCGTTGTCTACGGTCACATTTTCAACATTATTTTTGTTGCGGAATATGCGTCCGTCCGTCAATTGAATTGAATTGAAAACTCGTTGATCTCCGGCGTCGGCTTCGTTTTTTGTCACGTCCGATTGCACCCTGATTGCATTTTGTTTGTATATTTCATTTTAAACACACAATAGCAGTTTGCATTCTATCTTAAATCACTGAAAACCAAAATACAGATTTGAACTCAACGACGCATAATTAAATATTATTTCGACTGAACAAGTCGCACTGTTCTATTTGAAAACAATTCAAATCTGAGTTTAAAATCACTGTAAGGTCCCGCGCGCCGTGTGCATATGCAAGCGGTGGTTTCAATAACTCAAAGCACCTGCCCTACTTAAACCGGTTAAAACTGCTACCGACTCGAAGCATATTTAAATTAGGTTCCGCTCGTATAGACAATATTTATTAGAATGATTGACCTGGGTCTAAATTACTGTCATTAAAATATTACTTATGCATCAGCGATAAAGACTTTTCAGTGTTTTATAAGTTTTATTTGTGTTTTTATTGCACATCATCGCGTTTTATTGCATAATTTTTAATTGGTAAAGTATGAATGCGACGGTCGACAGGTGCCAGTATATAAACGGTATTACGAGTGTTACATACCTGATTAGATTGTTATACGAGTCGCCAAGTTAACGAAATGTAACGAGCAAACTTCCAACTTTTCACTTTGAATTTAATAAGTCAACCAAAATTGACAAATATAGCAACGAGGAGAGCAAATTCGGAAATAAAATACCATGTTGAATGGCATGCGAACCCTTAAAGCATACCGGAGTTGAAACAGCTATGCGGATTTAGCAATATCCAGTATATAATTGTAGTTACAAACAAAAAATGGCAAAAAATATAAAAAATGACGTAAACGAAGCTGCAATCTTTACACTAGAACACGTTTTGCTGCTATATATCCTATCATGCCTTGGTGGTTAAATCAGACTTGCGTTTTTGCTTGAGGGTATACGTACGCGTGCCTGTCCCCGATGTCGTCCCTTGTCTGAGTTTATCAATTATTTTGCATGTTTATCCCTATTTACCTGCGGAGCACGTCCTAGTTCAAGTATAAATTGAAATTCAAAGCGTGATCTAGAACTAAACATATCAATATCAAGTCAATACTGATAGACGTTGTTGCCTTAAAGATGTCAGCTTGACAAGTCATGGTTGAGTTAATTTATTGAATACAAAGAGCGTTCAAACGAGAAACAGTTCAACTCAACTCAAGTTGCTTCCGTATCAAATTGACGCCTTCAATTAAATATCAAAATTAAAACAAACGGGTCAAACTGCTGCACAATCATTGAGCAGGAATACACGATAAATATAAAGTATAATGCTGGTGTACGACTGAAGATATTCATTATTTTGCTAAATAGAAATACCTAAAACAAAGACATTTTCTGTAAATACATACTTGCGGTAAAATATTTGAAGTCAAATGTTAAGGTTTTAGCGACATATCTCCGTCAACAAAACGAGAAATGTATAGAACAGGGCCTTAAAAGTAGTATAAGCGTTGTCCTAAGCCTAAGCGTAACAATGAGCTTAAACCCAAGCCAAAGGTCAAACAAAAAGTGTAAAGTATTCGTTTGCTCTATTACAATCCCGTTGAAAAATGTTCCGCCCCTGATCCTTTAGTGCCGGCCAACAAAGCAATCAGAACTTAGATGCTTTGTTTGTGAACGACGAAACGTAGTCATTTAACGTAATTAACAGTAAATCAAAATACCTATTTTATACATGTAGTTTTCCCAACTATAAAACAGCACCAGTACACGTAGTTGCACACATGTGTAACTGGTCTACGGCTTTTCCGGCCCAAGACTAATTTGTTGTCTGGGCTCCTCGTATTTAAGTGAACGAAGTAAACAAACTCCTTTTTGAAAGCTGTAGTGCTTTTCAGATATATGAGTACATTCGAAACAATAGGTATTCTCAATGCATACCCTTAATTTGCATACGTAACGTAAACAAAATCTGTTGGAACGCTGCCCAAAATACGTATGTGGGGCGTTCTAGCTTTAATATACAGATATCTTCAGCTCCAAAAATTTTCAACTAACGCAGCGTATCCGAACAGATTAAAAGCAATTTTTGACAACATTGCAAATTATTGTTATATTTTTGCAAATTTATCATTTTTGTTACCTATGTTTGTTTCTCTCTGGCTGGCGTAAAATTTCTTGAACTCAGCTTGTGTCTCAGAATTTTCCCGGTCGCGTATATTTCACTGAGGTTGGCGCTGCACTTGTCGGCGAAACCGTTCAGCAATTCGCGTATGCCGCATCGTCAGGAGAGGATTCAGTGGCTGGGTAGAGGTCGCGTACATCCCCCGTCAGAAAAGTTTTTGCGATGAATCGGTAATGTCCGTGCTTTATCATTTTTCCTCTCACAAAAATGCCACATACGTTTATTGCATACTAATAACTTTTTTCCATCCCGCCTCTGCGTCAGAAATTTCTGGATTCTCCACTGCAGGCGGCACCGCATGACGACGAGTAGGATTAAAATTGCCAAAAGTATCGCACCACCCGAAGCCATTCACATGCATGAATCAAACTTGGATTTGTGATTTTCGACCCATTACAAGTATAATTTGAATGAATGTTTTAAAGTCACATCCAAAAGGCGGAAATTTAGTTCACCAACCATTGTTTTCAATCGCCATAATAATCCTTTAATTAGTTCTTTTAAAGGTTTACGCCGGTCATGGTCATAGAGCAAATAACATTCCGTGCATAGGCGGTTACCTTATGCTAGTGATCTAAAGGAAACGCGCATTGGATGAATAGCCGGTTATTTCAAAGATTTTTGTCTTAAGCTAAATTGACTCTATGGGAAACTTTAAGTCTTTGAAGCTAAGTGATCCAGAAAACTAGCTAATTACACGGTAGTATATAAGTACACGAAAACGTAAATATTTTGAACTGTATTGACTTAATTTATGTTGTAGATTAATGAAGCTGAAACTCGAACGATACGTAATTTAACCGCTGTTCTAATTAAATGTTAGTGAGATTATGATTTCGTGTTAGCAAAAGGTAAAAAACTAAAATTCGGCGTTCTGCATGGTTTAAAGCATTGTCGTGGTAAATGTAGAAATCACTTTAGATATTTGCTAAACACTAAACAACAACTAGAATATTTCATGCTTTGTGAGGTTAGTGGAAAATAAAGTTTATGGACCCTTTGTAACGCAAAGGACTTGTTTTCAACAGAATAATTGTGTAAACATGTCTGGCAAGAAATAATGCTTCAATGTGCTCAACCGATCGAAGTGAGTATTTTAAAGTTAACGACGGCGGCCCATGTTTACTTTAAAGGGCGTCCAGGTTTCTGGTAATTCTATAAAAGAGTAGGTGTTGATTCTAGATTATATTTTTTGCTTAGGCCTAGGCTAGAAAGACATTTTTGCGACGCTTAGGCTTAGGCTTAGGAATACGCTCAATCTACTGTTACGCCCCTAAAAGTAACATTGGCCACGACCGCTATAACTATTAGTAGTTAAGTAGATGATATCATAGAAGGAAAGTTTAATTGACATCTCACGTTTAGAAACTTTGATTCAAACTTCTGTCTTACGCTAAAGCTAAACGAAAACATAGGCCGGAAGCTTTCTTAGCCAACCGAGCGAAAATATAGGCTCGAAGCTGTCCCGCCGTACCAACAAAAATATATTAGTACACGAGTGCTTACCGTTGCATTCCAGGCCTATTGCTGTCCCGTGAAGCGCAACGACCCTCGCAGTAAAACATTAGCCAAGGCTATGAACTTTATTAAATGACAGCAGAAGGTTTATAGTCATAGTTTTATTATTCTAAATTTTCTCTTTACCTAGGCGGTCTGACAGTATCAAACATTTCAATTTAGTTACAATTCAAGTACACTATGGGAAATGACAAACTTAATGAATGGAGCGTCAATAAACTGTGTTAACGTAATCCACTGACAACTATATCGACAATTTTCTCATGTCAACCTTGCGTTTAGTTTCAGTGTTAAATGAAGTGTGTGGTTGAAATGTATGTTTTAATTTATAAACGAATATGGAATGGGAAAAAAGTTTGTAAAATTATGTTTAGAATTCTTGACTAAACTGAACCGTTTGTCAATAATAGAAAATTTGTCCCAACGCAACTTTAAGTGAAATGTTTTATTACAAGTGACAGCTATGCCGTTCAAAATCATTACAATATTTTCTTATTGAAACTTGAAACGATGACATGCCAAGTTGCGTCTGGGAATTTCAGAAAGTATACCGGATCTTGTACACTTCACCCCGCATTAAGCAGTGCCGCAGAAAGCGCTCTGTTCGAGAGGGTTCGTTTTTGAAAGAAAGGATTTTGTTCCTTTGCCATTTTCAACTTACAAGAATACAAGGTACGAAGGCTCCGGCTTATTTTTGAGAGAAACTCTGGCAAATTCGGTAGTAAAGTTTTGCATAATTTTGCAAAATTTATCTGTTTAGTGTGTTTCGTTTTAATTTTGTCACAATTTTCAGGAAAGAATCTCCGGAATTTCGAACAAAATTAGCGTAAAACCAAACAACTTAACAACATATTGCAGCTATTGGCTAAAATGAACCAAATAACCATCATTTTTACTACCTAAGTTCGCCTAACCTCCGGCTTCACCTGCGGCGCCTGCTCAGGCCCCGGCAAGTTTCGGTTAACTCCGGCTTTAGTATATTTCATCTCCGGTTGCACCCTGCAAGTTAGAAATATCTCTGAATATCAATCTTGACAGTTTCGCGGCACCACGAAGTCAGGGTTGTGACACCAGTGCCAGTAGCTTACTCATTGAAACGGACTTGTATTTTTAATAGTAGACCTAAAATGCATATTGTTTTAGCCATTTGAATGACGAAATATCAAAAAAATTTCCGTGCTTCATGCTGAAGAAAAGGAAATTTTAAAGCTTTGCGTGCTCATGGTGTCTTCCTCGTTGCGGATTATCACTGTTTCGGTATGAAAAAATAAACTATGGGTTGTTTTTAGATATCGTTTGGTGTCATACCGGATGGCGACGTGCAAAATGTCAAACATTGAGTGGAAGCACTCTAGTTAGGGGCCCTTGAATCGCAAAGTCGCGGGCATGCTTATATGTCTAAGTCTCATTTTAGGAAAAGGTTTATACGAACGTTTCAGCATTGTTTAGTGAAACCTAAACGTAAACATGAATGTGGTTAAAAAGCTGTACAAAGCCGTGTTATCAATCTGTGATATTGACCAGGCACTTATAGAGTTAGAAAATGACAGACTGTGGCCAGTTCAGGAGCTGACAGGGGTAGAGGCCCCGCACCAAACTCCAGGGTTGGGGCACCGAAACTCGCGAACGAAGCGAATGAGAAGCAAGGCGCTTGTTAAAACTTCGGCGGTTTTTGTTTCAACCGGTTAGGGTGGGGCCGTTTAGGGGTGGGGTCCCGCAAAATGGGGGTATGGGGGTGGCTGCCTCGGCCCTGACTGTGGCGGAAAAATGAAATTAACATTTGATTATTTAATTTTAAAGAAACTGACTAATGACTATCATCATCATACAACACACTTCAATATCGATACTATAATATACAGAAAATGTGCAATAAGTGGTAGGCACCTAATATAGCTTCTTACTTGTAGCATACCTAGCAACGCAAAATTTAGGAGAAAAAATGTTTTTAAAAGATTTCAATCAGCGTTATTTACAGAACAGCCAGTAGCCAACTCATTTCGCTAAGGGGGCTAAAAAATTTTCAAGAGTAGCATGCAAGGGTTTCGACGGCAAAGTGGAAAATTTTCAATTGAAGGCAAAATCTTCCAGAAGGGGGCTGAGCCACCCCCCACAGAGCACTGGCTATGGACTTGATACTGAAACTATTTTAATTACATTGAGAAATATCAGTACATATTCTAACACGCACAACAGTATATACTTTTAAATATGAACCGAACACCGCTAATTAGCACTTGAATTTTACCTATGAACAAGGCTTCGATTAACCTTTTGTTTAAGCCTACGCCTAATCATTTGCCTTAAATGAGCAGAGAAGGTGTATAAGAGCCTTTTTCGACCGGACTGGCGTTATGTATTAGATTATAAATTATCATAATATCAAACCAGTATCAAATCAGGTATGCGCAAGTATATATACAAACAGAACCACTATCACAGAAACATATTTCCGCAATTGTAAAATTGTCCTCAGCATTAAATAGACAAATTCTAGCTGAACACCGTTTTCAATTGTATATTATTCCGATAACTCTCTTTGTATTAAACAATCAAGATGTCGTATATTGACCATGCACAAATTAAGACTTGGCACTTGTCAGATTCCAGAGGCGTTTGACTTCCCAACCCAGTTCTTCGAAAATTGTGAATTTCCGAAATGCTTAGCTTAAGCTTTTACCTTGTGGTGGGAAGTGTACAAGTTCCTTAAAGGATATCACTTTAACTAAATGCTAAAAAGGCAGTGAAGCCATTTCACACGTGCGTCTTTACTGTGAGAAATTGTAGCTGCAACTTTCAGTTGCAAGTTTTGTCCAAAATCCCATTCGAAAAACTTTAAGCTGCAAATAATTTATTAAAACCATAGCTAGAAATTTACTTCACATGTGTGAATAACCATTGGTGTTAACTGAATTTATTGTAGTCGCTTTCTTATTGGCTGATGAAAAAATGCAAGTTCTGAGTGCAATTTTCAGCTGCAAATTTTCGCAGCAGTAACTTGCACGTGTGAATAGGGCTTGAAACTCATGCTATTTCTCAACAATTAAGAAACGCTGTAGAGTTTTTATCAGCACTACAGTTGTGTGACTTGAGCTTTTAATTAAATGAATGTACAAAAATGTAAACGCAACATACACAATATGTACTAAAGCACGCTTGAACATTTGTATGCTGCATATATCATACACTGTACGAGCTTTAATAAAGTCATTGGCTTCGAACTCGAATTCGTATAAAAAACTTTTGCGATATTTCTGCTGGTGGCAGATCGACATCATCATTGGCGGATCCAGCGAGGGCTCAGAGGGCTCAAAACGCTTGCCCAAGCCGGAATCTTATAAGTCAGCATTGTATGCAAAACCTGTATGACTAAAAATTATTACGTAATCCTGTTTTGGCTATACGGTTTTTGCTTAAAATAACATAGCTACATTTATTAAATTCCAAGATCTACCTCTGATGATGCAAAGATATAGCAGTTTGTTGTTTGGAAGACAACGCTGATGGATTGAAGAAACATGCCTTGAGATTGACGCTAAAAATCGTGCAGAAGTAATTTTAGATATTGTTTTTTCGTCCAAGTTCATTTACACAAAATCACTGGGCACAATAGTACCGTAAAGTTCTGTCGACGAAGTCCTGTTCAACGGTGAATTCAACACTTTATCAGGCATCGCTTCGCGTAGTTTATCCCAAAATACCAACGTATCAGAATACTGTAGACAAACATTTGTCCTTATGTAATGTCCAAGCATTGGATCAATTTCGTCCAATGGCACTTCGCCAACTAAAACAACCACTAAACGCCGTTTTCGTGGATCTTTCAGTACACACTGAAGCGCTGTACGAATTTGAACAGTTCGCCATTCAAATTGTAAAAATTTTTCAGTTAAAATTAACAAAATTCGATGAGATTTTTCCATTGCAGCAATTAATTCATCGTTGATTACATGCCGATCAGTATATGAAGTTGAAGTTATATCGCGATACAATAAGCACAGGTCGTAGTGAGGAACTTGTTGCTCTAAACAGTGGGCAATTTGACGTTCAACATAACAACTATCGTCAACGCTGTATGCAACAAATGCATCGTATTGTAAAAATGGTGAAGTTGCACTTTCTGATTCGGGTCCGTCTCGTGCACACCGGACATAATAATCGGGTTGGTTGGCTACACACGAATAAGTATGATCCCCGCCGCCCGATGATGAAGAAATATCCAGTTGTGGCAGTGGGGGTAACGGCATTTTCGCTCGACGAGGTGTACTTCCAGAACTAGACGACAAACTTGTCGTGCCATGGTTTGCGATGCCTACAAATGATTGCTTCAAGTTTGCGATCGCCCGAAATCGCCACAGAAGACAAAACGCAACGACGAAAGCAGAAAATGTTAAAATACACGACAAAGTTACAATGAGCAAAATGGAACGAGTAGAAGGACGTTGTTCCGCATCGTTCGAGTGTCCCCAGTCTTGTGGATGACCGGAATGATTGCTAAAGCCACCTTTGTTTGTCTTGCCAGGCCCTGTTGGTGTCGAACCGCCCAAATAGTTTGGTTGATTGCTACAAAATTGCGGCACCACTTCGGTTATAAATGTCCAAAAGTTAACTTTGACCACGTTTTGTCCGTTAGACAACAGTGGAGGCAATAGCCGAAGCACTGTTGGTTTACGTGATTTAGGATATAACTCGTCAACATCCGCGGTTCCAGCTGCTGGTGCAGTAAATTTCGGATGACCGTTAGTGTTAGCAAAAGGCGTGAAACTAGTGAGAATTTCGCCTTCAGTGGGATCACTTAGTTTTTCAAAACAATAAACCCCAGAATTGTCAGGCACCAATGTGGTGTGTTTCGGAAGCCAAGAAGTAAGCAAATATTTGTTTGGATCGCAGTCACAGGACCAAGGATTGTCCGCTAGTGTCACCGAGATTAAGCTGCCTCGTTGCCGAAGAGTATCCAGCGCTTTGGGAAGATCGCTTAGTTTATTGTCGTTTAGTCGAACGACCTGTAATGAGTCCAGAAAGCTATCAAACGCCCTTGAACTGATGTGCTCCAACTGGTTATGAGACAAATCTAAACTGGTTAATTTAGGCACATTTCTAAATTCAGCACCACTAAGGCGTTTTAGACGATTGTTTGATAGATCTACAACTCGCAGTGAAGAAAGGCCTGTGAACGCATTTTGTGCAATCGTTTCAATGCCAGAATTGTTCAAATGAAGCGATTTCAACCGAAATCTGCCCAAAAACGTAAGTCTATCAAGTGACGGAATATTGACGCCGTCAAGATAAATTTCAGTTGCATACATTGGAATGCTTCGTAACGAATATATTGTCGAGTCTGCACTGCCGATAAGCGGATTGCTTGTACATTTGACAACATTTTCGTCAAAAGTCGCGTCATGGAAACACGAACAGCCAGGTGGGCATTCACTTTTACAGTCACATTTGTCGTACTCGCAACAAATACAGTCAGCGCTGCAAATTGAGTCATATTCGCATAAGAAATTCGTCGACGGGACATTGACTAGGGGCATAGGAGCTTGAGAGGCCAAAGAATAATGAATCTGCGATGCTGGCATACATTCAAGTTGTCTGATATCTGGAATATTGGGCAGCATGTGTTGATTTGACGCTAAAGACGGTTCTGAGGTGGCGGCAATCGCTAATCGTTGCAGCCACTCGATTTTGCATGAACACTGAAAAAGATTGTTTGCGAGATATAGCATAGGACGAACAAATGCTGTTGTTCCATGCTGAATGCTTGAAAGTTCCACGGAACTTTGATTTAATTCGCCCAAACGGTTATGTCGCAAATCAAACGTTTTAAGTTTCGGCAAGTTTGAGAATATATTCAACGCAAGATGTGAAATTCGATTAAAGCTAAAATTAGCAAATTGTAATGATTGCGGTAACACTGATGAATCAATGCTTGAAATTAGATTATAAGCGAGATCGAGCCGTTCAACGGTAACGTTCCAGTTGAGAAAATTCGACAGCCTAGCAATACTGTTATTCTTTGCATCGAGCGATCGCATCGTTACAGGGACCATTGATAAATCGAGTGTTGTCAATTGATTATGCGATACATTAAGACCAATAAATGTCGGTAAATTGCTCAAAAATCCTTTCAAGCTACGCAAACGATTGCTCTCGAGCCGGAGCGTAGCTAATTTGTGAGTTTTAAAGAAACAATTTGCATTCATTGTTTCAATGCGATTCCACGATAAATCAAGATGTTGTAGCGATGGAATATTTTCGAGAAAATTACGATCAATCGCTGTGAGGCGATTGTGAGCGAGGCTGATGTTGACTAAATTCGGCAAACGGTCAAATAAAAAGTTGTACGGTTGCGCGACGCGATTATACGATAAATCAATAGATTCAAGAAAATACAGCACTGTAAGCGCAGTTGGAATTGTTGATAACTGGTTGCGGCTTAGATCCAGACGTGAGATCCGTGGCATACCGGAGAAAAAGTCATCAGATATGCTTGAAATATTATTGTGTGCTAAGTTGAGAGCATGAACGGATTTCAGCCGAAAAAAGCTGTCACGATACAGATCAGAGAGACGATTTGAACTTAAGTCAATCCGATGTAACTGTTCCAAATCGCGAATTGCATATCGTTCAAGACTAGTAATTTGATTGTTCGATAAATTTAATTGTGACAACGACGTAAAATTTTTGAATTGTTCCGAGCGCACGGATGTAATTCGATTTCGGCTCATGTCCAGTGTTTGTAGCGACGATAACGTGTATTCAACTGAATTATCTAGCGTTGAAATATAGTTCCGACTTAAGTTGAGGTGTCCAAGCGACTTAGAACGGGCAATTGTCGCTGGGAAATGTTGAAGACGATTCTGAGATATATCAAGCCAACGGAGTTGCTTAAGTTGAGTTGAAATAAGTTCTTCGAATGCGTTTAATTTGTTGTTCCGCAGCGACAACCGACGCAAGTTGACCAAACCTTTAAAACTGCCTTCGGAAATCGAGGAAATTTGATTTTGTTCCAAGTGTAGAACATGCAAATTGCCGAGCGCTTTCATGCCACCAACTTCGAGCCGATCAATTTTATTCCTATCCAAATCAAGCATAACCAATTGAAGAGCACACGGACCGAGACCTAACGCTCTAAAGTTAGGCAGTCCGTTACCAGACAAATTAAGCCATTTCAGTTCGGTTAGTTTGCATAACTCACGGGCAGGTAGCGTCGTGATAGCGTTACCTGGTAAGTTTAGTTTTTCCAATCGAGATAACCCGTTTAGAAACCCGGGTTCTAAACGAAGCGGCACCGGCGGTTTAAGAACATCGAGCGGTTCCATGGAATAGCTGAACGTTTTCAACTGCGGAAGTCCAATGAGTTGGTCCTTGTGTAGGCGGCTGCCGCGAGCCCTGCAATTTTCCAAAGACAAATCCCTCAGCGATCCAAGGGTTGAAAAGCAACCCGGTGTAAGCTCGCTCGGCAGACCTGGATTGAGGCACCGAATCGTAAGGCTATACGTCTGATCTTGCGGGAATTTGCTGAACGCGTTTGCTCCGTCGATACGTGTCCAAGAGCATGTAATTTTTAGCTGATTTCGTTGAGTTGGTGAGCAAATACATTGATCTGGGCACGATAGCTTTTGCGAGTTGGTCGAATTCAAGTGGATTTCTTCATTTGATGTGACAAAACGCGCCTGACGGGCAGTTGACGTGGCCGAGGCAAGACATATTATGGCAAGAAGACCCGCTACTTTAGTCATGGTGTAGTAGTGTGGCGATATGCTCCGCCTTGAGTGAACATTAAATAATGCTGATCGCGAATTCATGTTTATAGCTGCGTGTTAGCTTTTTGACAGTAGTTGATAAGCATAGACAATTAAGTGAATATACAGTATTATATGGCCAAACGTTATGTTAATATGTTAGGCATATCTGAAACACTAATTATACAATGTAACAAATTACAATTTCAAGCCTCGCGTTTGTTTGTAAAAATCTTCTTTCTTATCCAGGGTGCCAACAGGTATATGTACAAGATGATTCAGCAACTGAATCCTTTTTGGTAACAAATATGCTAATACGAAACTGATGCACCTGAAAATCCATTGCAAACTTTGGATTCCAGAATTACAGCAATAGTTTAACTAACACAAAACAAACTATATTTTATATTTTGATGTGCAATTTGGCCATATTTCAAACGATTGCTAATTTGCGAGATATCAACATTTTTCGACACGTCCGATTCTGCAGTCTAAAGTAATTTTAAAAAGCAGAAAATTTGTACCCACTTCATTTGAATGAGGTAATAAACAAATGAACACAACTGAAGCACCAAAATTTGAGCTGAAAATAATTTTAAAATAATTTTGAAAACTTCGAATAATAAAGCGTATGCAATCAATTTAAAATTTGATTTTGGAATGGACCTTTTGTATAAAATACAGCATAAAGAGTCCTTGTTCAGCGTGAACTACAAATGCTAAAACGATGATTTTAGATTAAAATTTTAATTTTATCAATATTTACTTTTTGCACAGTTTACGCGTTCCTGCGTAATTTTCAAACGATACAGATTGTCAAAAAATTTTGCGTACGCGGATGTTTTCAATTTCGCATTGACAGGCTTTTTAATACTGTCACATGTAACGAAACTGTACCTCTGAACTTCGTTTGAGCTGAAAATTTTCCTCAGTTCAACTTTAGATTTTACACTTTTTGCCAACACTCAAGGACACATTTTAGTTACACCCGTGGTTCAATTTCCCAACAAGACGAGAGAAGGTAAAAAATTTTGTTTTGGCAATGAACGCAAGAATATTGCGCTTGGCGGTTTCTCATCTTTAACGCCAATCAATGGCCAAAACACCCGACTAAGCAAATCGGCACTATGAGTCTTCACAATCCGTACATATTGCGATTTGTAGAGTAATATTTTAACTTGTTTCATAAAACATAACACACGCGTTTAGAACCCTGCGCCACAGAGCGACTGCCAGGGCAGCAAAGACGTATGAATGATGGATTATAGTAAAATTTGAAAAAAACGCCCGGAAATTTGCAGTAGAAGCTGTTGTACTTTGAAAAAAAACGCAGGGTACACAGTTTATAGTATTTTTTCTGGGGTAAAGTGTTGAAAAACGACACAAGATCAATCAAAATCACAATCTGAATCCAGGCGGTCTTTTGGACCAGTTCAAAACTAATGCCATGATAACATAATTTGAAATGTTGAAAACGAAATATTAAAAACTCTCGAAAAATATTATTTGGATAAGACTGAAATGTTAGAAATACAGTGAGCAAATAAAATAAATTAATACTCTATTGCATGCGTAATATTACAAAGACGTGAGATATATAACTACAGTTCACATAAACTCAAATAGGTATTGGCTTAACTCAACTTATATATCAGACCATTTTATTGGATACAAAAACCGATCTCACGAACAATTCCCACAGTAGTACGCGTTGGGGACACATTTTCCGTTCAACGAATTTTTTAAAGTCGAATTATGCATGAGAAGATTTTAATTAGGAAAAGATTCTACAAAAGCTCATTTTTCAGAGGAAACTCACTCAACCAACAGTTAGTGTAGATATTTTTGCATAAAACTAAATTTTTGAACATACACTTTTTTGACTATTACAACTGGCTTTGTGAAGTTTGCTACGAATCAAACCAGTTAATCAAAATGCAATTAACGAAACTGATTTAGCTTACAGACGTTTCTAAATTTTAGACTAATTTTGCGTTTCCACTTACAAATTAGTCATTTAATACCACAAACATTCACTCCTACAACTCACTCCTTGAGCTGACGCAAAAGCTCCGAAAACTTATTGAATTCAGTCAGTGTTCAAGTGTTATATTTTGCTCGAAGCTATCGTAGTAAACGTGTACGTTCGCTTGAGAGCCCTTCAAACGTCTTTTGCCCGTCTCTGAAATGGGTGCGAAGGAGGGCGTTTATTTGAAACATTTCAATTGAAATCACTGCCGCTTGAAATACACGATATTGAACAATACATTATCGAGAGAGAGAGAGAGAGCGGCGATGGTTAAGAAATTATCAACACAAATAATAATTGTTTGAGTTTGAGAATATGCAAATACGCGCATCTGCAGTGTCATGATACTTTCAAACGTGGACAAAATATGCATAATTTAACGTCGTTTCGATACGAGAGGATTAAAGAGATTCGTGAACGGTTAAACGTTAAATTTTCGTGGTATACTCGTATATTTAAATGGATTTCAGCAGATGAAAATTTTGCACAAAATATTTTAAAGTTTGCAATCACTACTTTGTGCGAGCTTCAATAGAGACTCTATGCAATACGAGAACACTAATCACTTTTGCTTTTTATGGTTCGCTATTTTAAATTGAATCTTTAAGGTTTCAAGCGCTGTCAGTCTAGGCAGAACAGATCGAGGACACATCAGACTTTTTACTTAGTAGCTGAACAAGAAGGCACGGGATGGTTTCGAATTCATAACCTATCGATCCTTATGCGGACCCTCATCCGCGACGCTACGAATGCCACCCGGTAGTATACTACCGATACCCGATTATTACCAGCCCAAGATCAGCCAGTTAGTTTCACGAATCTGCAATGTTACTAATAAATTCGAAAAATGCTTATCAAAAACTCTTCAACCGCAGGCGCTGGTCGGTATATGACTGAAAATCTCCCTCAATAGTGACACTTGCGCACCCGAACTATTATTCAAACGATATATACTCGTGTGCTCAACGCGTTAACAGTCAACTATCAAGTTAAATGTTGCGTCACGACTAAAATGACACTAAAAACAATGACAATACCAAAAAAGCAAACAAAAATAATTGACGTTGAAAGCCTATAATTATAAAACTCTCGCAGAAAAATATGTGCGTTCATCGCAAATTTCAAACACGTTTGGAACTTGTGACAACAGCAACGAATTTGCAAACGATCCACAACCACAATAAAACGTAATATATTTCACACGTTCAAACCAATTGTTTTAAGTTTCACATCTAGAGTTAGTTTTCATTAACACTTAATGGCGAACAATAAACAGGGGATCGTAGCTATGAGTTCAGATGGGTATAACGCCAATTTAGGCTTGGAAACCTAGCAGGTTTTCCAATACTTGTAAACGCGGTTTTTATCTTATTTTCAGAGATTTTTGCGAAGGATTTTATTCACATATTCCCTGTTTTATTATAATCCAATGACAGTAAGAATCAAATAACATTTCAACAACATTTTTTTGCATTTAATTATCAAGTTTCACATGGTATTAATGTTGATATTAAACGGTGTTACGAATTTATTTTCAAGGCGACGACGGGTTATAATTATGTAATTAGTTTGTATCTCTCACAAGTCACACACACATACAGAACGCTCATCTCATTTTGTTATATTTTTCATCGGCGCTGAATTCCGCCGCATGGGGCCGCTTTGGAATTATTGGACATTATAAAAACTCGTTAGATGTGATTTATTGCCGCGTTAACATAGTTATTGTCAGTTTTAAAATTCAAGTTACTGCTGCAGGACCATTTGACAAAACACACCAAAGTGATTTGAGTATTTGGTACAATTTTAATATAATTGTTTATTATATATTTGATTGTAATAAACAAAATTAAATTTGAACTTGAGTTACTAAACTAACTATGCGAGCTTGGTGCCAATAGGATAACTTCCAGTGACCAAATATCCGTCGGATTTAACGATTTATAAACGAAAAATATCGGAAATTAGAAGATTTAATGCCCTTTGTGATAATTACAAATTTTTTTCACACATAATGCAACCAAGAATGCACAAGTTATATCGACAGAAATACCAGAACCATGGTTAAAACACACAATATTACACATAAACATGGGCTAAATCTGAACTCCAATAGGATGCTGAAAGGAACAGCCTACAAGCATAAAATATCCAAAGGCTCGTGTAAGAAGCAATTAATATTGTCTTAAAGTGGTGGAAACCGCAGTCTTCGAAATTGCAATATTCCGGCAAGTCTGGCGTACAACATACACGTAATACATGTTGTCACCTTATTCCTATAGCGCTTGTGTGACGTGACTCAGTATATAGTTGAATAGGTCTTTAAACCTCAGACGCTTAAACTAGCATTTATTATATGGTTTATGCCGAGCAAGATAGATTTGTGGGTAGTTCAAGCGAACCTAGCCACGGTGAAACTAAACTGACCAAAATTTTGAAGCTACAGATTAAATCTTAATCTGTGGTTGGATAATATTTCGCCTGGTACTGGAAGTAATTGTAAACCATAGGTACCTGCGCTACGGCAACTACTTTGACGAAATAAGTTGCGTTTCAGCAATTTCAGTATACGGTATAAAATTATCGGGTTTTTGCGCGACCAAGACTGCTTTCGTTGAGATCTTCAAACCAAAATCTTTTGATTTGATATAATAAATCGAAAAATATTAAACATAAATCGAACGCTTAAACGCATTATAGAAAACTGCAAACGTACAGTTTTAACAGATCATTCAAACCAAGCTAAGAACAGTAGTAATAGTTGAAATTCTTGATCAGCATAAACTAAGAACACTGTGCGAAATCGTTCACTGTCAAAACTAAACCGTCAAAATTCCGACAATGACACGTTGCCTTTTACAAAATTAACCGCTCCACCCAGTGTCTTTAACTGCCGACGCCTTATACGTCATGATTCATTTTGCGTTCTATGACAGCTGTGAATTTTCCTAAAACTCACAAATAACCAGTATAGCTCTATTAAGATGCTAAATCAGTTGTGGTGCAGTACAACATAGCTTAATCTACGGTCGGAGAAGTGATTGACAGATGGCACAACGTTCAGTGAATTATATGATTCGACTTTAAACTGTAAGTCCATGCTATCCAAATTTGCAACACTTGCTTCACAATTTGAACACTTTTTGTGTTCAGAAATTTTATAATTTTAAAGCGCGAATAAGCAAATTTTTTCAATACTTTAACATTTATTAATTACCGCCGCAGACGCAACCTTTTTGAATTCCGGGATGTAACTTCGTCCTATTTTTCGCACAATTTGGCTGGAAAACGCAGTTTCAGCTTCAGATGAACCATTGGCATCGCAAAATTTTTGGCAACAGCAGGGTCAGTGGAGAGGGATTCACGGTTCGTCCGTCACCTTTGATCTGCCACTAAGTACACTCTCAAAATACTGGCAGAAACAACTAAAATTTGGTCCTGTTTATAAACTTTGCCAATATACAAACCTGATAATTGAAAGAAAACAATTGCATCCTGGAAAAAAGCTTAAAAGCGAAAGCATTTATGTTAATATTTTTGCAAGCCTCCGCAACACATATCCGCAAGCGCAACCAATATCAATTTATGACTACTGTTGTTATAAAGTATCATAAAATAAGACACACAGTTATTTAACTGGACGAAATTATTTCTGTATTGCTAAGGCAAAATGCAGTTTCAAATCAGAATGAGTATTTGAATGTTGAAAACGTTTTTCAACAATTTTATAAATACTGCTCGTACCCACGTTTATCTACTTCAATTGAAACGTAACAAATTGTTTATTTGTAAATATGTCTGCTCGCTCAACCAGTAGCGGACCTGGAAATTTCGTACGAGGACGACGGTCACGCCATACATAACAGCGGAAAAACATTGCGAACGAAGCCAGCGAGAAGTCAAATTCAATTTTAGTACTAAATCTTCATAACATTTTTGTTCTGTGTCTCCGGTAAGGGTAAACCATCCCTGTCCTTGAAGGACAGTGCTTGAGTGGTCCCTCTGTCGATCCGTCAGTCACGCAAACAAACTTGTTTAGTTACCGTTGCCGAAATTTTAAACATAGACTACGTAGAGTTGTTTAAAAATTTAATTAACTTCATTTTTTTCAAAGAGTTTATGCGCAACAAACGAGTAGCATCGCTCTACTGTTTTACATGCTTACTCATCATGTTACTGACGTTTAATACGCTGAATTCAGCGATTGCACGGGCTAAAATTGCAGCGTAAAATAAGGTTGAAAAGATAAAAAATATAACTGTTTAGTTGACATAAAAGAACGGTCTGAACCGTATAAGTATATTGTAAATTGAGACTGACACTAACATATTTCTTACAGATAGATGATAATAGTAAAAATTGGCGAACTCTGAGCCTTAAGTTAGTTCGAGATTTGATCAACTAAGACCACAAATAAACTGCTGTCCGACTTATAATAAATATACTTGATTTTGTAAAACTTGGTTGGCTAAATTTTGTAAAACTTGGTTGTCCTCGTGAATTACCAGTACAATTTTACGTCCACAATATACCAGCTTCTCACTAAAAATATACTTAAAATTAAGTAAAACTGTTGCCGAATTAAGTGCCGGTTTTACTTACTATTTTGCTTGGCAAAGTTTTACTTAATTTTAAGCAAACAAAAAATTCTTAGCTTTACATTTACTTAATTAATCAGGAAATGGCAGCAGTAGTTTTACTTATTTACATTATTTAAGCAAAGATTTACTCAATATTTAGAACACGTAAAAAAGTTTTGTGCAAATTATTGATCCAGTCACCAGTATCGAATATTAAATTGAGTATAAATGCCGAGTTTCAAATATCTTTGGCTATGCTTGGTACAAGTTTATTAATAATTTGAATATGCTGCACAGAATTTACTCTCGTAAAATAGCTTGTTCGGATGCTATGAACAGTGCAACAATATATTATGCGCTGAGCACTGAGCAGTGCCGTTCGATCAGAAATATAATCTGAAACCATGCAAGTCTAGATATAAATGATTTCATTCTAAAATTGAACAATCTATAGATAAAGTGCTGCATATATACTTAGGGTCAAGTTGTAATAAGTTGACATGAACCTTGAGCAACTATGCCTATGCTAATACTAATTGTTAATTCATAAGCATTATACTAAAAGCATGGGTTAGAAAATTATGAAATCAGACTAATTATGAAGGCATTTAAAAGCGTATACATCCAAACGGAGGTGTGCGCTTCAAAAGTAAACTTTCTCATCGTAACATAACATCGATAAACCCACACGCACGCTGACAGCTCAAGGTCACATCGTAGTTTGTCAGCGATCCAAACAGCGCCGGAAACAGTGAATTTGTTAAAAACTTTCAGTTTAAATTTAACACATCATGACAGTTGTTCGATTTCTTATCAAAAGTTTCTTCCTCATCTGTTGTCATTGTCATCGATGATTTTTATCAAATATTTATACCGCAAAACCCAAAATTGATTAAAAGTTCTCTCACGCCATGCACGCGCGAACAGCAGTATCGGGGTGTCGGTCAACACCCCTAAAAATAAAGACGTGTCACTGACACTCTAAAGCCCTCAAAATGTGCTGACATTTCACTCGCTTCGGTCGCGATGGCTTTTATCTACTCTATTTCTTTTTTGGCACTTGGTTGCCTCCGAATATTGAGTGGCTCAAAACCGCGGCCTGTTGCGGGGTTGCCTACTGCATCCTTGTTTGACACCCCTAGAGAAAATTGTGCTAAATCCCGTGCCTCTCGATAACGTTCCGCACGTTTTTGGCACCAAATTTTCAACCATGGGAGTGTACAAGAGTGATAGGAGGCATATATCTTCTTCCGACCCAACCCAAAATTTGTGGACACTCGAAAAGGTATTTTTACAGGCTGCAGAATAGACCTTCAGCCAAGGTCAAAAATTTTCTCGCTCGCTAGTTATCCCTTCTCGACCACAAGTGAACTTGACCAAAATGATTCTTAACCTCAGCGCGTTGAATTTTTCAAATTACACATGAAAGCACGATTAAGTTTAAATAGTTTGTTAACTTATTTTTGTGCCCAAATGCGATGTATCCTTGTACTTAGATGCATACAATACCTAAACAACGCCCGAACGAATGCTAAAGCGAATTATGTAGACCTATACATTACAGAAACACATCGAATGTTAGCTTCCACATAATACTCTTGCAATCCTTGCTAGAATAAAATGTGCACTATAGCACCAACTGCGCTAAGCTTTATGCAAACGGAATTAAAGCCTACACGAAAGTTATTTACTTAAGCATCGAGGAGGATTATTACAAATTGAATATTGTTGAAATTATATTATTGACCGTTTTTGCCCCAAAGTTTTGCTTATGACATGTGACAGCTTGCAGTATTGCGCTGAGCATTTTGTCAAAACGGTTAATTCTCAACACAGTCAAGTTCAATACAATCAGCTTTTTACAGAATTTCAGATAACTGTATCAATTCTAATTTGAAATTAGCCCCAAACTTTTTGTTAGCCAAAACCTCAGATAGATTGATTACTCGCAGTATAAGTAAAATACAACAGCTGTCTAAACCTATAATGTAATTTACCATGGACGTAGCCAGCATTGTATTTTAGAGAGCATCAGCTTATGTAAATTGTTTTGCGAGCGTGCATAGCCAGAGAAAAAACTGCTTAACTTGTCAAGTTATTCTAAAGCATGTAAAAGTATCTTTTTTTCACGTCCGTCCAAAAATTTCAAAACAGTATATTTATACCCCAGTCCCTAAGGAGCTCAACCCCGTTAAAAAAATTTTTGTTCTAGAAAAGATTCGCTCTCGTTTAACCAGTGTATGCCTTTCCTAAAAAAATTATCCCCCCCTGGACTGCGAGACTGCGCTGACGATTGTCATTTTGACGCGGTCCTATTCCAAAATAATGGATTTATATATTGCAAAATGTGGTGGTGGTGATTCAGTGTAATTTCGTTCACCTTTTAGCGGCTCATACAAGTGTGAACGGTAATACACAAACCCTTGCATAAGCTCAGTGAATAAACGGCAAAAAATGTTCGAAACGCAAAGCATTGAGACACATTTGCCAATATTTATACAATATTGAAGCTGAAAACAGAAAATTGTTCAATTGTTCGAAATACAGCAAGCGATTATGGTGCGCTGCATTGTTTCGAATCGGTTTCCGTGAAAACAATCGTCAGGTGTTGACCAACACTTTTCAAAAACCACCCATTTTGTCCTTAATAGACAGGTATGCAAAAGTTGCCGATAAAGCACGCACTACTATTATATGCTAAGGTGCAAGCAATTCGCAAAAATTTATAGATGATCTCAGTACTGTGTGTGTTTTTGAGGCAAAAACGTGTATTTCTAACCAGCTTGATTATTTGAAAGGTCAAAGTTTCTGAAAGTGTGATTTTATTTCTCACTCTTGCTTCAAGTGCGTACAAAGTTGATGATTTACAGATTATGTTACCTGATGTTCACCACGAAAAATATTTATTTGTTTCGCTGCTAATCGAGAATTGTTATTCATATAAGTGCAGGTATATGCTTAATTGTTCCCGATGAAATATTAATTGTTACAGAAATGTGGATACTTAAAAAATTATTTTCAAACTGAATGTTGCATTACTGCGCACATTTACAAAACAGCTTCAAATTTCAAGTTTAAGAACATTTAGCCAATGTACAAACCAGGGCCATTAACACTAGTATAAACATATTCCTAAGCCTAAGCCTAACCGTAGAAATGAGGCTTATACCTAAGCCTAAGCCTAAATCTTAAGCTAACTCTATGGCAGTCCAGTAGAAAAACGTTCCGCTCTGATCTTTACATCAGCCGAACATTTGAGTTAACGTTCTAAAAATGTAACCAAATTCAATTTAATTACAACAACTTGTACCCAATCGCTAATCCTAAACATTTCAGTTCTGACACTGACAAAAAACAACAAACTATGAGTAAACAATACAGAGTGCGTACCACCGCAACGAAACAACATATGTTGGGTGCCACTGATAACACCACATAAACCTTGTCGTGTTGTTAACGGGCGACGGTTGGGCAATCAGACCCCTCTTTGTGACATCCGGCGTATAAAGGAACCATTTGTGTGTCGGTTTGTGTTAAATATATTTTGGCGAAGCGGTTCTCTGGTTGCAGCAAAATGTAGCGACAATTTTATGGATGTCTTTGAAATGGTGAATTTTGATGTAGTTTTAAAAGCTGAGAATTCGTATAGGCCGCGACACTGCCGTATATGACAATGATAACTAAAGACTTGAAAGTGCATATATTTGTTGTGAGATAGAAGTTTATAAAATTTCGACAGTTTTTGAAAAATATTCAGTTTATCGTAGCTTTTAAGTACCACTCGCACATTCACAAATTTATTTAAGGTAGTGTAACCGAGCGAAACGTTTCCTAACTAACTGAAAATAATGGCTGTAAAATAATGGGATATAGCGCATGAAATTTTCAATGCAAATAGAGTATTCCTTGCAACTTCTTCCGGTCACAGTATCGTTGATCGCAACAGTAGAACCTTCAGGGATATGGGTATGTATACCTTCACCAAGTCTGTCGTGCTGAAAGTTTTGCGATCCGAGCAGTTTATCTAATGCTCACAATGTGTGTTCTAGCAAAACAGACGAGAAATATGGCAAAGTTATAGCACCAATTTAAAAAAGTTTTCGCCTGTGGCGCAGTAGATCTATTTAAATATATCGAAAAAAATTGCTAACAACGCGGTTTACAACTGCAAAAATTTGGAACAAAGTATTCTCCCCTCACCGGAACATCCTGGTTCCACCACTGGATTGCAATTAAAACCAGTACAATGCACAAGTCCAGCCTGCAAAACGTTTTTGGAACAAAAATAAAATTTCACATTATTTCAGCAAAGATAGAGGTACATATTTTGTCAAAGTTACATATTTCCGGTTGAACAATTGATAACCAATGCAGTTTTCAGTAGAAGTCATATTTGTTCGTTGTTCTTAACGAGTGCAATCTGCAAATATATTTGACTGGTGTACAACCTAACAACGACTTAGCTTATAAAGATGAGTTCAATTGCGATCTAAAACTTCGTCCAAAACTTTGAGTTTTTATAATTTTCTACGGTTAATCCTATTCCTAAATTGCATAGCTGTACCGGATTAGATTTGCAATGCAATAAATAAATCACCGCTAACTATAGTAAAATATGGCAAAATTTTCGTTACCGGCTTACGTTAAAGTTATTGAGTCCTTCAAATGTATTCTTTGATTAAGACGTTTGAAAGTGGTTTTATCCATTTTAAACAAAGCGCATTAATCAGAGCTCTGACCACGCAGGCTGCATGCGCAGGAAAATAGCAAAATACATTTTTGCAGTCTGACCCCCGAAGCGTTGCGTGTAAAGCGCTGTGGGTGGATTAAATTACATTCAAATCGCAGCCCCCTCCACTGGAAGTTTTCTCAATAGCCAACGTATTTGTGACATCTGGCGATTTTTGACAACATTCAAAATATTTGTTTAAAATAAAAGTTGTAGACGAAATACTACACTTGTGTATTTTGAAATTTGCTTATGGCTAAAGTAAAACTGTTCTTAAACGGGGTAAATATGATCACACAGCCGCTTGAACAGACCTAAATCATACACTGTAGAAATAAATTAAAAATGATACGCAAGTTATGACTTAAGAAATGTTAGCTTGTCATTGTTTGCCGTTAATGTCATTTACTACTGGAAAACCGAAGAAGACAGAAATTCAAATCAAACTACATACTGTATAATGGTCGCAAGGCTGGCCGAAAAATGTTCTTGAAAGTGATATTTTGTGTTTTCAGTAGCCAGTGTTGTAAAAGCGGTAATTCCGTATAAAGCGTCATAAAAGTTAACTTCCAAAGTGTGTGGTATGTACTAGGTATCGCAACAATTCGACGCCTAACAACTCGGCGATTGACATGTTTTAATCCAAGCTTTCATTGACTGGTTTTGGAAAACTTTTTATAATTGAGAACATCGCCTGTTTGCTTAGTGTCCTGAATTACCAATAAATTCGTAGTCAAAAATATTTGCTGGGATCCACACATACCGAGTGTCATTTTGGTGAAGACCCTAAAAAAATTAACCGATAAAATTAAACGAAACGCCACTAGAAAAATAATTCAATAAGGATGTGGGACAATCACGTCTAACACAACTATCACCGTTTCATGCCGGTGCCTAGGTTTAAAACACAAGAATTAACTGCCGTTTTAATTTTACATGAGCTATAGCAAACGTAGGTAAAGAAAGCAATACGGTTTTCCAACGACATGCCCATGGGAGGCATTGGGGGTCCGTGCCCCCAAAATTCGGCTGGCGCCCCCCTAATAGACTCTGTTTTAAAGTAAACGATCTTGAATTTGTAGGGGTCCAACAAAATATTCGGTGTCCCCGAAATATAAATTTGCTACGGACGCCCGTACAGCTTTTTTGTGTCCTTTCACGTCGCTTATAAATAATAAAAAATATCAGATCAAACCTGCGTCTGCATTATACAGCCTGCACCGATAGAATGGTTTTCACCGGTTCGGGTTTTAATTTTTCATAGCTTTACCATTTGCAGACCATATTGTTTTCTTGAAACGAACACAAAGGTAATTAAGCGTTCGTAGCAAAATGATAGAACGGCGGTAAATCGACGTGTAAAGCTTGTTATGAAACTGAAACGTTTTATGGAAATTGTGCTCAAAAATAACCATGCCTTGACACAAACCAATGGAATCAGTGTTTCACAGAGCTTGGGCCTACTTGTAGGATTTGCATTGAAAACCTGATACAGACTTAAAGACGTGTTTTGTTGAGGTTGGAACGCATTTGTTAACAAAAGTCAAGATTTAACCGTTTAATTTTATGGCAGGTTTAAGAAATAATCTTGTTTCAAGCGAATGGTAACCTCGAAGAAAAACTATTCAGAACTTGGAAGAATTTCCGGCCAAAATGTTCTCTATTTGCGTCAGGGAGTTAAAATGGGCTTTCTGTTCGTAATGCTTGGCTTTTACAAAAATTACAGCAAGATATTAGTTTGAGAAAAGCGTAAATCTACAATAAACTAGCTTCCGGCAACTTCCGCTAGTAATTAACGAAGCATCAAAAAGATATTTTGAAAATAAATTAAGAATGATTTTAAGGTAAAATGTATAATTGCAAGTATGCTTAAGCACTTCCGGAGAGGTATAAACTTTTGAACTATAATTGCTAATAGTTGTCCAAAATATGTTATCGTTCTTTTTTGCTTTAAATAGCATTTCTTCGAAGCGAGTGCATAGGCTTCCAGAAAAAATTAATTTTACATTTTTTCATTCAAATACTTTCAACTAAATAAACATTTCGGCAAAAAATCATAATAAAACGGAACACCATCACAATATTAAAATCTATAAATCTTTGAATCTCTAAATATCGAATATGCGCTGTGATAACAACTGATTTATAACAAGTAGGCTTAAACCATTCCTTTAATAACACGTTTTCATCGGGCAATTATACTTCCTTTATCACGACACGCACGTGTAGATCAGAGCTCATTAAGCTACCTAATAGCAACCAGCTTCATTCAAGGGCCTATGGCGTTTGGAAATCGTTGCTTGTAAACTATATAAATGCTAAAGAGCTAAGCACTGAAAAACGGCTTCAAACGCGTAAAAAAGCAACCACACCATTTAACTCAATGTATTATAAGTACTGAAAGTTCAACGAACTAAATTGATCGCTGAGTAGCACAACAACGCCGAGAAAGTATAATTGCAAATTGAAGTGCACGAGATTTAATTTCCATGCTTGAGTTCTCCCGGAATGGTAATTTTAGAAGTCGCATTATAACCAATCAAATTTGAGGGATTGCTGAATTTTAATTGGACGAACTGTTCAAACATTTTTGATTTAACAATAATCGTATTGGCTAAAGAAAGTTTAGCGTTTCTTGAACGGTATTTAACCAAACAAAACATACAGCCTGCATTAATAAACCTGTATATCAATTCCTGTGAAACCTTAACCGCAATACTTCGTTTTCAAGCAAAAACCAATAACGGTGCACAGTGGCGGATCCAGGATCTCAAAATGGGCTGGTCAAAATGTCAGAGGTAATACACTTATTTTTGACACATACTGTAGTGACCAAAATCAGAGGAGGGTCCTCATTTTGAGTCCCAATTAACAGGAGTCCGTATCCCTAATAAGAGTCCGTAAGCGGGTAGAGTCCTTAAACCCTTGTTAGAGTCCATAAATGTCTATTATACGTAATTGTAGCGCATAAATGACTCCAGGGACAAATAAAGATGCGTTCGAAACTTAAAAGCGTGCTTATACTATTGTGTATAAAACAGAGAAATAAACAGCGCAGAACAGCAATTTGACGCTATATAATTTTTGTCGAGATGCTGATGGATCCGTCATTGACGGCGTACGATTCAGATTTTCTTCTGAAAAACACTATGAGCTCACAATCATTGCAATTCCTTATGAAAACGGGTTACACAGGATTAAAAAGTAAACAAAAATGTTACTTATAGATCCTAAAAATTAGCCAAATGGCTATTCTTAACGAACCATAACAAATTTCTTATATACCGTAGTCTCACTGGCAGATGCAAATCGGTATATCAGACTTATGCAACTCAACAGCAATGGTCCATGTAAAGATCAGGTGCGGAACATTTTTCTGTGGGACTAGAATAGAGTAAGCTTAAGCTTTAGACTAATTTTTTTGTTTGGCTTAGGCTTATGCTTAGGCTTAGGAATACGCTCGTTCTTACGCTTAGGCTTTGGCTTAGGCTTAGGCTTAGGAATACGCTTATAATACTGTTCCGCCCCTGTTCTTTTACATTAGCCACAGCGATGAACACCAAAAATATGTACCATTTTGCGAGCATTTTTCACTATTATGCATGAATATATCGCACAGTCTCTTCCATTAATAGTTTCTGAATTCGCTACTGCACCATTCGATCACAAAAATTGGACTATGGAAAATTTTACAGAAAACAACCATGCACTGAATTTTCTATTAGTTCGCCGTTTGATATTTCTGGTATTAAATGTTTAAAAACAGACGCCTAAATAAATTGATGTGCCTATTGAGACCGTTTTTATGGCATATAAAATCGAATTTACGAAAGGAAAACATCAAAATTTGTTATAAATAGTCTTAGAAACGCTCAAGAAATTTTAATAGTTTCACGCAATTCTCCGGAACAAACAGCTGTTGAATTGTCAGCAAACTTTATACGGGTATTAAAAATATATAACAAAAGTTTTAGTTCCCGAAACTACCGTGAAAACAACGGACTACCATTGTGCTCACAAACGTCTCTATATAATTTTACTCAATTTTCTACACAAAATATTATTGAACAATTCTGTTCAAAGTTGACTTCTCACATTGATAAAATAATTTAGAATGAAATATTTTATCTCAGGCAAGCGTAAATGTCATAAGATGCGCGTACAATATAGTTTTTCTGCATACTTTCTACTTTAATTGTGGGTATTAAAAACTCGTTAAGTGTCTGGTTAAAACAAAATTTATGTTTACTGTTTCGTACTATGCTCGGTACATTTAATTTTGCTTTGTAAAACGTGAAATTTTTGGCAATTTCAAAGTTTTAATGACGGCCAAACCGCTTTGAAAACGTACCATTGTATTATTCACTTTCATGTTTAAAGTTAGTTCAGCCTAATTCTGATTCAAAATTTGTAAAATATTTAGTTTAAGAATGAGCGTTACACAGTACTCTCACTCGGCCAATAGTCAAATTTGACATATAATTGATTAATTATTTTAAAGCGCCTGACTCTGCCAATAACTTGCAATCGTTTCTTTCGACCAATACCTGTGAACTCGTCCAGAAATTTCATATTTTGAACAGATACGCAATATTTTGAAAAGACACGCAACTCTGAATGTTGCTAATTGAATTGTTCAGTTTGATTTAATTTTAACATCTGGTCTGTTTTCGGTTTTAGTTATAACGTTTACTCGTACAAAATGACGCTAGAGTGCCAAAAAGTTACACTTATACGAGGATCTAAGCGTTCTTTGGTTTCAAATCGTTTGTTTCGTGTTTATTTTTATAATTAAATGTTGTACCACCTGAGGCGTTTACAAAGGAGGAAAGGAAATAAATACATCCAATGTGCAATTTCTTGAAGAAATTAGTACAGACGCTTTCTGTATTCTACAGGTCAAAAAACACTTTTCACTTGCAAAACCTTGATTTATACTTTCTCGAAATGGAATATTGCATAGACACCAACGCTATTTAGTAAAACTATGCTTAAAAATTTAAGAACTTTTCGACTGGGATGTGAAAATTTCATAAATTAATATACATTCGTGTGAGAATGTCTTTGAATCAAAAAAGCACCAGAGAAACTTAACTTATATCTTACTGTTGGTCGAATTAGCGGTAAGCCGAATATGCATCTTAGATTAAATACGAATAATTACACGCTTATTGTGATAGAAGAATGAGATTTTGGCCGAGCGAGACTAAATTTGGGTTACTATATACAGCAGACGACATGCAAAAATTGATTTAATTTTTAACCTGTGACTTCGCACAAGTTACCGTCCGGCGCCGCACACGCTGTAAATTGCAACGAGTTGATTAATCAGCTCTGAGTGAATAAGTTATTTCTGGTTATTTTTGAGTTAATAACAGTAAATATTATCTCACTGTGAGATGATTAATTAACTCAGAAACAGTTCAATCAATTCAGAATTCTGAGATCTGAAATAAACTCATTGGAATTTACAGTGCAACAAGTATATGTGGCGGAACATTTCTTACACTTTTGCTGACAATCTTTAAAATCACACGAGCAAACGATAATGTTTCAAACACAATGAAAAGTATAAGCTGCGTTAATACAAAGATGAACGGGTAAACAGGAAATAGCACAAAAGTTTCTATTTAAGCCTGATAGCGTATAATTAAAACGCCGTCCTTAGGGAAGTCAAAACCATGACATTATCGTAGCTAGGTAATCATTATATGATGTCGAAGAATAATCGGAAATCAGCACGGCGAAACATTTCATTCGGTCATCACCATTCTATTACAGATCCTTCAGTAGCTCAAACCTGAAATTCTAAGTCAGTTTGATACCAAATACGCTTAAATAGAAATCGAGCAGCGGATTGCGAAGTCAATATCCTGTTGGGACTTAATTAGGGCGGAAATTGACAAGATCTACTCTGAAATAATGAAATACACTGGATTGCGGTTGCTATAGCTAACTGCATTGGTTCTGGTCACCATAGAAATTTAAAATTGCGAAAATTTATTGAAAATAGCACAAGTTATCAAGAATAAATATATCGAATGTTGCACCAAGATTGGTAGGTACTTTTTTAATCCCCAACTTCTACACTAATGCAAGTTTAATATAGCCACAGTGTAAGAATTTCAACCAAAATAAAACCTAATCGTGCGCCTAAGCCTAAGCAGAAAAATTAGTCTAAATCCTAAGGATACTCTACACACCGACACTAGAACAACGTTTCGTGCATCGGTAAACAGTTAGCTTCAGGGTGTAATCGGAATTCCGGTCCCAATTCCAGTTAAGGTATTTTTCATCTTCCGGTTCTGGGTACGGTAAACTTTTAAAGGAATTAAAAATTCCGGTAGCGTAATTGTGGTCGTTTCTTAAAATTTACTACTTTTTAAGAAACCTTTTAAAGCCACTTGTTCAATTAGAGACGATAAAAATGAAATAGATTTAATTAGCATAGTACGTAAACCTTCACCAGAAAAATGCTATCGTAATAAAAGGAGAGAGTTGCTTTGCTACAACGTATCATATCATAAGAACCTGCATCAAGAACCCCTCTAAATAAGGATGGGGTAAGCGAAAAACGCAACCTGTGTTGGGTACGTTCTTTTGTACACAGAATGCATCCAGTTGCACACTCTTGTTTTATTATTCACTCCAGATGATATGGAATTAAGAAAAATTTTCAGTTGATATGAAAATATTTGGTCTGCATGGAATCATTACAATTGCTCCAATGCTGGTAGATTAGTTAAACAGAGTTCACTATTAGTTTATTTGGTATTCTATTCGCGTGCAAGACTGCGTGTCTTAAAAGGTAACTCAAGTTTGTTTCCGAACAGCATTGCAACAAAAAATGGAACGCGAAACGCAAACAACTATTGCAGCGTGTCATAAGAAAGTTTTCAACGCCGTGCCCTGGCACTCAGAGTTGAAAAATATATGTCTATCGCGAAAATTGAACCCTGGCAGACCAATTCCCTTGTTGCGCGACAGTAAACGGGTGTAAATTAATTCTACGGTCACGCAAACCACATCGACTAGGAAGGCTGATACGCAGTCATAATGAAAATGTTCGGTAAACGAGCGAACTGCCAATTATTCAAAACTGACAAAATGCACGAAAATAGCGAACCAACTATTACTGATCGCAGGTTTTTTGCTGTATATCTTACTGAAGTAGTGGTTGACCCTGAGCTTATATGCAAAATGCAACACATGATATTTTCAAATTCTATACGCCTAAACATGGTTAATCAGTAATTTTTATTCGAAAAAGATGATTTTAATAAAGTTGAGCATTGCTAGAACGGTTTGTGGGTTTGTAGATACCCAGAGAATTTAACTAAAATAGTAAATACATCTAGTGCCAAGACGGAATCCTAAAATTCAAAAAACTAGTCACGAAGCGCACATTGACAAGCGGTTTGAAAAAAAATCTTTTGGAGGAAGTATATATCACGATTATGTCGTATAACAATTTAAGATTGCATAAAAGATTTTTTGAAGAATTGTTTACTTTATGAACAAAAATTTTGAAATTTCAATCAAATTCTACAAAATTGCTTCGGTTGCCGCAGTTGTCCTTGTTAGAAACAGTTTGGGAAGAATTTTTCGCATCACTTTTATATTGCGATGTTCAGTACTAGGCGCATATTTTCAAACATGGCTGGCACTTATCATCAACTAGCGATATGTTTTCTAGCTGGCGAACTACTGCTAGTGCATATTTCAAAATTGGCTCAGTAGTAGGACAAATTAGATGCGAAAAATGTGTTGAATTTCGAACTTTGCCATTCACCGGCTTGAAAACTACAAGATTTATCACCAACTTGTAATAGGTGCTACATACATTTGTTGCGTTTAGAATTAAATTAATAATGTAAACTCAAAGTGAATCGATGGCTGTACAACGATATTGCGTCCAAAGTTTAATGATATAACCGTGAAATTCAAACTCTACTTGAGTTTAATTTATTTTTATAAAATTTTGCACCTATTCTGCAAGATACCTGCGACACGTGTGCCAAACAGAGCAAAGTGAAAAAACTTAAACTTCTAATTTGTTCAGTACCAAAAATTCAATTTTGTGATTAGTAACCATTTTAAAATAATATTCTTGTGGGGAAACAGTGTCAATTGGGGAAATCTCAACCAAGAATACTAACAGCATACGGCCTTCAGAGTACACATACATATTGCTAATTTTGTCTGCAACTTGAAATCTGTATACATAGAACAGTTTAACAGAAACTTTACAACACAATCATAGTTCAACAACTAACGATCACATTTGAGACTGCAAAATGACCAGTTGCATTTCGCACACTTTATCTCGGCACAAGTAGACGTTCACCACCCAACAAAAAGCGATTAACAAGATTAAAATTGCCAACAGCTTTATGCCTTGTCAAAAGGGATTTACTACAATCCTCTGAACGATCTTTAAACGTCGCTGACCAGTGTGTTACAATCTGCAATTGTTCCAGCTTTAATTGAAGTTTGCTGTTAAATCTGAACTACGATTAGACAATCCTCGTGCCGTGTACGAATGCGTTTTGAAGATCGCTTTTAAGTGGCTATTTACGATGGTCACTTTGGAGGTTTGGTTTAAATAGCCTGTTAAAAGCTGGACCTGAAATAGATTTGGGGTTCAGTCATTGGTCAAGAAGACAGAATTGTCCTCGTCGTGTAGCAAGGGTTGATTGGAACATAAAAACATTAATTTCAAAATTAACATCTTATCGTGCCTTATTTTCTTGTGATATAGTTGCCGATCAATATTATCTTTCGTTTAGCTTATTTTAAAGCTACGCGAAGGTAAGTTGTAATTTTAAGCAAAATGTTCCACTTCAGTTCAAGCATTTTTAATCGTTTGAGGTTCAAACAAGAAAATTAATCCACAACTAATCCTTTAGCATTTACAATAAAATTTTACTGAAATCTTATCCTTCCGTAACCTTAATATACCATTCTTTGGTTACAAAACTTCAAAATAATTATTATATTTACCGGATACAATCATTGCAGCACAAATATCCAGGTGCTAAATAATGAGCGTTTCACGGCGCCCGAGTGACACAGAGAAGAATCAAACGCAAAGGTCAAGTGTAGTTGTTGAGAATCGATGGAACCAGAGTGCAAACAGTATCTTGTAATTCAGACACGCAGTACACACTTGAAATTTGAATGTATACTGCGTTCAAATACAGTCCACTTCAATGTAATCGATTTGAAATTGAATATTTTAAAATTTAAAAAATTTACAACACAGATTTAAGCTATGGACCGTTGTGGGTTTCGCCAAATTTCGAATTTAGTTTTTTTCCAACACCAAGCAAACTTCACTCGATATAGCACAGGTAAATAGTGCTACGGATATAACTGTGTTTAGGTTCCAGCTGAAATTTCGGCAACCATTTTGTTCATTCTCATTCCGGCAGATTTGCAGTGTTTTTGTGACTTAGAATGTATCACCTGTTTTGAAAAAGAATTTTCAGGAACTAGGAAACAATAATTGGAAACAATTAAAAATACTACTGTGTGAAATTTTTGCTCCGACCGATAACGGTTCTCTAGTGACTCAAATAATATGCGGGACAGTAATAAGAGTGTGTGGTCCGTATTTTGGTAGACTTACATAAAGATCATATACATACTGCAGAAAAATTTATGTCTCAAAATTTTTGAAACCTGTAATAGTATAAATGTTGTTGTTTTCTTTCTAGGTGCATTGTTAAATAATGCACGAGTATGGTCAGAAATTTCCGTTAGGTTTAAATTCCTTGAAACTCAATATGTAACCATCTGCTAACCATAATTTCTTAATTTAAGTTGCAAATTTCAATATTGCTTTAAATAGTTAATTAATACAATGCAATTTCCGATACATATTTCGCAGATTGTTGTCACGGTCGCAACTGCACCTACCAATCCACTTAACAATGGCGACAATATGGTTGAGTGAATGCACTCAAGATATTCAAACGGTTCGTAGTATATAACTGTTTGCGAACATTTCTCAAGTAGCATTACATTTACGAAGTTAAAGAATAGTGCGCAATGAAATTTAAAGTACATGAATTGAACGTTATTGTTCAAGTTCGGCATCTTATTCTGTAAAAATAACAAATTTAGCATTTTGTAAATATCTTTTTTTGGAAAAAATATTCCACTGTGCGTTGAATGATTTCGCAATCTAGAAGTGTTATAGTGTTGAATTTTGCTAAACGTAGAATTCACATTTAATTCTGTCTATGAATTTTTCGGATGGGGAAGCACGAAGTTGTTCGCATTGAGGCGATGCCGCCCCCATCTCCTTTGCAGTAGTGGCTCTGGGGTTGACTGGTTTAATATTTTTATTACAATTTTGCCAAATTGAGAGTAGTCGGTGCTGGCACTTAAGCAAGCTTATTTCACACCCAGGATTGCTCTAAAAAGTGGTTTCCGATTCAAAATTTCAGTTTTAAGTATTTGAATTAATCTGTCGGCGTCGGTGAAACAACATATATAAATCATTTGTGCTACAATGTGAAAACTTCGGTCAGCCCTGTCGACCTTATGCTGTGGTAGATAACATTATTTATTTCTTTAATAAACTCGAAATAACCTTTATTTTCGCTACTCAAATAACAACTGAACCTTTAAAAACGATATCGACGTTATGCTGTGGTAGATAATATTATATAATAACTGTGGCATAATGGCTCTTTCAGATCACTATACTGAAGCAACTTATCAGAATAATTGTTAATCGAACCTAAAATTGGGGGCACATTGTTAGATGCTGTGAAGAAAATCCATGAAAGTTCAGCAACAGAAACTGGTTGCAAACTTTGAAAACTTGATTTTGAATAGAAATATAGTCAAGTTTCGGAACACGTATTTTCGTACTCTCCAATAAGCTACAACTAACCGTTTCCGTGACGTCATCAAACAACAAACCCACATCGAATCCGGTTTACTCCACATGACACAACCAGAAAAGATATATGCTTTTGTTCGCATTATCTTTGCTACCAAACTTACACTAAAACCAACCGTATCAATTGGCTCTTGTATTATCCAAACTAAAATCTAAGCGTAAACCTATAGCTGAAGTTAACTCAATGCTAAAACCCAAGAGTAATCCTAAGTTTAGGTTATGCCAAAATCTGCCAATTTTGAAAACTTTACGAGGAAAGTGTGCAAGAGACGGCAAATCACTTCATAGTTAAAATTGCTGCCATTATTTCAACAAAAGAGTGTATAACAATGTTTCATGTTATGTTTGATTAATTCCCAAGATATTAATCAAAGACTATGCATACTGAAGTAAGGTGAATTTTTGGCTCAAATTGTCGCAAACGCTTATTCTCTTTTAGTAATAGGTCATCTCTGTCCATATTCTCAAATACGTATAGCGTTTATAGCTAGCTAGCGATAGTTTTTGAACTGACAAACTACTGCAAGTGCGAATCTTGAAACTGATACAAAGGACAAAAAAGCTATAAACTTACTATTAATGTGCGGCCAAAATTTCTTCAGCCAGGGGAGTTGATTGTGCGCAAGTGGTGGTAGTAGGCCACCTCGCCCTCATCTTAGTTACGTTTAGAATTCCTAGCAAGCCATAGGCACTGCCTGACAGAGAAACTCGTAAGTTAACATATTTCTTCGTTTAAACCTTGCAGTGTCTCGGTAACCATTACGCTAAAAAGAAAAATTTTAATTCACAAACAGTCGATAGCGAGTTTTTCGGCCGTTTCACACATTGAATTATAGTTTTCATATAGTAATATATATTATATACATGTACATTATATATTATATATGTTTATATATATGTATTACAAGGACTTAAGCGGCATATAGCACGACAATGAAACACATTCTTTAATTTCAAAGAAATCAATTGCGGACGCTCAAAATGACCGTTTTCTTTGATTTATTTTCTTCACAATTATTCACTGAAGAAGTGTGAATTACTTTTGTATAAAACTTTTTAAATCGAAAATTAACGACTGGCGTACTGACTACTGTGCTCTTTGCTATAAGTTTTCTCACGGTTAAATATTGCCGATTGTTTTCAGTATAACACTAAATGATACCAAACTGCGAAAGAAAATTTAAGAATATTCACTAAATATATTCTAAGCTTAAACCTGTGTCTAAACCTAATCCTTGAGCGTAAACTGAGTTTTAATCAGACGAAAACCCGAAATAGAAACACAACAAACCGTGTTATGCTTTTAAAACTGAATGAAAACCGGAATATTTATGAACGTTATCCATCAGATTAATGAATTGGTATCAAACATTCATCCGTCCCTACCTTTATACAAACGTTCGCGGTAAAAGATGCGTAAGATATGTAAAGTAATCCAAAAAGGCTGCCTACTAAAACAAAGTACCTTATCAATGTAACAACTACAAAATCCTCACTAAAACTTATAAATATAGCAATTATATTGTTGTTTAGGGTTGCTTGACGTTAGGTGCCGTTGCGCAAACCGATACGACAATTTCAATAATGTAATCCAGCACTGCGTGACACTGAAGCTGAAGTGGCAACCTTTTTAACCAATATAAAAATTGACCAGTAAAAACATCGCGTAGAGCAGGTGCCGCGCGGTAGAGTAGCCAAACGTCTCAAAAACATTAATATTATAAAATGTTAAAATTGAAGCATAAAAATTGGAATATTTTAATGCAAACTCTCATCTTAAGGAGCTGTCAACGTCTGAAACATTTTTCAATTTGACCAGTGACACTTGTGACGTTTATTCTGTGAAGAGCGTTTCAGTAATTTGACCACAGCATGATCTTTAACCTACAATTGATGTTGGAAAAAAAATTTCGTGGGCTTAAATTTAAATTTAGATGCATAAATTACCTCAAATAGTAAACGTTAATTCGGGCACGCAGTAAAACGGGGGTACGGCTGCTCAGCCCTGCCGTGAAAAATTTTGCCCCGACCTCTTTTAAAAGTACAGAACTTTCTTCTAAATATTGTGAAATTCCCGTGTGCCCTACCTATGTTTGCGTTTTCACATACACATATGTAGTTACTGACCTTACTTACTCTAACTGCCTTGACTGAAAATGTATAGTTATTGAGGATTTATTTGAATTTATAAAGTTTTTGACCAGCAATAAATCGAAAATTTGAACAGGAAAATGAAACACGATTGATATTCAAGATATGTCTCGGAAATCTCAGATGTCACACTCGAAAATCAGCACAACAAAATTACCTAGCTAGCATAATGGAAATATGAAGGGAACCAATAATTTGTCAATGAGCGAAACTCTTCGATAAAGTGACCAGTTGCTCTGCTATGGGATTTTAGAACTTTAGATTGAACTCTGTGACTGCATTCGCCTGTTTCCCCTTCGATTAAATTTTAGCTCTAAAAGTAACACAAGTATTATAATAACGCGCTGCCTTGCTGAATTCGCTGTTTACAGAACTCAATTGCCGCTCTATATCTGTTTTTTGACGGACGCTGTAAAACGATAGACATGAATTAATTTAAATATCATAATTTGCGATAAAAATGACGATTTGCATCCAAGCTCAAATGTGTTAAAATTGTTTCTAATTATGCCGCAAATCGTAAAATTCGACTTAAAATTTCAGCTACTCTCTTACATTTTAAATTCAACATCGATATGACCGTAATTCTAAACAAAATTGCTGCATTGTAAATAAAACTAGCAGCCATGTTTGCTATTCTGCGAAAATGGTGTATAGAATAGAAGTGGGCATTTGTATAATTCTCTTGGACATTTAAAATCAAGGCTTAAATTTTGGTTTGGCTAAAGCTTAGGCTTAGGTTAAAATTTAGGCAAATGTTTGGGATTCGCTTCGACTATGACAAATCTCTTCCGAAATCTAAGTTTAGTTTAACCATGTGCAGAAAAATTGCACAAAAGATAGGACATGTTCTTCTTTATTGGAAAAAATGTTAAATTATTATCATAGTCCCTCTGTTCAATTATATATATTCACTTCTCTGAAGATTGCCGATACTTATTATCAACTAGGATTATATTTTGAGCTCTTGAAAGCTGCGAGTGTAAATTTTTGAGCAGTACATGAAATTTAAATTCCAACAGTCAAAAGTAATGCTAAATTTCGAGTTTTTGTTAAATTCACTGGATGAACTATCATCAACTGCCGTTAGATATGTTGTGAATAAATGCAAAATACAATGAAATAGTTGTATCTCAAACGGTAGCACTTCGACTTTTGGCTATTTCACAACTTTTCTTGGTATGTTTTCATTTCATGACCTCGTGAAATGAGTTCCGCAAGAATAAATTTTGTTTTACAAATTTTGCAAAATTTTTTTAAAAGATAAATATTATTACAGCAATACAATATACAATGTTAAACAGCATTTCACACCTAGTTCAAACTAAAACTGTTGCCTTTTAACGTCGCTGTGTAACACATCCCTTGCGGGTGAATTTAAAAAGCGCAGCATTTATTACTTGAGCACTCGAATAGAAAAGTTGGCAACATATACGGTGCAAAAGTGAAAAATTTGAAATTTGAAAAATCAGAGTATTAATTATAATGTGTGTTTAACATATATAAACAATATAATATGATACGCTGCAATTTCTGAGCTTGAATAGCAGATTTCCTAGTGTTTCAGCAATGATGCGTCAAACGAGCCAGTAGCCACAGGGTGACATTGTGGCTCACCCTCCAAAAAATTTGAACGCCATCGTACTATTATCCTTACAAGCAAATGCTGCGTAATTGTCGAAATTAATATTTTGCCCGTTTCGGTAACATCTTGTGCTGACTAACGACTGCATTCTAAGTAATACAAGAAGAATAGTATATACACTAGTCATACCGCAACGTAACTTGCGTTATACTTGAACCTGAAACCCTTGCAGTACCTAAACGACGTTAAAATTTCTTGCGGTAAACTTAGTGTTACATCCGTTACATTTTTTACTATTATTTTAGTTTTTATTTACACCAGTTATTTGTGACGATTAGATCAGTCTCAGAAACTTAACGTAAGTAAGAAAAAATATGAACAGGATTTTCTATATACAAGTAAGTGAAAACATCATCAAATCGTACGAAGAACAAAATCGCTGCCCTGACTGCGAATAAAATGTTGAATCCTGTTTCTTTTATATTTGAAAAGAAAATGGAATTTTAATCCGAATTTAGCGACAATCGACAAGTGTAGGAAGGTTTGAGTGAAAGTTAAATGTATAGCTAGTTTTTATCAGCTAAGATACTGGACGGATTACTAAACTGCGAATAATCTTTTTTTCTATCGTTTGAGTCTGCATAAAACTTCTTGAAAATAGTTTTGATCGCAGACTTTGTTTATAACTAAGCTCACGTCTCCTTCAGCGGTAAAAACTAACTGATACCTACTTTAAACACATATCATCGGACCGCTTTCGTTGAAAACGTCCTGTGTCGACGTAAGAGGAGATTACGTTCCCTGTTAAACAGCGATTGAAAGATAAAGTGTATCTATATGAAGCACGCATGAATAAGGGTAAAAGCTAACGCATCATATTGAAATATACATACATAACTGTGTACAAGTAAAAATAATGTTCAACACCATTTTAACGAAGCTTCATTGGTCTGTTAAAAAAATTGATTCTGCGCTGACCCGAAACGTTAACTATATACAATGGCAAATCCATGGGGGGCCCACCCCGGCCGTCCCCCCCCCAACAGCATCTCGACAAAAATTGTACACTTAGCAATTTTGTGACAATAGTTCGTGGTTTGTGTGTGGGTCAAAAGTAAGTTTATTACCTGTGAAATTTTGACCCCTTCCCCATTTTGAGATCCTGGATCTGCCACTGACCATATACATGGGCGGATCAGGACCAAAATGGACCCTGAAGCCGATTTCATTTGCAGCCTCTCGAAAAGATGAAAATAATGAGTCAAAAATATATTTCTCTAAAATGTTTTTATTAAACATTCGCCATGACCTATTGAGGCGCGCAACGTCCCCAAAAAATTTGTTTTAACCCCCAGTATGTTGAGTTCGCTACTGGCCTGACTAAGTTTCAAAGTATTGATCGGCAACGCTGCTATTGAAAATCAGTAAATGTGTTTGAGTCAAACAGTGCGCTGAGATTGAGTTTTATGTATAGCGGCGAACAGGGTCATTGTCTGAAACAGTTCAACATTTATTTTTTAGCTTTGCCAAATGCTCAAGGGATCCAGCTATCAAAATTTATTAAAAATAACGATTATTTTACAACTATAAAATGTATCGCTGCATTAAAAATTCATTGCGTAACAATAATTTAGTGTTTTGTTTTCGCTTGGCCAAGTATTTTACAATAGTGACAGAATCCATGTTATACTGCTAAATTTAAAGAAAAATCAAATTTATGAAAAATACCAATTTTTACAAGTGTAATATGTTTATAGCAGCATTTCATAAACTTTACAGTTAAAAATACTAATATGTGAACAGCACCTTGGTTACAACTGATCAGTGTAAACAAAACAACTAAGGATGGCTAAACTGTTTGCGAGACCTTCAAAGCTATCTACTTTTAAAGTTCTTAAACTAAATCAATTAAAGATACGCGGTCTCGGTGGTCAGTAGTCAACATACCATGGTGAATTATATTACCAAACTGGACAATACCACCAAAATCACTCATACACAGTCCGGTCGCAGTTTAAATTAAAAGTTAAACTGGTAACTTTTGAAAACAAAGTTCTACTACAGCCAAACGGCGTCGTGAAACTCAGATGTGTTCCTTGATTTCAATTGAGCGTAGAGCTTGGGATGATTACACTAAGATAGGAAACTGTTCTATATACTTTTGCACCATTCTGCCAGTAGGTATATGCAGGAAGCTAAACCAAGTTCTTTAAGCTATTACCGATATACATAGGTATTCAGGGGTAAAAAATTGGAAATTTGCAGCGCTGCAGCAGTTTATTTGTAATGCTCTTCATACTACATCGATTTCACACCGTAACCAAACCCGTAACCAGAGAGGGGGTGGGGCGCAAGTGGGCCCAGCCTTTTTAAAAATTTTGGTCCCTTTCTAGAAAAGTGTTTTATGCATCTAGTGTTGTAAAACTAACAGCATGCAGCTACCAAAGTTGTTTTACCCCCTCTCCTCAAGCATGATGAGCTGGCTATGAACCTGGTCCAAACCAAATAGTCTAGCAGCGCCAAGGGCTAAGAGATCTAAATAATGTTGTATTAGTAGTAGTAGGAAGTTGATCTGTTGATTAAAATCTTGCTAAAAGGAAATGAAGGCATGGTTATTCAAAGGAAATGATTTCTAGCATTGGCATGAGTGGTTTTATTTGACACCCAAAACCGTAGATAATTTAGAGTCAATTCACACTTGTAATAACTAACAGTAATTTTTAAATGTGCTAATGCGCACAAGAGGCGTAATGTCAATGGTAACTCAATTGAAAAATTGTAATTAAAACATTTCAGTTAAAACATTTTGACATTTTCTTGAAATACCAGAGTTTCTTTTAATCGTTTGACAGTCGTGCATACCCCCCATTTGTGCCAAAAATAATTTCCTTAACGAACTGAACATTCAACTGTAGGACGTACAGCCAGTTCCGGAGCACGCTATGGTGCTTTCCAAAATACCGGGTGGGGCCTCTTGCAATGATCAAAATGTTTTTCGGTTTTTGGTTTGAAATTTTGTTAGTGTTGGGGTCCCTCTTTGGAGTGAGGGCTCCCAAATGAGAGATATGGAGTGTAGCTGATCCGGTCCCGTGTACAGCTCGAACTGGCGCAGTTCCACATACAAACTGCATTTAAGTACATAACCCAAAAGTCGTTTTAACCATCGATTTTAACGCTTGAATGCAAGTGTGCAGACACTATTAAGTGCCTATTACAATAGATGTAGCGATTATGGTTCAATTTCAATGGATTACTCTCTGCTATTCCAGTTCAAAACAAACCTAGAACGCAATTAGAATGTCATCATTGTAGCTAGTTGATCTGAGCAGTTTTAGACTGAAACAATTTTAACTCAAACTCTGTTTAACTCCTAATCCCTCGTGTAATTCTCTGTGTAGTCTGTAACAGCTTAAGAATCAAGACTGTGCGTATTTGGCTGATATTTAGGTTGAAATTTCAAAGATAATAACTCGCCTGGTTACACTTGTACATTTTGACCTCCACATTTACGATATATTGCTCAGGCTTAGGCTCAGGTTGATTAATGGATAGCAATAGCCCATAAAGGAATCTCAATGATACTGCTTCAAAACCTACCATACGAAAAGCTGGTAACGTTCTAAAACATATTATTCTGTTACATTGGTTAGTTTGGTTCCTTTGCCTGGAAACGGTCAAGCTAACCTGAAAGCAAGCATATACTTTTAAATACAATTAAATGCATTATATATTTAGGCTGAACCAGATAAAGGTTCCCGGTTTGGGCTTGAAACGTTTGTGGCCGTGTGAAAATTTATTCAACCACCGAAGATGATTATACTCAAAGGCCTTTTGACGTCTCTATTACGTCTTGTATACGTACGGCATATACATGTGATATATAATGTGAATTGCAGTACATTTTTGTTCTACAAAAAATTAACGCCAATGGAGGTGAAACTTCAAATATTTCGAAAAAATTGCCAGCTGAACCGAATAAAAACCAATACTACAAGGTATCACTACAGTTTATCGCCCGACAAGTCGTCGACCGGCAACTTATAATTCAAAATCTTGTGTGCACTCTTTTTAGTTCTGCGCCAGCTAAAAAGCGTTTGCCCAAAATAGCCCAATTTCAAAAGAGTTTAAATATTTTAGCTTCTCGTAGCCTCTATAGATCTTTCCAGATCCAAATTTGAAGTTTTGAAAAATTACCAAAAAGAACATGCAATCGTAGGTATAAGTTTTCAATCGTTAGCAGGCAGTTACAATACGGTAGAGGCGAGAGCAATTGCGAATATGACGACCGATTATTCTAAGTTGTCCATCCTGATAGGTGTAGTCGAAAATCGAAGTCGTAAGTATACGCATTTCAGTTAGTTCTTTACTTATAAATTAATCTTCGAAAATATTGACCTAAAGAAAGAAGTAAGGTTGCTTTTAGTTTTAAGCAAATGTGAAAAATTAAAAGATTTATATTTTGACCCACAGCCGCAGATATTAGACAGAATATGACATATCATCGCTAAAAAATTGTTTACCTTGACATTCCATTGCTTCGCTTAAAATTTTAAGAAAGCTAAAGACACCAAAGGACTATTTTTTCGAAACAAGGGTCGCACGTTTCGAAGTGAATTCGTTCAACTGAACTGAACAAACGACCAGGTAAAGATTTTCTAAAAGTTTAATTGCATTCCTGGCCCCAGTAGTCAACCAACTCTAAACATACTATTGGCTAAACGGTGTCATCTCGATGGTCACTGCTAGATTCCTATTGGTCAACGGTATAAGCAGGACATGGTCTAGTGTATGCTGGCTTGGCGGAGACTAAACCAATCAATTTCACCTAAATAATGATCTCGAATGACAGATTAGTGGTTGGTAGTGCAAACCGATCAGGTATTTATACGTCGAAAAAAGCTCATTAGTATAGATTTTCAAGCGTATTAATATAAAATACACACTAGCGTCTCTCTCAGTAGTTTTTAGCACCTTTACCGGAAATTAAATATAAACATATTACATCATGCTGTGTTATTTGGAGGGTTGCAGTGAAATGAATTGCTGGATAATGATACATTCTGTTTAGAATTCTAAAAGAGTAAGCGAATAGACTGACTGATGATAATTGTGTAAGCTGCGTTTCGAAGTGGAAATGCGTACAGTGCACGCTTTTCAGTGTTGCTGAATTTTAGGCTTTTTATACGTATGATGGTTGACTAACAAAGGAATTATTGCCAGGCAGTGAAGTACTTAGCACAACAAACCCTCAAATCGTGGGATCCATGCTCACCCAAAATTCCCATCACAATCAAAACACAGAATTGTGTAAGAAACTATATATTATACGACGCAGCTTACCGAATTAAATCAAACGGTGTGAAAGTTTTCGCATTCAAACGACTGGTTAGCGAGTTCTGGATAATTTAACTGATCTGACGTCTATCACAACTCGTTAACCATTATTTAACACCATTCGGTATTTTGGATGAAACCCAAGAGATGTTGAGACATAACCAGATAGAGAGTTGCCCATTAACTAAGGGTAAACGCGGGCCGGATAAGAAAATTTACACATGAGTATATGCCCACAGGTAAAGAATTACGAAGCAGGGGAAATAATTTGCTAACCAGTTTTTGTCTAGAATTTGGATAGCAACCAACGAACATGTGTGGGTTTCGAAACACGTTATACTAAAAGATAGTCAAAGCATAGACGTAAACTATTTTATAATATTTATGCTTACACCGAACAAACAAATGAAACCAAGACTGGAGGAAATAACAAGTATCAAAACAGCTAAAAGACATTGCGAACGATAATTTGGTTTTAAATTTGAGTTATTCAACTAAAAGCTAAATTAAGAACAGAACGCATGACTGGACTCTGAATTTCGTTGATCAATTGACAACTTTAACACGGTTGACGACACGGATATTGTCTTTCATATATATACATTTCAACATAGTTTGTAATTTTAAAATGCTGCTGCTAATGAATTTGCACAACCGATAGTTTTACTTGCACCTAGCGACCTAATGAGAAAGACCAAGGGTGTTGTCGCTCCAATCTATATTTATTGCATACAGGTAAACACCTCGCAGTTATTAAACTGTCGTTACCGATTTGGCAATTTTATCGTAAGAACAGATATTTACGTCATTGGACTGGTGTCGAGTTGCTCTAATCCAATTTCCTCGCTACGAAACTGAAGCCAATGTAAAGAACAGGGGCGGAACAGTAGTATAAGCATGTTCCTAAGCCTAAACCTAAGCCTACCTAAGCGTAAGAATGAGCATATTGCTAAACCTAAGCCTAAGCGTAAGCCGGGCAAAAAATTAGTCTAAACTTTCAGCTTACTCTATTCAAGTATCACAGAAAAACGTTCCACCCCTGATCTTTACATGTGCCGAAACTGTTTGTACCAAACGAGAAGCAACTGCGTAAATCTTTGTCATAGACAGGCACAACCAGAAAGTTGAAACGGTGTATAAACAATGGTTTTTTTCCCCGAGCATTTTTACACACAAAACAGAAGCCGATTGAAGGATGTTCATCCCATGAAATAATCCACTAGCGGATTTCTACTCCTCTCACAAAGAACCCGATAGCGGATTTCTTCCCGTCTGGTGGAGTTTATCGCCTGCAACTGTAACAGTACCACTTGTTCGGGAATTTCACTATCAAACATTCACTAGTCTACTTGAAAGTAAACTCTTGTATTGTGAATTATGAAATGAGGTTAGCTTTTCGCTTCGCTCATGATCCTTTCCCTAAATTCCTCCAGCAAATTACCAGATTCTAAACTGCCACCCCCTTTTGAAAGTCCTAGTTGCGCCATTAATATGATAGACTAAATCGGCTGAAACGTTGCGGATGGTAGATTACAAGGCGAACTATCAATATAACACTACTATCATTACTGTCTGCTCATATCTTGAGCCTCAGCGAAATACATTGTCTCAATAATAGCTTTAAAGCCATTTACTGAATATAACCAAAAATGAGTTTGCGATAATTACTGATTAGTAGTGAATGCAGTGCTCGTCACTGTTTGTCGGAAAAGGAAATACCCACGTCTGCCAGGAAATCAGAATATCATTCATTGATTTTCAGTAGCGTGTGTCCACAGATCTGGATAAGTGGTGTCCGTCACCAAGAAACGATAAAAATAAGCTCAAAATAGCACATTTTTACTATTATTCAATAAATCAACGCCGCTACTTGACAAAAAACAATTTGAATTAGTGGTCAGCGGCTTTCCGGACTCAATCAAATTGGTACGCCCATTGTTTTACCGATATCAAATTATTACAACTTAAGCCCATTTCATAATCAAGGATCAGACCTTGGGTGGACGAATCAGAAAAACTTTTTTTGTCAGCTTTCCCTATTCTTGGCTAAAAAACTAGCAGTTCAAAATGTTTATGCGGCATTCCGAGCCCAATCTCCTTTGTACTTCTGTGGTTTTGTCGATATCAAATTATTGAGATTACAATTAGGCCTATTTCGTAATCAAGGACCAGACCTTGGGTCAATAGATGAGAAATAAAATTTCTGTCTTCCTTCCCTATTACTGGCTAACAAGCCAGCGGTTCAAATTTATTGTAAGTATTATTATTTTAAGTGAACCACGAGATACACAGAAAATTAGGGATAAATTTAGGGACAGCATCAAAAAGTAGTCCGTCAAACTTGAAATTTTACACCTAAATTTGTAAGCACTGTACCTTTTCGTACTATTCGTTGTCATGGGTGCCGCTCACCTATACCACGTATATTCTGGTAGCGAAAATGTTCCCTGTCGATCCTTATACTGCGTTCAACATGAACATAGACCGTAGCAGGTATAACAAAGCATAAAAATATATATTTCAAACAAACAAAAATCAATATATCGTGATTGGAACTATAGATAGTTCTCCAAAATTCTAAAGCTATTTATACCGTTTTTACTAACAGCGCAGCTGTTTTTATGCGCAATATTACATAGTGTACGTATATCCAGCTCGGATGAATGCTCTAAACTTCATTTGCTCATCGAAGTTTTCAAGCTTGAAGTTTCAGTTAATCGACTGTCATTCTCGTTTATAACAGGAAAATAGTTGTTTGGAGACACTTTAACGGGATCTTACAAATACATGTACTTTTTGGAAAACAACTTACATTATAAACATAAAAGTAAGAACTTTTCGTGCCTCCAAAGAACGTGACAACGGGGTCGGATCTAGAATGACGAGCAACAGATACTATTCTATGGCTATAGAAATGCCTTTTAACCATGCTTGAAACGCTAAACCGTATGATTTCAAGAACGGCGCAGATGTTGACAGCCGCTATGCATCTCCAGTGTTCTCGAGCATAAATGCCATACATCGCTACGACTGGACATTTTTCATGATTATACAATCACAATATAAATTTATCCATCATACTAAAAGTATAACACCTACTATTTATGCTGAAAGCTAAATATGCAACAAACTTTCAGTTATTTCATGGTTGCCATGACATGAACCAATAAAGCATGCGGCTAAAATTACAACTCATTGACAATTTTCGACATGTTTCGGAACAAACAATTCGTCTTGCATTGCAATACGAGGCATCTTTGAAATTGCTAACAATAAATTTGAGGAACTAAATTAAATTTTGAATTGTTCTAGGTAAGTCGCCAAGTTACGACGTTTGTACGCTTCCCCTCACAAGTTTAAGCCTGAGCACAAACAAACCAATTACACCTAAGCTAATTCTCGCCTTAAGCTGAAACCTTATCCGAAATATAACTTAAACTAACCATATTATAGAAAATTTTAAAAATTAAGTTGAGAAGTTCTCAAAATCCATTGAAGATATAACTGCGATGATAATTAAACATTTAAAAAAACGCATCAGCTTATCAAAAAGAAATACTCGATTCCTGCGTTCAGCGAAATGTTAAAAACTAATTCTTCGAATATATTCCATTCATCAAATAATGACCATTTTGTAGTGGTCCCCATGTTATAGTAGAAGCCCGGTCACAATATACAATGACAGCACTGTTTATATATGAGTGTGTGATAACCGGTGCATGGAACGCATAAGGGTTAATTATATTTCACACAGCCAAACCCCTTTGTCGGCATGTAACAAAGCCATTCGGCGGAACCTGTTGTGAGCAAAATGTTATCGGGTGTTTTGAAAACTCACGAGAAGACCTATCATTAGTGCCTTTCGGCAATATCTTGTAATAACCTTTGCGTTAACGAAGTATACATAATATAAATAATATAATGTTCAAATCTTGAACTTATGTTTGAAAATATCGTTCAAGGCATCGAAGAGTTTTATTTGTATCCTCTGCTTTAGTAACGCCAGTGTTGGTGTTGAAGTATTGAGACGAACCCTGGAACCGTTCATAATACGTGTAAGTTTTGCAGCGAGAACTTGCAGCTGGAACACGTAGAAGTTGCAGCTTAAAATTCACGCTGCAGAAACGTGCACGTGTTAATAAGGTTTAATGGTTCAACGACAGTGCTTAAATTTAGGTTAAAAAATGAAAGAAAGAAATAGAAAGGTTGAAAATTTTCCAGGGGTGGAGGGGCAAAATTTTTCACGGATGATCTGAACGCAACCTGGCCCCCCTTGGCTACGGGCCCAAGCAGAGTGCTGTGCGTGGTTTGATGTTTGATAGCCCACACTCGTGTTCAGCAATTTTCAAGCCCTCGAACAAAAAGACTGCCTTTCTGCAGGGGCGTGGTGGAGGTATTAAGGGTATATATCCCATCTCGAATTTTCTCGGAAGGCAAATATCAGGATAATTTTCTAGATCGTAGAGGTCATAAAATATTTTTACATGGAGTTTCACTCTCCCGAACCGAAATGGTGGTTGCGCCCCTGCCTTTCTGCCGTATCTACTTTTCGGATTTGCGAAAATGAGTCACCACCAAGAACTTAAGGTGTAGTAAAAGCTGGCACCCAATTTATCAAATGATTTGCTCAATTGCTGTCATATTGCAACATGGCGCAGTGCAACACATTGTGTGACCCACTTTGACAGACTAAAAACCCTATCACCCAGCCTATTATTTAAATGATACTCGAGGGAAAGAAGCGTATATTTTGGGGGTGACCATTGAAAGCTATAGTGACAAGGAGAGTTAGAGCGTTGATTGCAACTTTAAATATAGCATTGCGCAATACTTTGGGGAATTGCATATGATGACAGGCAGTTGTGAGCTTTAACGTTTAGGTAATAACAGTAGTGGATCCAGAAATATATGATAGGAAAGGTGATAGTATATAATAGTAATCAAACGTAACAACTGTTTTTAAAGTAAATCTGAACACAAATTTAGATTTTGCTGATTCCTTTTGGAGGCTGTGGTCTGAGCCACCTCCCAGGTCCGTCATTGGTTAACGATCCCTTGACAGACTTAGCAAAAGACGGAGTTTACAGTAAGAATAAGACTGTCTTCTTAATTCCATATACCATTACTTGGTACCAAAAACGTTAAATCAAGATTTATGTTGTCAAGCATTAAAAGTCAGCCGCAATGGATTTTTGTTTTTGTTACCGGCACCGGCGATCGTTCGCCTTAAATTTCAATTGAGCTGAAAACGGTGCGTCAAACGATTGCAGCTTAGTGTGATTTAGATAACTTTTTTCTACAAACAAGCCACGAACCAAGCAGGAAAATGTGCGGTTTTATGGTTCTTTCAAACCAGAAATAAACAACAGTCATAGCTTGAAGTGGTTGGTTTCCAAAGATCATTTGTCATGATTATTTTGACCCATGGGACTCAAAAATGTGTAGTGCGGGGACAAAACAGCGCGATGTCCTACTAAACATCGAAAGTTTACGAGTTTTTGCAAACGAATTTGTTTTGCTAGTGGAAATGTTAGCAAGAAATTGCTGATGGGACATCATGGCGCGTTTCAGTTCAATAGGTTTCGCAACTGGTTCTATAACTATTACGCTAATGTATCCCTGGAGAGAAGAATGTACCGGAAATTTGGAATCCTAGAAATTATTAAAAAAAGGTAGAATAGATTGTGGTGCCTTGCGAAACAAAATTTTTGCTCAGCAGATTTTTTGCAGAGATAAATCAGTGGTATTACATTTGAAGTTCCTGTTGTGTTTTCCAAAAAAATAATAAACAGTGAACCAGTGATTTTCGCGCAAAGGAAATTAACCAATAACTGTCAAGTTGAACTCCGATTTCAAATCAAAATAAATATTACTGACTTTTCCGCAATAACTTTCGTTTCGAACTCTCGCAACAATTTTTGAAAGCTAAACTTCAAATTTCGTAAAATCAGCATCAGTAGGCATGTTAGCAAAAACTTGAAAAGTCAAAACATGTACATCCAAATAAACAGCTCAATCGAAATTGTGTGCTTCAATATAGAATAAAATGAGAAAATGAAAACGAGAAAAATGTTATTGTTTATGTTCAAACAATTCCGGAGTCATGAAATTCATCAGAGCATAAAACAACGCGGTTTATGCCCACGCATATACGGTCATCGTTGAACAACGGTGAAACGACAAAAACAAAATTTAATCAGAAAGCAATGCAATGTCACATGCTATTGAACCCGTGCTGACAGAGCGAAACGAAATGTCAAATTTCTCTTTTCGAAATTATAGTAAGCACCAGTAGATTGCTAATTTTCTGATTATAAAATGCAGTATTACAGGAAACTTTTTAAAGCTTCAAGTCAACGGCAGTAATCAGCTTATAGTGCCCTATCATCGTCATCGATATTAAACCAACAATTTTGCACAGCGAATTTCTTGCCAAAACCCAAAACCCTAAGACTATAATGCAAAGTATACCTGAAACCGTTAGAGTGTACACATCTTAAACTCATCAGGAAAACAGGCTTTTTAGTTGTTCAAAATAGAGCAGGAAACAAATACAGCTACGAGAGACAGCGCGGGGCTGAAGAAAGACTACAGAAACGACTAATTACTACCTGTTTTAGTAAGAACCGTGACGTTCGGTTAACCGGTAAATGTTTAATAAGCAGCAGTAAAAAATAGCTCAGTTAAAAACAACTATGTTTTCTTTAAGTATGTTTAACGTATATAAAATCGGATCCGATGACAATGCTAAGTACCCGCTCGCATTAGACGCTCAGTTTATAGTTTTACTAGTTCTTCATTGTTTAGTATGCTTACAGCAAAGTCCAAGTGCTTCTTTAATGTCAGTTCATAGGATATCCTAGTTGACGTGGTTATATATCTGACTAGGGTGCTGTCAGAATTCCGGTTCCGGTAGGAAAATCATGTGACAAGTTATAGATAGTAAAATGAAAATTTTTCGCTTAAGGTTGGATTTGTTTGAGAGAATATCATATTTTTGAACTAATTACTAGAACCACAACACTTGCGCAATACGTGAATTTCACAACAAAATTTCCAATTCTGGTTTCAATGTGCATGACGCATCCTATTAATTATATCTATAGCAAACTGCTATAAATCATTAAAACATTTGTTCAGTAAACACATTTCTAAATATCTGATTTCGAACTTGCTTTGAAATATACCTAATCACGAAATTTCTCCCAAAAGAACAACCGGATCGAAAGTCACACCTTCTTTGTAAAGAACTAAAACGCTTTTGTCAGAATTATATATTACCATTATTTTCGTATTGGAAAATCGTTCAACATACGTATCTTGGGCGTTCCAGTTTAATTATATTGATACGTTTACCAGAGAGAAAAACAGCCAAAAATGTTTGTATACTTTAACGCAGCGCTTCAGCTTCAAGAGCCTTTTGGCAAATTCATGCAACAGAATTCTTCTGATAAATAATCACATCAATGGTCGCCAATAAAACTTTGCCTGATTAAAATTCAACAGAAGTATTCGAAGTACTTAAGAGGCGTTGCTTGAATATTAAAATCGCAATAAAGAAAATAGCCGCTAATATTAATAACAGAGCTTGATGCATGTGTATCTGATATCTTGACTTACCAAATCTGTAGTAAACTGCGAGAAATGTGAGTTTCTATTTGGAAGAGGTTAGTGTTTGCAGATACTACAAATGGTACATGTGTTCCTGGTGTTCTACGAAACTATAATAGTTCCGCTATTTTTTATTTAGATTTGTTCAAATTACTTATAAACAGCATTTCACAAATTGGTCTTGAAAATGATTAAAAACTCAATAAGAAATTAATGCATATGTAACCACACACTAATAGTAGTTACTATTTCTCGCACATACATTTCCCATTTAACCACTGTCTTAATTTCAACCTAGGAATCACCGAATCGCTAAATTGTCGCACGGGAGGTTCTTTGCCGTGAACATCTGACTATAAAGATTGAAATGGGAACCCAAAGAGGCTCTCACGTTTTGGAGGACATTTTCACGCCGCATACGCGTAGGAATTGTTAAACACTGCACTCCGTGTATTCCTCCACACACATATGTTACGGTTTTAGGGTGCGCTGTAATTTTTTGACGTCCGGCGCCGCCCGTCACCCGTACGGCGTCGTCCGTCACCGTGCGGTATTGTAGTAAATAACTCACGTACGATAACATATGGTGACGGACGGCGCCGTACGGATGACGCACGATGACGGACAGCGCCGCACGGTGGACGCACGGTGACGGACGGCGCCGGACGTTAAGTATATATAGCGCAACCCTTACTCATCGGGTACTAAATGCACGATATGATTTTGTGTGTACTTTAGTTCCAATATATAGTCAGATTTTCACTTTTTTGTGGCTTACAAGTTATTTTAGTTTGACAGACATTTTGAATACCGATTTCAGGATATGTAAATTTTAGCGCATGTTACATCTTACCACTGTGTTTTAATTCATAATCAGCCAATACCATCTTCTAGCCTACAACACACTTTTTTAAAAACAATGGAGTTTCGTTTGGTTTTTATTTTCACCATTATTGGTGCCCAAATTTTGTGTTTCGCATGACTGAAACACAGCTATGTTTTTAAACCTAATTAACGCTGTCAGTTCCGCCACGTGATTATAATAATATACCTTTATTGCTTGACCAGACCCATTGCAGTGTTGTGGTCACATGCCGTTTTCGTATATATATGTTGTTATGGATCATGGAGCCTAATAATGATTCAATGTGACATAATTAGGCTGCTTTCTGAGCGCTGTTGCATGCTAAAAGGTTTGCCACTACGGTTGGCTTATGTTATTCGTGCAAAAAATGTTAAACACAGGTATTTTATTTTTAAAAGCACATTTTTACTAACGACAATATCAATTACTCAGGGATATTTTTCACGCTTTTGAACCGTAAACATAACCGTTGTCAGATGTCAAGGCGAGCAGCTTATAAATGCAATTATTCATTTTAACTATTGCCTCTAACGTATTAGACTAATTTTTAATAAAACATTTCGGAATAGTATTTGCTGGTCAAACAAGTTAGGTTGAAGAAATAGAACGGAATTATTTGTAGAAATAGGCTAAATTTTCGTCCATAGCTCGCGTAACAAACAGGAATTTGGCAAAAGCGTTTTGATCAATGCTTGACTCGAGAATGGGATAGAGGGAATTTAGATTCTGTAAAAAACCAATTTAGTTTAAATTGCTAGTCGAGCGATTGGCGAATGTCTAGGCTATGAATTGATAATCGCAAAGCTACAGGAATTAATTTCCTATTGAAGCTAGTACAACGTTCAAATGATATAGAATTAATATGTTCATTCTTTACATTTTTGAAGCGAATTCTAGTTAATTTTAAGGAAAAAATAACTTAAATTCCCAATTGAAAAAGCATAATAACAACGTCTGTCAATTTAAATATGATTTGGCGAAATCAACATGATTATACATACTGCAGTAATACGAATGATATGATACACGATTGCAGAATATAATTTAATAATTTGGCTCTCCAGAGGGTATATTGCTGTGCTATTCCGTTACTGACTATGATTTACTTTGCAAACCAGCACCTGCTTTTAAGATCCCTTTATAATTCCCTTATATCTCCCCTATTATTCGGGTCAAAAAGTAGTCAGAATCAAACTTGTAATGAAAAATATTAAAAAATTTAAAGGCAAGTATTAAATATTAATTTTTGCTATACAATACAGTTACACCATATTATTTACTTTGCAAACCAGCACCTGCTTTTAAGATCCCTTTATAATTCCCTTATATCTCCCCTATTATTCGGGTCAAAAAGTAGTCAGAATCAAACTTGTAATGAAAAATATTAAAAAATTTAAAGGCAAGTATTAAATATTAATTTTTGCTAAACAATACAGTTACACCATATTATTTACTTTGCAAACCAGCACCTGCTTTTAAGATCCCTTTATAATTCCCTTATATCTCCCCTATTATTCGGGTCAAAAAGTAGTCAGAATCAAACTTGTAATGAAAAATATTAAAAAATTTAAAGGCAAGTATTAAATATTAATTTTTGCTAAACAATACAGTTACACCAGCCTCCCTGTTTCCTCTCTTATTCGCGTAGGCCCCTAAATTTTGCGGTGACACTCGAAAAATAGATATAACAACTTGTTATCATAAGGTATGTTTTACCAAACACAACAAGTACAAAGGTTATTTTTACCTAATTTCTAGCCTGCATGTCATTATAGGTCGACTTCAATTTAATACCGATAGCTGATGACTTCGAAATTACGCAAATGTAAGTTGTACAGTCACGTACGGAGAGTATTTGCCATGAACGACACAGACGGTTAAATTGTCCATGACCGAACCATGGATAGTAAACAAAAGATTCGAAATAGCTCATTAGTGATATATACATATATATCTATATATAGCAGTTGCGGTAAAGAATTAGCTGGATAGAGTTTCGAAAAAACTACGGCAAAGTTTAACCTAAACCTATTAGTTGGAAGAATTAAAGCACAATCATGTCATGAAATATTAAACGTTGTCATAAAACACAAACCCAAACATATGAATGAATGAATGCTTTAATAAACTAAACCGAATTATTACACCAAGCATTGCAAATGCCAATGTGTGAAGTAACAGTCAAGAGGTTTCCTCTGGCTTTTATAGCCGTCATGTTCTTCGTGTGCAAAAAATGGTGAGTCAAATTGACTTTCTCCGAAATAGGCTTTTCCGGACTACACAAACTGAGTCAAATTCGACTATGCCAGAGTCAATGTCGACTCACCTGAGTCGTTCAGTGAGTCAAATTTGACTCTGGCATAGTCGAATTTGACTCAGTTTGTGTAGTCTGGAAAAGCCTATTTCGAAGAGAGTCAATTTGACTCACCATTTTTGCAGTGTAGTTGAGCACAGTCTTGCTTTACGTCGGGTAAAATCTATGATCTATTGCATTTGCCGTATTCGCAAACGTAGGTATATAGCACCTATCACCAGCTGACGAAAGATCCTGCATATTACAAACCAGCCAATGGAGATCGTCAGAATTGCGCACAGTTACAGCAATTGTTTGGTCATACAGGTGAGCCGAGTTTGACATTTATATTGACATTTAGCTCGTTCGCTCGTTTGAAAACCGTTTACTAACTGGTAATATGTGCCATCAACATTTGAGAATACGGGCCATTGTCGGTAATTACTTGCACATATTCCTAAACAGTTAATCTTTCCCGCAACCTTATAACTGAGGCTTTACTATCGCTAGCAAAAATCCAATGCAATAACGTGACGCATTTCATTCGTGCTATAGCATTAGCAGACAAGCGTTATATAACACGTCTAGCGCTACCAGTAATAATTAAAGAAATTGAGCGTTGAATTATGAGATGAGAGAGCTCATATGGTGTTCAGCGTTAAATAGTAGTATAAGTCACAGTAATAAAGCAGCTCAGACGAATTTGACACAGATTAATTTATCATACTGATCACCGAATCTACACCAAGGCCAACCGAAATTGAATTTTTGCCATTCAATGGGTTGGATTGAATATAGGTTGATGGGCGGGATCAACGCCAAGCTGCAAGATATAAAATTGATGGCCATTGTACACTTCAGCTCACTAGCTTAACCCTAAGTTCAAACCTAAGCCTCATCTTAAGTCTATGTTATGTAAAATTTTTGAATAATTTTAGATGTCAAAGTGGTCTTTATGTGAACCATATCAACAGAAGTCTGATAAATTAACCCCCGGGATACTTTACAAATAGTTTCGAAATATGAACTGTGTTTAAAGTAACTGCTTACTTTAGCTAAGTAACTTCAAAAACATATAATTCAGTTATGGCTAAAATCGACTATAGAACTATCTTCCATCAGAAACGCGAGTAATCGTTATTCAATAGTTACAGCTAACTAAGTGAGGGTGACGCTCCGCTGGTCATGAGGCGCGGTCCGTGGCCGGCCGTCGCCGTACGGTATTGTGTTTGAGCAATTCGCGTACGGCACCGCACTGCGTCGGACGATATCGGGTGGTGACAGACGACGACGGACTGCAAAGGGCGACACTAGAGGATCCATAGGGGGGCGGTGGGAAGTGGGCGTACGCCCCCGCCAGAGTTTTTTGTAATAAAACGGTAAGGTTCCCCCTACCTTACAATTTTCTTCCCGAGAAATTTTTTTGTAAAAAAATGCAATTTTTACCTTAAGAATTTTTTGTCATAAACCTTGCAATTTTTCGAATTCGAAAATTTTTTGTGACAAAGTGATAATGTCCACACCTTGTTTCATAACATCTGCCAGCCCGCCGCCTCGTCAGAAATTTTTGGATTCGCCTCGGGCGGACGACACCAGAAGGCTAAAATTTTCAGAAAAAGTAGTGCCACCAATATAAACGTGGCAAATTCTATGTTTTCTTTGACCACCGTTTTTTACAATTTAAAAAGTATACTACGCAAAACTGAAAAAGGTGAACTTGTTTGTCTTGAAGTCTACCAATGCCATTTCATATTTTTACAATCCTAGAAAAAAAGCCTCATACGATACACAGCTGCGTTTTAACACAACTCTAAAAACGCATCGCAGTTATTTTAACGATAACGTTTTGTGAAGTTGCAACTACAGTGATATTTTCATGACCAGCAACAAATCTATACATTTTTTGACGGGAACCTCATGGTTCATGATAGTGAAAATCCTTAACGATCGAAAAACATGCGAGAAGCCAAATGCAAATTTAGTAACCAAATCTTAACAGAACGTTTTGACTTCGAATCCAGCTAGGGTGAACAGTAGTCTGGGAGGCCCCTTTGATCTGCCAGTGTTCATGAGAGCTACAGCAAAATAAAACGCCGAACTTTTAAACTTGTTCAAATAAACAAGTTGTCTCCGTTGGTGTGTCTGAGGCAGACGAAAGATTTCAAAAGAAAAAGAAAACACACCGTGAAATTGCAAAAATTTTCTAGTTGGTATAATATTTGCTTTGCAGTTTGAATGAAAACTGTGACAAAATAACGAATAGTAGCTTAGTGTCTTAGAAGGTGTTTATTGATGCTTATACCTTGAGTTAGAGTATTTATGAGCTAGATACTACAGCCAATTGCGGATTCGAAGACGGAAGGAATGGTGATGTGTCCCAAATCGCCACTGACAACAGCACATTGGCGTAAGGCTCAACTGCATAAAAGATAAGGTTGTCGTGTATATAATACCTTTTTGATTTGCATAAATTTCAGGTTCAGACTTTGGTTAGAAGCAAGGAAAAGCTTAAATGAAACCACCATTTACAGTTGTTCTATCTGACATTGTGCAACGATTCTTCTAACGGTTTCTTAATTTTTCATGCCGACGGCAACTCAACTTCGTAATCCTTCGTCAACTGAAAAATTGTTTTTAGTTGAGCAGTTTTACGAAACGATACAAGAAATAAAATATTATTTTTTGTCTTAAAATACTTAAATTTGTAAAAACTTAATGTTAACAAAACGGGTTTAGTTCACGTGAAACAAACATCTATTTCATGCATTAAATGTGACACATTAATCATGCATCAAAGAATGCAATTAGCGAACGCTGATCGTATACGAGAAAAGTGAAAATACGACCATTCTAAAACAATATCTGCAGTAAAAAATTGTGATCCAAATATTGAAAAGTAGGCTAAATATTATTTGGGTAGTTTCAATATAAAAGAAAAAGTCAAATTGAAAAAATAATATATGACTTGTGGATTGTAGTATCTCAAACAACCATAATTCTTTCCTATTTTTAGACTAAAAATAATACTAAACCGCAGCAGTAGCTGTATTTGCATTCATATCATGTGCCTAATTGAATATGGGAGCTATAAACACTGGCTTTGTAGAACAATATACGGATCTGAAATCCTAAATTAATAAGCACGAAATATTCAACGAAAGTTCAAGATGTTTTAAACGCTTCTTAGTTGCCTTTATTTCAACATCCACCATGTGCGAAATATTATACACGCGTGTGTTATAAAAGCCTTTGTTGATGGCATTGAGATAGGTTGTGATTTGGTCTTTAATGAAGAGTTGCGTTGTAGCTCCAATGAATTTTAACCCTGAACTTTCACTAGAAACAACAAAATTTCAAACCCAACTATAATAATGCATCGGTACAGCACTGCACAGAAACTGACTAGAAGTAAAATCGACAATATCAGCAAAGTTTGGCGCAATAAAACTGTCAAATTGTTTTTACCCGCGCGGTACCATGACTTTACCCACGAGTATACCAGCGACTAAAATTTTTAATCCGACCCGCGTTTACCCAGCCACGAGTAAAGTCCCTATCTGACTCTTAAAAGAATCAACTGGTTGCTTTCTGTCCAGGAAAGTATGTACCCAACTTGCGTTGCGTTTTGTGCGTACACCACGTCCACTCCACTTCTGGGACGGAGTAGGGGAGTAAAGTTAATGGATATTCTGTATTGCACACGCTACATACTTTAAACAACTGCATGGGCACTTGCCCCTTTCATATATACACTGCAAAAAATGGTGAGTCAAATTGACTCTCTACGAAATAGGCTCTACGGTACTATACACAAACTGTGTCAAATTCGATTTCTCCAGGGTCAAATTAAATTCTCTGAGTCGCAAATTTGAGTCTGGCGTAGTCGAATTTGAGACAGTTTGTATAATCCCGCAGAGCATATTTCGGAGAGAGTCAATCTAACTCACCATTTTTTGCAGTGTAACATCGACTTCGATCTCCTGAGAAATGGGATGGTGTAAGTCAAAAATACAACGCGTGCTGGAACTTTTTGTGCCAAGTATTTGAGACAGTTTGTGTAATCCCGTAGAGCCTATTTCGAAGAGAGTCAATCTAACTCACCATTTTTGCAGTGTAACATCGACTTCGATTTCCTGAGAAATAGGATGGCGTAAGGCAAAAATACAACACGTGCTGGAACTTTTTGTGCCAAGTCATTTTCGGCGGGTTGTATATATACCCATATGTAAAAGAGGAAATCGCAACTCTTGGTGGATAACAATAAAGAAACAGAAATCATACCTAAATGATAAAATGCACTGTAAATAGGTTTTCAAAAACTGCAGCCAATGACATAACATTCTCTTGACAAGTATCATTTTCTCTTTTGCCAAAATCCGTCGGCCATTCAAAGCACGAGACAGTCAATGAAAAACTAAAATTGTATTTTGTACAGTTCAGTTAAAAATTGTTTGCTGCAAAACAACCGTTTTGTAGGGTTTGTTACGCAATGGTACATGCGAAATTTTAGTTTAAACGCGACAAATTGAGCGAGAATTAAATTTTAAAAGATTAAATACTATAACAGTTTTGCGAGCGTCGCGAGAATTTTGACAGCTTATTATCCTTTTGAAGGGTGTCGCGGCTTACCATCTGTTATTTGTTATTGCGGTAGTTGCACAATTTATACTTTATACGCCGACCTAGTTCAAAATAAAGTTTACTGTTACTAATTTGAGTTGTGTTTTGTAAACAAACTATTGTCAGTTATGTGAGATACAATTTAATGATGTGAAACGTGCTGTTCGGTATAACGGAAATGAGCAATTTTAACCATTTCAAACTCTCAGATTCTGCTTGTTACAATGTTTGAAGTTCATCTTATTTGTCAGAGTTCTGTACCAGGATTCGAAAACAAATTTCAAATTACAAAGGCATTCACTGCCTTGTTTCGCCATAAAATCAGTTCGGTAAACCTTTTTATTTCGCTCAGATTTGCTAGATAGCGTAATCTGAGTTTCCACCTCGGGTATAAAGACGCAACCTTAATGGATTCGTCTAAGCTGTAATTTATATATTACCGATTTTGGGGCCAATCGAACCATCGGGCTTTAAGGCTTCTTATTTTCGCGTGATATTTGCTAATAGAAAATCATAGTATTAATCGAACTGCCCAAAAAACTGTATACACTGAGTTGCATGTATTAACTGATTCCTTCGATGCTACCTGAATTTTTTCCAACACTTCGGTAGGCAACAAGATATTGAAATGTAGACAAAAACGCTCTTATGTCAGAAGGACAAGATTTGTGTGCCTATGGCATAAAAATTTTTGATTTCGCAGTATTGAACAGTGTTTGTTTTAAGGGTTGTGCTATACTTTTTTGACATTTGGTACCATCACTGTCCGGCACCCGCACGGTACCGTCTGGCGCCGTCCGTCACCAGCACGGTGCCATCCGGCGCCGTCCGTAACCGTGCGGCATCGTACGCACGCAACTCACGTACGATAACGTATGGTGGTGGACGATGACGGACGGCGCCGTACGGGTGCCGGACGGTGACGGACGACGCCGGACATTAAGTATTGCGCAATCCTAAAAGTAGTGAAGTCATTGTGCCAGAAAAAAGATACTAAGTACCCTCATGATTCCCCTATAAAACACGAAATAAAGCACAATGCGAACTTGTTGTTTTTTTCCTATTTTTGCACAACCAAAGCTTCAGTTTGGTTGCATCAGTTTAATGGTTAATAGCTGACGGAACAAATGACACGCCATATGTCTTTCAAAAACCAAACGGCAGCAGCGTATCCCGAAATTCTCAGTGGTACAGGCCTCGCGATGAATCAGCGAAAAAAGCGTACGAACGAAACAAGCAAGAAGCAAACCGAATTTTTGTTAATAAATTTTAATACAAATTTTTGGTTTTGATTCCTGTTCGTAGGGCTAGGTCTAAGTGGCCCTGTGGGTCCACAGGGTGCAGAAAAGATAGTTTACGTATGTTCGGGAATATCTTGGAAATCAAAAGCTTAAAGCAATCGCGGACTTGAGAAAGAATTAAGCGTTCTTTGATTCCGGAGTGACAAAACTGTATCATTGTTTGAAAAACGAGTACAGGGGTCTCCATTTTGAGTCCAATCAATAGGAGTCCATATCCCTAATAAAAGTTCGTAAGCGGATACAGTCCTTAAACCATAGTTAGCGTCCACAAATATCAATTACCTTTAATTGTAGTGTAAAAATGACTTCTGGACCAAACAAATTTGAGTTCGAAACTTTAAATCGAACTTAAGTTTTAAAAGTAATTTCCAAGTATTACAGTGCATTATCGGATACAAGACAAGTAAACGTTCAAAACAACGGATAGTTGAAATACCGGATATATATCAGTAACGAAGGGTGGCGGAGGGCGGGTTTAAATAAATAACAGTCCGTAACCAAATAACAGGGGCGTACCCTCTGGGGAGGCCACGTAAATATCAGTCCCCTCTTATTCGAGTCAATACAGTACTAGTCTATTTTGTTAAACAAATGCGAAAAATGTTTTATTTGTGCAAAAATAGAGCTCTAAATTATATTGCAATGCGAACGAAAATATAAATATTTCAAAAACCGGGATATAATGCACGAGTGCTTTGTATTTCGGTTTTCAAAAAATTAGCCCACCTTGCTAGAGGGGCTACAAAAATTTTCAGGAGAGGCCTACAAGGGTTTTCGTTGACCTATGTACAAGCAAGGCGGAAAGTTTTCTTTTAAGGTGGCTGAAATTTTTCTAGTGCGACTGAAACCCCGCTTGGCTGCTGGTTCGGTTCAACAACCAAAAAAATTTGTGCTAAATTCAATAAATAGTTATCACATTAATATGTTCTGTGCCAAATCAACCTGAGTAAAAATTTAAAAAAAATATGATTCAAATGAAAGTGTTGTCTGCTTTAAGATTCGTATTACAGTACAAATGTGATCGATAATCGTATTTGTTCTTTATTTTCGTTTCCATGGTGTAAAACTTGCATTAGATTTATATATTGGGTTCAAAATTTTTGTAAAAAAATTGCAATTTGGTTTGACTTTGATGCCGTAAAACTTGAACGCTCAGTAGTTATTACTTTATTCCACGATGCGTCAATTTTCTATCAAGACCGATTCGTAGCGTGAGGGGAGTTAGGGGACTACAGAAAACGAAAAAAATTTGCCCTCACCCGTAGAAATGTTCAAGTTTAGCTTATAAGTGTTGTGACAACCGTGTATGCCTCTACTAAAGCATTCTGACATTTATGCAAGATAGGTGGCAATGGTCCTTTACTAAAAACTTCACATTATTTCATAGGGTCTTCTTTGTTGGCCATATACATAAAGATTTGATCCTCAAACGCGTGCAATGAACAGGACGATAATTGTCAGATTATGCCAATTAATAGCCGTGTTCCCAACCGTATGTAGCAATCAATTTCCAATTTGGACTACGTTCTGAAAGAAACAACGTGGAAAAGTTGAAAGATCTCACATACTTAGTACTTAGCAGGGTAATGAGAATGCGTAAATTCGGAAACTTCAAAGCTCAGCTTGAATTGGTTCAAAAGTCACACAACATATCAACAACTGATGACACATGCTAGTTACATACGAAAATAGAGGCATAGGTCCTCTCAAATGGCGAGTTTTGCGTTTCAATATGAAATTGAGCTGTTCGCACAATAAGCGATTTATATAGCTTATTGTAAGTTGGTGCAGATATTAAGTGGCATGTATTAAAGTGCTGTTGCGATAGTTCACCAAAAGTCAAAAAAACACTGAGCAGCGGTGATACTTCAAAGTTATTATGTAAATAAATAGTAAAAAACGGAAACGGATAGTGATCACAATTTAAATTATCCATAACGGAAATAGAAAACGGATGCTAAGTCACAAAAGTTTATTAAAACATGATTTATGTTTTCATCCAATACAATTGAGTTATGCAAATATATATTTACCTTATTTCTAAAATTTTATAAAATAACGAATGTAGCAAAAATATTAAGAGATTATGCATGGATTCGGTCATTTTTGTTTGAAATCAAACAATTGCTGTGTATGTGTTTTGAGAAAAGACTTTGGAGCCATTTAACTAACTTGGGGTACACAAATATTAGGATTTCCAGCATTTGTATAGAAGAAACGGAACCGAGCACGGGTTTCTGCTGGAAACGAATATTTGCTACAGCAAAGGTGAAACTGGCCGCCGGCCGGCTGGCCTTGATCTCGGCCTGGCCGTAGTACGCAGCCGACACGGCCGGTGCAGCCGGCATAGCCGGCCGAAACATAGTCTTGATCGCAAGATTTTTTTGTACTGCAACAAAGTTCACAGTTATGAAACGGTTTTTGATTAAAATGTATTACGTGATAGCGTGTTTGCAGTGATTGTATGGTATTTGTGATATATATCATAGTGGTTTCGGTTTGCAACGCATATACGTTTGTGATAATATGTCACTTACATCACAACGGCTGCAGCAATCTAAATAATCGTGGAAATAAAACAATGGCTGAAAAACGCCGGCTGGCCCAACCATTGGTAGCGGCTGACCGGCATGGCCCGGCCGCACTTTTACAGCCGGTTCCACCTCTGCGTTACATCTTAAAGCAGACCATATACTATAGTACCTACCATATACATATATATCCTTTATTTCATTAAAGTCTACAGTTTAAAAAAAGATAACACACCCTATTTTTGATTCAGTCTTAAATTCACATTTTTGCTTGGTCAGACAAAAACGACGCAATCTAATTTTAAAAACAGAAACCAAATTCAAAAAGACAAATGAAATTGGCTCATTTTGACGGTCGGAAAGGCGGTTGTAGGAAAAGACTGGCCAAGGAAACTGTAAAAAGACAAAATTAGACGACGAAAACACATATAAAATTGAATCAATCGAATTAATGGAAGATTTGTCAGTTGAATTTGGATCGAAATGCTTAGGCGGTAAGTTATTGCGTAATATGTTACAGGATACGCCAGGTATTCTATGGGACGTGGACGTGTTTTGCAAAAGTTAAAGCCTTATATTATATTGTAACCAAACGTCGTTTAAACATCTTTAGTTTGTTCTGGAAAAAGTTTTAGCGATTAATTATTCGGAAAGGGTTGCTGGAATAACGTTATTGCACAGTCGATATAGCGGACGATTTAGACGTTCTGCCGCCCATGGAGAGTTGAAATGCGAACCGTTTTTCTGTGAAACTGTAATAGAGTATGCTTAAAAGTTTTGACCTATTTTTTGTCTAGGAATACGCTTACGTTAATATGCCTTGGCTTAGGCTTAAACTGATTCCTTCGGCTTAATCGGTCTTTTCGGTTATCCTCCCCTCAGCCCGCGTTTGCCCAAAGTGGTCTGATTTTGAAAATTTTTGCAAATTGGACTTTCTCATGGCCTTCTCTGATCATTCCATGGCCAAATTTGTATTTTTGAAACATTCCATTTTAAGGTCCCAAAACAAATTTTGTCAAAAAGTTTTACAAATTATACATCATTCAATGCAGCTTGTAGAGCTGGTGTTAAATTTTTTGCCATAAGACGTTGTGCGAAATGATCAGAGCAAATCATGAGAAGCTCGAATATGCAAAAATTTTCAAAATCCGACCACTTTTGGGCAAAAGCGGGATGCGGGGGATAACCGAACAGATTCGGTTTAATTATAAGCTGTGGCTGAGGCTTAGGCTTAGGTTTGAGGGACTGTTTAGGGATACTCCATACTTTTGCAAAGTTGTTTTATTTTCTTTTTATGTCTAGCGTCTTAATGCATTTTGAGATTAAAATAATTTCAATACAAATTATGTGCCGATTACGCACAGAAATTAAAACAAAAACGCTTATTTTCACCAAAATTGTAGTTAATTATGTTAATTTTATGACCTAAAAATGTGCTGTGCTGTTTGTTAATGGATTTTATCACCGAGAAACCATGAATAGAATAGACACCAATATAAATCTTGTAAGTTATGCAAATCAGATCGAATGGGACATGCATTTAAAGCTTCTGTATATACTTAACAAACGTCTAAACTTTTAATATAGATAGTACATTTTCGAGTCCTTGTATTTCAACATTCAGAAACAAAATAATTAGCACCAGTTTGAGAATGCCTTCCGCATTTTGCCTAGTTTTGTTGTATTTTTCGTTATATACAAACTTGAAAATATCGAACTATATTTGAAAAAAGGCCTGCTATTTTCAAAACCATACGCAAACTTAAAATATCTGTTTTCCTAACAACCATAATTCAAATAAACTTGCTATTAGTTAATATGCTGTCAGATCCGTTATTTCTCAAAATTTCGGTCCACGGAACGCTACTGTTCCGTACCCGCCATGATAAAGGCCGGGCTTGTCCCACACATACGTATTCGAAAATGGTTGATAAATATGTTGTCTCAACCTTTACTACACTGCTTGCTTGTAGCTTAATGGGTAAAAGTTTGTCAACGAAAAATATGTCGAAAACGGTATTTTAGTCTACTGAGAGACATTTGTTGCGATTAACTTTTTCAACAATTTTAGGGTACCGTACGCGAATTAAATCGGTAAAATTATGTGGTCTGGTCTCTGCTCAAAGAGGGCAGGAGGTTCTATACCCCCCTAAAAAATTTTGCCATCTATGAACTCCCTGCATTGTTATCCTAAAATCGCTTCTTTAATAGCTTATCCCAGCATACAAAGCTGGTTACGTTGTTGTATGCGATTTGATTCGAGTTCAAATAGTCGGTCCGATCTCCGATCTGTTGATCTGTAAGGTCGAATTGAGGACAGTCCGGTTCTTGCAGTTCTACATCACTACTACACAGTCACTCTGTGCCTAAGTGAAAGTATTCCCGGAATTCAAGTCATAACATTGTTACTAATGCTTAAGTATTTAAAAACAATATCTCGTTGCAATCGTTTCAAATATGTATAAACTGTTCGGTGAACACTCAATTCGGCAGTCACCATTACACTCGTCTCGTATTTCGTATTTTTGTATGCATGCTTCAACAACATGTCATTTTCGTAAAATTCCGCTTTAAATTTTAGCATACATTTACAACGAATCTAAACACAAGCAATCGTATTTATGCAATGACGCCTCTAAAAAGAATGCAGAGAAACTTGTCTATTTTATTTACGATCACAATTGCCTTTTAGAATAAACTTAAACCAACCCATGTAGGTATATATCTAACCGATTTGGCCTTTGCACAAACTAGTGCATTTTTTCTCGATTTTGAAGAAAACTAAACACGAATTCACATAAGTATAAAGCAATCATGGTGGTCTTAAGATGTTAAAAAACTTTTAACTTTTAAAAAGCACTGATTTGCTACCATATCACTATTGATGCATGAGTCTTGGTATTACTGATTACAAAATATTTCGAGAGAACCAATCACTAGAGTCTCACTGTAGTTTTAAATCGAGGTTGAATTTGAACGGCGGTCGGCCCGATTCAAATGACTTCAACCGAATCACTCTTCATTCCACGTATTGATTGCTTGATTTTCGAATTTATCAACACAAATACGGTTTTGAGGAATTTGTTTTTTAGATTCAAAAACATTTTGAACAATACATTTCCAGCAAAATGGGGATTGTGTTGTTTGTGAAAAAATTTAAAATTCTTGAAATATTTTCCACGCATTATCTGGAGTGTCTTTTTTGAACAATGGCAGTGTTCTTTCACGTCCAAAACAGAGACTGCTCAGTCATAATTAGGCAATCTCGCGAGTTTACAGACAAAACTGTTAAACTTAAACTCTATTTTGGACAATTTTTGCTATTTTGCTATAACGACCTGAATAGCGGGTAATAGACTGTAAAAACCGATGTGTGCATACCCGCGGGAGTCTCGCATCAATTTATACTAATGATGATGTAACGTGACAATTTTCGTTGTATTTTTATTCACTCACAATTGCGGATACAACAGCCGTCAGTTGGATATTACGTACTCCGAATTATGATTGGTTGGGTTAATTTTTATCAGGTTAAAACGATCATTAGAGAAATTTTGGACTCACGTGATTTTTCTAATCGAAAAATGAATGCGTATGGTGGTAGTATATATTAGCAAATTGACAAATTTTAACTTTACAATCATACTGTAGATATGTTTTTAAGTCCTTCGCGGTGGTGTGTTTGTCGATCCAAACATATCAAAAGGTAACTGTATCTATTCACCGAAACCTTTGCGGTGTCCTGAGTCATACTGTGTTCCTCATACTTTAGGTAGGATCGGATTTGGCTAGCAGTTATAGAATTATATATATGATATGCGTCAACTTATTAGCCTTTTTGTTGCATTGAATAGCTTACATATTTTGCGTTACTTACGATGTCTTTAACAAACGAGTCATGGTAACTGTCGCTTTCCGAGTTAAGATTTGTGTATTCATTCCTGTAAAACACACGCATTTGAGAATATGTGCCCTAATTCAAACAAAAGAAAAAGATCCTGAAGAAAATTAAGTTTACTTTACATAATAATCTGAAAATTTGCAAAAGATGATAATATTACCTAGGCTTATTTTTGGGAATTCAGAAAAACTTATAGTTTGTGACTGGACCAAAGGAAATATCTCAGGAAACGGTCCACAAAACGAAGTTTTACGTTTTATTTTGCTGAAATAAAATTTTAGTTACTCAAAACACTAAAAAGTGTAAATATAAAATACCGGTCGCGAGCGATTACGTTGTATATCTTAAGCAACAAAGTTAAAAACCAAACAGACCATTTGAAGGTGTTCAACCTTTTAATTTAAAATAATATTTCTAACCTCAGCAAAATAAACAACTTTTTATAAAACAAACAACAATTTTTTATAGATTTGCCAAAAAGTTTTCCCATATATCTCTGATGTCTGTGTGAAATTTAAAAATATCTGGTGTATAAAATGGACACGACACAACCGAATACGATGTTTTTCAAAACGACTGCGCTTCGGCTCAAAGCAGCTGCTGGATACCTTTAAGCGTGAATTTGAACTACCTGCAAAATGATCTTTGCAGGGTTAAATTTCCAGTAACAATGTGCGCAACACGTAAACCATGATAAAACAACCATGTCAGTGTTCATATATAGAACGATAGTTAACACATACTGTTGGTGCATTACAGAATTTACGAATTGTCAACGAAGGCTGATGTGACTCATTTATAATACGCTATTTAGACAGTAGAGCCATTTTCCAATTTTTGTACATCGAAATAACCGGACATAATGAGGGTAATTTGTTTTGTCAAAACTGTAATAGCGAAATTGCAGACAAGGAGCGGCCTGCTACGCGAGGAGGCCAATTCTGACCCGCCTCGGCTTAACTGCCACTTATTGCGAATTACTGATACGAAAAAACAAACCAACCGGTACTCTAGTTACATAATAAGACTATATCTTGCATAGTCGATTATGGTTTGCTTGCACGTTGTATTTGCATTGGCGGTTCCTCAAATGTTAGTAGCCCGTAGCACCAAGCAGTCGTTCGAAACAGGTCTTTTAACTTTCGAACCTAAGCGTTACTACGTTCTAAATTAGCATATTTGTCATATTAGATTTCTTATACTTCTGTTTAGATGTTGTGATTTGGCGCCGTGGCATATTGCTGACTTAAATATCTTTTTCCCACTAACGAAAGGTGTTGCACACACTTGAGAAGTCGGGTATATATCTCAGGTGCAAATTGTTTTATTATAACCAGCAACATCTTATGCATTGAAATTTCCAGACGATAACGAACAGCAATTTGACGAACAAGAAATTTGTCAAAAAACCATTAGGTTATATGCTAAAAAAACTGCTCTATTACCGGTTATAATGAATACATGGTTATACGGAGATTTCAGAAAAGTCGTTATCATTTGTCAGTTTGAACAAAGTGTTCTATTGATCTGTGTACCCTGCCGCATATTCAGGCAGCTACAGCATGAGACAAATTATTAACTAAATATTTTTTCACATTATCACAAATCATTTCAGCTATGCTTAAGCGTTTGAGAATGGTAGATGTAGACCATTTTATACTAATTATAGTTGCAAAATTTTTTGGTGTACACGTAACACAGTTTACTGCAGTGACCCGAATAAGAATGGGTAATAAGAGAGGAAGGGTCCCCATTTTGAGTCCCAATCAATAGCAGCCCGTTTTCCAAATAACAGTCCGTGAGAAAACAGAGTCTCTTCACGCTAACTAGAGTCTATAAATGTAAATTATCCCTAATTGTAAATGTATAAATCACTCCAGGACCAAATAAAGTTGAGTTGGAATCTTTAAAGCATACTTAACATTTGAAAGTGCATTCCTCTTGCATTATCGCTCAAATTTTATGATACAAGACAAATAAACGTTTAACTCAACGAATAGTTGCAGTACCGCATGAGCAGCGGAGAGCGTGTTAAAGTAAACAAGAGTCTTATAACCGGATAACATGGGTATACCGTCTGGAGAGGCCAAATAAATTCAGCCCCCTCTTGTTCGGGTCCTTACAGTATACGGCTACTAGAATACGGGTAATTACAACACGTCAAAACGAACGTTTTGAATACTGCTTCGCGGATGCCAACCGTCTGCTGTCATGGTACAGCTATCTTGTTCAGTAATGCGAATTTTTGAAACTCTAACAAATAGAATTATATCAACCATGCCAAAATGAGATGTTAAGTGGCCCAAGATAATGACCTCATTTAATTGTGGACGATTCGCGAAATGGAGAACAACCTCCTGCGAACATCTATGTTTAACATTCTCAAACCATATTGTACGTTAAAAGTTTAATCCAGCGGTGGGCTGACCTTCCGCCAGGTTTTAATTGATACCATCCCATCCAACCCCACACCGTAGACGGCATCAGCATCCCTATGAAATTCCTGTATTATTTATAAATAACTCAAGAACATAAGTACAAAATCATATTAAAAACCTAATAGACAGTAGATTTTGCAATTAGTGGTAAGATGTTCAATTTGTGAAATTTTAACCTTTTAATTTTGAAATTTTGATTCAGATTGAATAAACGGATATTTTGAATGTCCTATCTCACATTAATTTTGTACCAAACGTTATCTGTTTACCCAAAAAACAACAATCAGCTAATTATCATTATACTCTGCTCCAAACTTTGGGCGGCAGTTTGGCATTGTTTATACTAATGTTTTTCGTAGAGGTAGCCAAACGTTTCATAGAAAAATCAAAAATTCGTTTAATGCAGAACTGAACCGTGATCGAAACTAATTTTACTGTGAAAGTAAATATGTCTTCAATACAACTCAAAATTTTAATGGTACTACAATTGTTCTTATTGCTTCACCTGAATATATTCTAAGATAAAAAGTTTGATAAACTTTGCTATAATAAAAAATGCAGGAAAAATTCGAAAATAACAAATATATGGTGACAGGTGGCTGCTTATTCATAAAAATCGTAAGAAAATTTTAAACCCAAAGGCTGCAGTGTCGCAAATATTTAACTGACATAACCTCCAATTTGGAAGCAAACCAGAACTGAGTCCTAGAATCATAGTATAATCGGAATATACTAATTACAAGTCTAATTGAAAGTTCAAGTAAAAGTTTCTAAAATTTCTTAAATATTAGCTTAAGTTGTTCAAAACTAGCATCCAAACAAACTTGGTTATGTTCCTTAAGTATGCTTTAGCTCAAGCCTCGCATATGGGACCTACGATAACCAATCAGTATGAGTTTTAGAACCAAAAGTTGCTTCCTGGCTAATTTCAGTTTCCACGCTAATTCAAGTTTCTGATTCTTAGCCGAAACTCCTGCCCACCTTTCCCATACAACCTTAGGCTTACGTCAAGCTTAGACCTAGGCTCAGCCAAATGCTTAACGAGACGAAATTTTTTAATTAATAATGTCCCCTACAACTGGTAAAAGAAAGGCTTCAACAACACCAAAGAATAAAGTAGCAATAGAAACACATGTTACACTGTTGGTGTGCCTACAAACAGACTTCTCAAACTAAGCTGCGAGTATACTATACCATTGAGATGCACTCAAGCATGTAGGTAATTATAGAATTGTAGAAAAAACTACCGATACGACATGGTGAACAGTTCTTCGATATAAGCTAAAATAGCATGTCGACTAATGTAAAACCAACCGAAAGATAGTGTTGATTGGGCTCCTGCATACTCCCCCGATAGGCTTTAAAATCTAAAGCCTTTGCCTGAGTCTAAGCGCAAGTCTTTGCCTAAAGGCTATTCCTTTGCCTACGGGGCAAGGAGGGTGTTTTTCCAAAATCAAACCCAAGTCCATCCTGTGTTCAGGCGAATTTCTTTGATGAGTCCGGTTCCAAAATCTATGCGTCCGTGCAATTCATATTGTAATTAGCGTAAACTGACAACAAAGGTTGGGATTCGGATTCGGCAAATTAGCAATGGATTCGGAATTGGCCAAATCAAGGAATCGGTTATACCCTGCCTTAGCGTATATGCAATGCTCCTATAGGTATATAACTTGGATCGAGACGAAACTGACGTTCATATTGAATTCTGACGAACATCGGATGATCCGGAACACATTTACGATAAGCATCCTTTTGATAGCTTTAACGCCATGGAAGTTAAAAATGCCGTTAGAGCGATTGAGGAAAATATTTACGATGTCAACGAAATTGTTTGACAGCCAGGAACATTTTAACTTCAAGTCCATGTGAGCATAAACCTAGGGATGCCTCATAGGTCCAATCTCAGCGTGGGTTGTAATCGATTTTGTACTTCAACTGAGTTTTTTGCGTCCCGTTGAGAACAATGTGAGTGCAGACTCACTCGTGGACTCAAAAAACATTGGGGGCAAGTATACAAAATTCATTGTAGATTACTTTTATCGTACGAATAGTACCACACAAAAAGCGCATGAATCGTGACCTGATATATCATAAACCGGCATTAACCAAGAAGACATAGGAAATATAAACTCGGAACCGAGTACGACTCTATAAACGTTACACTTTCCATTGCGGAAATGTTTACGTTTGAGCGATGCCAAAATTAAAGAAGTTTTTGCGAACAAGAATTACAAAATATGATGCAAAATATTTTTAACTCCATTTTGAATATTAATTTATTTACTTAAAATATTAGCTGCCGCCTTTAGCTACCCTATACTAGCACTATCCTAGCCGAATTGCAGTTCACAACGTCGCAGCATGATCTAACGGTAAACATTTAAACATCGTTGAAGTTAATTGCACGTGTGAATCGGGCTTTAAGCATTGTTGAAGCATGTTTACCATTTTACAACAAAATCATTTACTGAAAAAATTGTATTATGTTTTTGAAATGCTTGTTGTTTATATTAGTCCAAAACATACTTTAAATCACGAATTACGGTCTCAATTGTACACTTACATACCTAGTTTTAAGTGATAAAATCGACATTTTTGCACATAATCCAATTCCACCTTGCGTGAAAAAACTGACTGACATTTCCAAGCTTAGTTTCGGTGATGAGGACAAACATTTACGACAGAAACAAAACATTCACAGTAAAACATAATTCAACGGTGGCAGCCATGTTATGTGTGCGGCATGCACTCGCCAGAGACGGATCCAGACGGAGGCCGGCGGGAAGGGAGCACCCTTTTTCATAAAAATATTTTTATAAAAATGTAGGCACCCCGTGAGAATTATCTGAATACCCCACTCGTACTCACACATGATTTTATATAATAGAATCGTTTCATAGGAATAAAACACCTGAAATACCATAAAACGTTCACGATCAAAATTAGACTGGAACTTTCTAATAACCATGCTATTTGGACAACAAATGTGGCATGACATGAACAGTTAGCTTTTTTCCAAAGTTCAATGGTTGATATAAAATATGAACAAAGCATAGACTGGCGTTCAAATCCTCCTCACTGTGCGTTAAGAAAATAACATACCAACAGTGGCGCAACAACAGTGAATCTGGTGGGCTGTCCAATTTTTGCGGTCAAAAAAGTTTGCATAATAACGAACCAAACAGTACAGAAGAATTTTTAAAAGATGAGCTCCTTATCTTACAAACTACTGAAGTTGCTGTTGGCTCTACTCTCGCTTCGCGAGCAAGGTTTGTTTTGCTGTTATATATTACACCGTGCCGTATGTGGCCCTCGTATACAAAGCTGCTGGTGTGCCTCTGAATATCAATGTAAAGAAGCCGAGTTTCAAACTTATCAAATGCGACAAAATTAAGCATTCATCCTACAGAACGATGTTTAAAATTGTTTTGTATCCGGTGCAGTAAAAAAACTCGCACAAAAACGTATTTCCTACATTTATCTGAGTATATAGACTTGTTTGTGAAACTGTAGAAAATGGCCAAACTAGTTAACGCACCTGAGCCTGGCGCATGCACTATGAAATGAAGTTTCATTTTTTTGCAAATCCTCAGCAAAGCATTTAATAACATCAAAACCAACCCTTTGTAAAAGCAACAATAGCTTTATTCCTTTAAAAGACAAGTCGTGTGCACCATTACAATTTTGTAAATTGTGAATTCTTCAAAAATAAGTTCTCTAACAATGTTTGTGCACGAGAGATAGGTTTATATCATACCGTCGAGTAGCAATATTTGAAGGAAAAATTTCTACAAATCAGTAATATATATGTAAAAATCAAGCAATTTATTTGTTTTCTACAAAAAATAAAATAAACTCAATTCGAAACTCAGTAACACCTTTTGTTACAGGGTGTAACCGGATATCCGTTTCCCTTTGCGGTAAAAATCGGTGTCCGCTACGTTTTCCATTTGCGTTTGGTTATAGAAATAACAGAAAATCTGTTATTTTTACGCTCAAATTTAGTAATAAATCACGAATATATCTCGCAATTTTTGATTACGGATATGTTGCAATTGTTCAAAATTAAATAATAATTACGAAATTCATCAAATATCTTTGAAATTTCGATGCATCCGCAATTTTATCTTTTAAATATCAGAAAGCCCGGTGAATATTTGCAAGCCTCAAGCGTATTAACAGAAAAACATATCTGAACCTTTTACACTTCAATCTCCTACCGTTATTTTAATCGCTATCCGTTTACATCTTGGTCTGAGGTGATATTAACCCAGCGGCCCATGTTACTATAAAGGCCGTCCCAATTGCCCGGGACACAAATATGTAACGTGGGGAATTCCTAAAATTCTATAAATACCCCCTTTTTGAAAAATCTAAAAATTGTGTATATCCCCTTGCAGTGGTTTTGCGTTGTGTAATATGTAAACTGTCTGTGCATGTATTGTTCCTGGTTTATGTTGATGCGGGTAAGAGTGTGTGATGGAGCTGTGTAAAAAAAGATATATTTATATATATGTATGAAATTATAGATGTATATATTTATGTAATCATAAGGACACGGTAGTGTCTCTTATCATAAGGACACGGTAGTGTCTCTTATCATAAGGACACGGTAGTGTCTCTTATTATTATTTATTATTATTATTATTATAATATGTTTTACCCAATTATTATTTTTTTTATATTATTTTAATATGTTTTACCCAAAATTTTTGATTCTAAAAATCGTTCATATTTTCATGCAGCTAGTTTAGATATGTATAATTTATCGCATGTAGCAACATCATACTATAAGCTTACTACATACAATGACAGGTTCCATTCAAATTTTGTAGTAGCAAACTAGGCGAAAATTTGCTCTAATTTTTGTGCAAATTTTCTTCGTATTTTGACTCAGATAAACGGCGTCGAAGTAAACTATAAAACTACGCAGCCCCGGTACATAGAGCCAACAATTATTTTTTCAGCATTGCCTAGTGTGTTGGCTTAGCGTATTGTTATGCAACAGTTGATGCTACATTATCTGGTTTTTCGTCATATTGTGCGTTGACTTTTTTAAAATCTGTAAAGAAAATTGTTTTAAAAACAGGAATATACATAGCTAGGTACAGCAAACTATCATGAATGCGGATGGATTAAAATAATAATTGGTGGGCTTGGTGTATCGGTTATGAGTGACTTAATAATCTTGGTAAGTTAGTGGTTATGAGTGACTTAATAATCTTGGTAAGTTAGTATCAATTCAATTTTGTTTGTTGTTCGATCTTCTCAGTATCTATACCCGTATCAGAACAAAGTTACTTTTGTAAAGTTGTGAAACAAGTTGTTAAAGTGCCCCTAACCGGGCCATAGAAAAAGATATGTTTTGAAAATATATTTGATGTGTAACGTGTAAAGTTTAGAAACCAGAGACTGGAACAAATTTTGAAAGTTAAATTCATGTACTACCTTTTTTCACAAAAATCGGGCTTATTTTCCAGGACAGCATATTTCAGATTGCCAAAAAAGTTTTGGCGGTCACAAGCAAGCTGTGATGTGTCACACAGAAACATATTCACAGCTTTGTTTTATAGTTTTGTAATTTTCTGAATTACCCGTTATCGCAAAAAATGACTCATGGGGATAGACGCTTTGAACATGCGATGTGGAGATGTGATTTTCATCTTATTCAAGCAGCATGAAACAAATGTTTACCTGTTTACTACTACTGGCACAAATAAGTGCCATTATTCACGGCACAAATTTCTAACCCTGTGTGGATTTTATACAAAAATGATAATTTACAAAGATAGATGGCAGTGTGAAGCTTTATAACCAACTTTAGTTTTATCGAAATCTTAACCTTTGTTTTTGAGTTGCCCATTGTTCATAGCACAGTATAATGCGACGTCAGCCTTCGTCTCCGGCATAAAATCGACCTCTCCGACTAAGGCAAATTTTGGTTCAACTCTGACTCCGGTATTTTAACCTACGGTTGCTTCCTGGTTCATGCTGTAAACGAATGCTAAATTACGCAAAATTATAAACGAATATATAAAGTTTCAGAAAATATTGCACTTTGCCAGTACAATTCAGGTACGCAGACTTCACAAGGGTTCTTCAAAATTTTATCATGAAATAAAGAGATTACATTGTCAAATTTCTTTTTAACCGAAGGAAAACATCAAATATAATACTGTTTGATTTATGGCCGCCCAAAGCTGTGAATATGTTTCTGTGTGACACATCACAGCTTGCTTGTGACCGCCAAAACTTTTTTGGCAATCTGAAATATGCTGTCCTGGAAAATAAGCCCGATTTTTGGGAAAAAAGGTAGTACATGAATTTAACTTTCAAAATTTGTTCGAGTCCCTTGTTTCTAAACTTTACACGTTACACATCAAATATATTTTCAAAACATATTTTTTTCTATGGCCCGGTTAGGGGCACTTTAACAACTTGTATATATTTCTACAGGCCTGACATGCGTCAACGTTGTTGTATCATTGGTATACGGGTTCTGCGCAAATTCTTTGCGACAAGCAGGATTTTTGGTTTTGTGTGCTGCTACTTTAGGATTGGAGTAGGAGATACGGTAATATGTTAGTAAAGACGTTGACTGTAGGATTTAAATTTATGGCATCCTTACGGATTATGATTGGGATGTGTAGCTACTTATTTTTAACTGAAATAATTAAGCGATCCAGTAGCCTCCCTAAGTAAAATTGAAAAGATGGTAATTCTGAGAATTGGAAGACCAGTAAAACAACTCTTGGACGACAAAACATGGTTTTTAGGTAAATTTTTGTAATTTTTGACTGAAATTTTGTTTTGAAAATTACGGATTTTCGTCAAAATAGTGGATTTTTTCACTTTTTATGCGATTTGAAAGATCAATTTTGTGTTTAAAATAAATTACTTGGGTTAAAACAACATACTTTAGATTTTTGAGCTATTTTAAAAGTTTAAATTTTCATCTAAAAACTAAATTTTTAAGACAAAACAGCTTTTTGTTAGATTTTAGCAAAATTTTAAGTTCGAAATTTTTAATATAAACCTTTTTAAGTTAAATTCAGTGGTTTTCCAGCATTTTTGAAAAGTTTTAAATTTTTATCATAAATTCCTAGAACTCAATTAACCTTTCGGTTTACGGATATATAAGCGCAGAGCAAGTTGGGTTCGAGGGCGTAGTGGTATACGGGAGCGAGTTGCTGCCCGACGGCTTAGCGGATTTTGTGTTTTGTAGTTTATGATTTTAGAGTTTAACGATTTTGGGGAGTTATTTGTTATAGCTGCACGCGAAGTGAGCGTTTAGTGTCGAGATAACTGTACTGTATTTTTGAGATAAGAGTATTTGGAGCCCATTGTGTACGATAAGTTGTGAAGCCTAAGTGGAATTTCTGACTGATTTTTGCGCTAAAGTGGAATTTTTGTGAAAATTCGTGTGCGATATTTATTGCTAAGCCGGTTTTTTGGAATTTTTATGATTGGAATATTATAGCGTGCATACGAGAATTCATTCCGCAAGGAGACCCTAAGTTTCAAATAATATTTCATAAATACGTAGTTGTGTAGTTTATCTGGTAAGACAAGAAGTTTCGTGGTTTGTATAATGTTGATTACAAGTATTCTGCGGTGTCAATTAGTGCTATTTTGGGGTTTTAAATGGTCTAATGATTTGCGGAGTAGTCACAGATTGATATTTAAGAGTGTTTTACCCTTCAAGGGAGCCGTAATTTTATTGTTCTGCGGCTTGTTTTATGGTTCTGAAAGTACTTATTTTGTGTTACGCGATCTGTGATATTTTTGGGGCATAGGAAAGTTTAAGCATCTGTTTCTGCCATGGGGCTTGAGTTTAATTAAGTTGCTTAGATTTATTGATCGTGCGATTTTTATTGTAAGAGAATTAGAAATTTGTGCTTGCTTTGGTAACCCTCGAACTTAATTAAGAAGTTGTTCTCCAGAGTGCTGACCGAGTTTGAAGTTGAATTTTTTAAGTTCGCTGTGTTACAAATATACCCGGCGGGCACACTTATGCGCTCCTGTTTACATATGCACAGGCAGATATATTTACGTAGGTATATATAATATATACATATATACATATCTATGTATATATATGTGTATATAAATGTATATATATGTACATATGTGTATGTATGTATCTATATATGTTTATATATAATACATATATACACATATATACATATATATTATATATACATATATATACACAGATATATCTGTCCCATCTGTCCTAAGTGTCCCAACTGTCCCGTCTGTCCCAACTGTCCCATCTGTCCCGCTGTCCCAACTGTCCCAAATGTCCCATCTGTCCCAACTGTCTCATCTGTCCCAACTGTCCCATCTGTCCCAACTGCCCCATCTGTCCCAACTGTCCCATCTGTCCCAACTGTCCCAACTGCCCCATCTGTCCCAACTGTCCCAACTGTCCCGTCTGTCCCAACTGTCCCATCTGTCCCGCTGTCCCAACTGTCCCAACTGTCCCAAATGTCCCATCTGTCCCAGCTGTCTCATCTGTCCCAACTGTCCCATCTGTCCCAACTGCCCCATCTGTCCCAACTGTCCCATCTGTCCCAACTGTCCCATCTCTCCCAAGTGTCCCATCTGTCCCGCTGTCCCAACTGTCCCAAATGTCCCATCTGTCCCAGCTGTCCCAGCTGTCCCAACTGTCTCATCTGTCCCAACTGTCCCATCTGTCACAAGTGTCCCATATGTCCAAAGTGTCCCAACTGTCCAAGCTGTCCCCCTGTCTCATCTGTCTCAACTGTCCCGCTGTCCCAATTATATTTTTGGAATGTACTCGTGGTACATTGCTGTCCCGGGAAAATGGGACAGGTACTCCTGGTACATTTCTGTCCCGGGAAAATGGGACAGGTACTCCTGGTACATTTCTGTCCCGGGAAAATGGGACGGCCTTTAAAGTAACATTGGCCAACCCAGCTATAAACACACATATAAAATAAAAGCATATAATATGGTAATTTTAACACAGCGAGTACAGTTTAACGACATGATATTAATAGCGCCGTGCGCCTCGTATAAATGTCGACCGAAAACGTTTAAAATGTTTCAAATGAAAAACTGAAAGTGGAAAATAGAAAAAGAGTAATCAGCTGTGATGGATAAGTGAAATGGTTTTTGAAACTAAAAACACGCGTTAAATATAAATAACTGTAATAGCCAGGAATTACTAACCTAGCTATAGAAAACTGGTTCGCACCTAAGAAAAACGATTTAATATATATTTGCACTAACCACTACTATTACGCAATGTGTGGAATTGTTCACAGATTGCTAGCGTATGCGCTGCATAAATTTTCAAAAATAAAACAGTTTGAATATCACTGAAACCTAAATGCGTACTAATATAATGTTCGGCCGTGAATATGGAACAATCCAGTTCACTACAACTTTAAATTAATATATAGGACCTACTGTACTGCCCGAATAAGAGGGGGTTCCCATTTTGAGTTCCAATCAATAGGAGTCCGCATCCCTAATAAGAGTCCGTAAAAGCGGATGTATAGAGTCGATAAAACCAAATTAGAGTCCATAAATGTCAATTATCCTGAATTGTGGCGAATAAATGATTCCAGGACCAAATAAACTCGAGTTCGAAACTTTAAAGCATACTTAAGTTTTGAATCTTGCATTATCGCTCAAGCTATTGACACAAGACAAATTAACGTTTAATTCAACACATATTTGCAATATCGGATATATACTAGTAACGAAGGGCGGCAGAGGGTGGGTTAAAAATAAATAACAGTGTGTAACCGAAAAACATCAGTCATCCCCTCTTATTCTGGTCACTACAGTACTTTTATTTTTCTTATAAAGTGACAAAAAATTCAACGGAGATACAATATTAATTGAACTGCGAAAATTGAAAATGAGTGTGAGCCAAGCAGTCTGAAGTAATTCTATGCTCTTTAAAATTATATATAGCCGAGATTTACAATATTACACACCATTCAAAAAGTTAGGATACCTGGCTGAAACAGAGTTGTTTCATTTTTAGTAAATATACATATAAAGCTTTCGCTTTTAACATTCGATTTTTGAAGTTTTAATACGTTCGGTCAGCACTTCCGTCGCGATTGTACTAAATTCTTATTGATCAATTAACTAACCCTTTCTCATACAAATATTTTGTTTCGCGTTAGATTTTATGTCAAGCAAGGATTACAATGACCGCTCAACTACATCAGTTTGATGCTCGAGTCCGAGAAGATTTCTAAGTTCTGTAGGGCAGCAAATACATAACGCGAAATACTTCAGCTGAACTCAGTGCTATATTTTACACAACTATAAAAACATCCATCATGCTTATTAGAAACGTCCATTGGCTACAGAGTGCAACCGGAGGTGAAAAATACCGGAGCCGGAGGTCAACGAAACTTGCCGGAGCTGGAGTCGGAGGTGAGGCGAAATTATGTAGTAAAAATGATAGTTAATTTTAGCCAATATCTGCAATATGTTGTTAAGTTGTTTGGTTTTACGTTAATTTTCTGGGAAATTTCGGAAATGGTTTTCTGAAAATTGTGACAAAGTAAACCGAAACACACTAACAGATAGATTTTGCTAAATTCTGCAAAAATTTTACTACCAAAATTGCCAGATCCTCCGGCAAAAATTCTACCGGAGCAGGAGCCGGAGGCCGATTTTCTGCCGGAGCCGGAGGCAGACCTGCGGTCGTACCCATGCTTGGTTACCATCAGTTCGTTACAAACATGAGCCAATGTATAGAGCAGGACCGCAAGAGTAGTACAAGAGAGGGTGCAACCGGAGGTGGAAAATACCGGAGCCGGATGTCAACGAAACTTTGTGGAGCCGGGGCCGGAGGTGAGGCGGAATTTAGTAGTTTAATGATGGTTAATAATAAGTTTATTTTAGCCAATATATCTGTCAGCGTGCAACCCGAGGTGGAAAATACAGGAGCCGAAGGTCAAGGAAACACGCCAGAGCCGGAGGTGAGGAGAAACTAGATAGTAATAATGATGGTTAATTAGTTAATTGTCAGCCAATATCTGCAATATGTTGTTAAATTGTTTGGTTTTACGGTAATTTTTGCGACATGTTGTAAATGTTTTCCTGAAAATTGTGACAAAAGTAAAACGAAATGCGACAAAGATAATTTTTGCAAGATTATGCAAAATTATACTCGCGAAACTGCCCGAACCTTAAGCCGGGGGACTATTTTCAGCTGAAGCCGGAGGCAGATCTACGGTTGTATCCTGGTATAAGCATACTCTAGAGCTTTAAAGGTTTAACCAAACGGTAAGAATGAGCTTAGGCCTAAGCAAAAAATTAGTGTAACGTTTATGCTTAAAGTCGACGTGTTACAGTTGCGCATTACAAAATTTGCACAGTAAAACAAATTTAAATATATCAAACTTTGAAAGCTCCATTCGTTTATGTTAAAGTTGCGACATCAATCACCAATTTACATATAGTGACAGGGTCAATGTAAAGATCAGAGCAGGACCGCTTCCCTTGTGACTGTACCTAGAGTAAGCTTAAGCTTTAGACAAATCTTTTGCTTAGGCGTAGACCAGAGTGCAACCAAAGTTGAAAAATGTCAGAGCCGGAAGTCAACGAAACTAGCCGGAGCCGGAGGCGAAGTTAGGGAGTAAAAATGATGGTTGATTAGCTAATTTTTGCCAGTATCTGCAATATGCTGTTTAGGTTGTGTCATTTTACGCCAATTTTCCGCGAAATTTCGAAAATTCCTTCCTGAAAATTTTTACAAAGTAGAACGAAACGCACTAGAAAGATAAATTTTGCAAAATTTTACTACCGAAACTGCCCGAACCTCCGGCAAAAATTGTACCGGAGCCGAAGGCCGATTTGCTGCCGGAGCCAGAGCCGGACCTCTGGTTGTACCCTGTCATAGGTTAATCCTTTACACGTAGGCTCAGCCTTAGTAATATGCTTTTTATACTGTTGTTACGGCCACGTTCTATTGATTTGCCCTGCAATCCTATTTATATATTTTCCAGCTTGCAAAACGGGAAAACCCTGTCTCTACACTGGCCACAAATGTTATACATTATATATACCTCAGTCACCAATACCGGTTCCAAAACTTCAATGCACGTAGGTTAAAACACCTATTACCACTCTAACATACAATGCATAAACTTTACTAAACCGAATTATAACCACCACTTCACATAATTCGTATATATAGCATCATCCATACACGCCACAAAATACAAATATCAAACATAAAATCAAAAGAGCTTAGATTTTCGTAGATATAATAAGTGTAAAATTAAGGATATTTGGTAATTACTCCGCAATTGGACAGCAGATGGTTCAAAAATTCGTGTGGATTCGCTTTTCAAATACATAAAAGTATAATAAGAAAAGGAGAAATTAAGTAAAAACCTGGATATACTTGAAAACAATTCTACATGGTATATTATTGTAACACGAGATAATGTTTAAAACTATATATACAATCACCCATATATGATGTTATATAGCACAATCGCGGCACGACACTCAAAACACAGTCGCAATCAAACATAGAAACACTGACAAGGAAGCAAATATAAATCCAGATCACAAAACTAAAATGATACAATAACACGGGTTATAAAATTCATATTTCACAACTTTCGTATTTATCGAATATTTTAAATTATGCGTTTCTCCATCGACTCCTTCACAATATTTTATTAGAAATCGTTTTCACAAAAAAAATAAAACTAATTAAAATTCATATACAATTTCACTAAATGATATAATAAAGCAGGACAAAACTACTGGATTAAAAACAATGCCAACATACTATTTCTACAATGTAAACGGCAGGAAACTAAATAAGAGCCACGTGACCATAGATATATTGTGCTACACTTCTGCGGCGAAACCACTATCTGCGGCAAAACCACTATCATTAGCTGGTGACAGAACAACATTTGGGACGATGCGACCCACACGTATCCGAGACAGAGCTTGAACCAGACAGTTCCAATTCAGCGATTAGATCTACGCATGAGCTGTGTTTTCTCAATTGTTTAGTTACCATTGATCGTCCTAGTATCAGGAATGCGTTTTCAATGCCTATAAGTACCACAGACACTGAAAAAATAATTTAATATATTATTAATTCGATGGTGAGGAAGAATTAAAATTTAATTCGAATGCAAATTTTACACAAAACTATAAAATTGACATGTGATGAAAATAGAAACACAAATTCTATTTAGGTACTTGTAATCGCATTCGCAAACACCAAGAGTATCCACACTTCTGCCTTCAGCCAGTCTACTTTAAAAAAATTAATAAATCCATCCAAAACCAAACATAACATCAGTAACAAGAATACCAATGTAGCATTTTAAAACAGACGCTAGCATGTATCACATTCTTACCAGTGTTTGTAATAGCAGACGTTTCAAAGTAAGCCGCGGAAACAGACTGAGCATAAGATACCGCTTCATCTTGGGTAACAGCACGAAGAGCAGGGTTTGACTGGATGAGATCATGCTTGTTGCCAAGTAGGAGCAAACAAAGCGGTTGGGAATTATAGTTTTGAATGCCTACAACAAGCAGTAATGTTGACGCGGCACGCACACTGTTTAACGTAGGTATCTTTATTTGCTTAGAGATTAACCGGATACCAACATAACAGCAAAGATAGCGACAAAAATTACCAAAACAGTCAACACAATGAACTCTTAACTGGCAAAAATTCCAGAAACACTAAATAAATATTAAAATAAATATTAAACATATTAAGTTTTAGCAATGTTTTCAATAAAGTTTTGTTAATTTTGATAAGGAAAACATAATCATTAAATATGAGCTGAAAACTGAATATACTTTTGCGAATATTTGCGTAATACTTACTTTTAATAAACTGTTTGGCTTCTAAAAATGTGTGCATATCAGTGAGGTCAAACACTGCTACGGCTCCGATTGCATCCCGATAGTACATTGGAACCTAAAACATAATTTAAAAGTCACTTAGGATCAATCGCGGTTTTTTCAAAAAAATTGATTAAATGCAGGTACGGTTGGTTTTTTGCATTTCAGCAAAATGTTGCAACTGGAATTCTGGTTGGGTGGGCAAATCAGGTATTTTTCGCTATCATCCGATTCCGGTATAAATCGTGCATTTTTTCACCGGATTACTAGTATTCTTGGTATTAATAATTTTCCGCTTTAACAGTTGTTGCTAAACTTTATTTATCGAGTTTTTGTTTTGCTGTAATTTAGTACATATGAGGATCACGCTAGCGAAATCTACGAATTACGTTGAATTTTGTCAAAATTATTGTTATCTAGCGTACTAAGTAACATATATAATTCCTAAAATGTGTATACGAAACTGGCTTACCATTGAACGAAATCTTTCTTGACCCGCTGTATCCCAAACTTGTAGCACTAATGGATTGTCATCGATATTTCTATAACAAAATGTTAACAAAATAAAACCGTTAACTAAACCAACGGTATCAACAGCTGCTAAAATATACGAACCAATTTTGAACAGCATGTTAAAAATTCTAGTGTATATAAGCTAAATTTAAAGCAACTAATGAGTTACGCGTTACTAATGAGTGAGCTGCGTTGAGTTAGCTTTTAACTATATACATATGCACCAAACAATGAATAAATTTAGCCACACATTTCCAATATAAAATAGAATAAAGTACATAAAAAGGCGGCAAAATTTTTCAATATGAACTTTCGGTTTCACAGCGAACGTGCATAGTATTTTTGTTTTCAGTGCGACTTACAGTTTTAATCTACAAAACGAAGCACCAATTGTAGAACTGACGTCATGTTCAACCACATTCTGGCCGCGAAGCCGCATCAATATGCTTGTTTTGCCAACACCTAAACATAATATGTAACAAACAAATCAGCATTTCTGATTACACAGGCCTATATATTCAATACAGATTGTCTACTAAGCATAAGCTTAAACCTATGCCTAAACCAAAGCCAAAAGAATTCTAAGACCAATCCGACGTATAATATTAAGCCTAAGTATATATAAGGTTCCCGTCTCTAAGTTCCACAGTGAGCGAGCCTCTCTATAGTTGACTTGAGCCATTACTCATATCCACATATATTAACGTACTAAAATCAACAACATAAACCTTAGTCCAAGCTTATAAAGCACAAACGCATATTTTGGAACGCCTACATTCTTCTAGTAATCAGTGAAATGATTAAAATAGTCATAATTTAGGCTTAGTAATAAACGCTACTATGCAAATTAGCTATTAGATAACTATTCAATTATCGGTTTCAAGGGTTTGTAAACAATTTATTCATATCTCTCGTACCCAAAACCCTTTTAGGACTAGAATTAGATTGCTTGTAACATTAATAATTAGTGAAATACAGTAAAAAGTCCTATTTTAGGTTTAACCAATAAAACTAATTAGCCTGTAGCTAATAAATGGCTTAAAATTTTAAAACGCCAATGCGTGGTGAACACCACACGATAGTAAGCTTTCAAACAGAAAAGTTTTCCAAAATCGGTTCAGTAGTACCTGAGATTCTTTTCGGATGGACAGACAGACGGACGAGTACAAAACATAAAAAGCTTTGCCTGCTTTGCTTAATAAAAAATATTGCGAAACTATTTATTGGTGAACTGTGATCAATTTTGAATTTAATATTTCATGTGTAATTATAAAAACATCTCATTTAAACCAAAAAACAAATTAACTGTGCAATTAATGTAACTAACTACTCCGCGAAATTAAAATTATCAAACAGCAATACTAGGCTTTCAAACACAAAGTTTATGAGAATTAATTCAGCTGCTCCTAAGATCGTTGCACGTAATTTCATGTAGCGCAAGTGAAAATTATTCCGTAACGGGAAAGCAACTTATCGTAGCGAATTTTTGACAAATTGGTGGTTGCAAAGATTGCAGCCGATTTGATCAGGTAATGTTAATAACCAATTATATACCTTAAACTAAAATATTCTCATCAGAATATACGTAGTCCGTTAACAATGAGTACGTTGCGAGATGGAATGAACGAAATACTTAAAGATTGTAAATGGCTACCGCACTTTGATCGTTCTTGTGTAGGTACAATAGCAGAATATCACAATTTAGCAAAAGCCCTGTAAGATCCATATATGAGGTTAATAATGCACGTGAACAATACTGGAATTGTTTAAAACCGCCATCCGATGACCAATATTTATCCGACCCAACGAATATAGGCCGCTTAAGTCCAAAACAGCACCCAACAATAATTATTTACAATATAAAGTAATAAAGTAACATTAATCCCATACAGTTGATTAGCTAAGTAAGATGTTTAACAAAGAATTATAGGTTTGCTGCGGCGATGAAGAACAGTTTTGGCATTATTTCGAATTTCCTCCTCCAAAAATTCCCCCGAATATTCCTTTGACCAGCCCAGGCGACTCAGTTGCATGGTTGACCATGGTTGTCGGGCCATACTTTGCCTGTGAATCCGACAAATACAAGTCGTACGCGGCGTCTCGCGATTCGATCAATTCTTTGATTTCTTTAGTTTCCGTTTCTAGCCGTTTGACACATTCTTCGAATTTTTGTTTCGCCTCCATGTATTCTGTGCGAAACGATGTCATTTCACGCTTTTTAACGCTTAATTTCGATTCAGAATCTTTGATCGTCGATATCGCTCCACTTGTACTCTCAGCAACCAGCACTGTTAACGAATATTTAACGTCTTGCAACCAGTTATCACCGTATACTGCAAACAAATGACTTGCCGCCTCAAGCCGTATATTTTGACTGGGTTCAAAGCATTCCAGCATATGAAATTGCAGAGGCACTTCTTTGTCGTCCATATAAAATTTTAACGGGAAAAATTCTGACATCACATAGCGATCGAACGGTACAAAATACATATCCGCTCCGGTTGTGTTACTTTTCTTCCCACGCAATCTTGAACTTTCTTCAATTTGCCGTACGCCACCCAGTGAATCGAACAAGATAAGCTTAAACTTTGACGCTGCCGGTGACCGACAAGAAACAATAACACCTGCATCAACTTGCGATTGTGTTAAGTGAATGCGATAAAAATGTGCTTCTTGCCGTTCAACTCGAGCAACGCTTGTATAGCCAGGTTTAATATCTTCGAGTTTCATTGATATTTGACTAGCGCCCACACCCTTTACAATTTCCTCGGCCGTCGCGAGGACTTTGACAGGAATTTGTGTTGGAATAGGGACGCCCAATTTCGAGAACAGCGCTCCAAACACTCGGCCAGCACTTCCCATCTGTTCCACATCGATAGTTTCGAAATCCACAATGGCACCGGATGGTCCTCCAATATCGTACTGGCGACGCTTATTTGGATCAGACAGAATTGCGTACGCAATTGATATTTCTTTAAATTTTTCATCCGCTTCCGGGCCCGGATTTCGGTCAGGATGATATTTGAGTGCCAGTTTTCGATAAGAATTTTTAATTTCAGCTTCACTTGCTGTTTTCTCGACGTTTAAGATTTTGTAATAGTCTTTTTGTGGGGCGTCGCTTGCTCCGGCTACATTTTCCCTTGAGTTACTACCGCAAGTTTTGGACGCCATTCCTATTCTTTTATATAGTAGTTATATTGCTTGAAATAACAACCACAACTGAAAATAGAACCATCAACTTGGTTCAATATATACAATACCGACACACCAAGTTCAATCCAATTCTATACCACGAAAATATAGATTTAACCAAAAACATGGTGAATATATTCCAATCAGCTTTAACTAAAAGTATACATCTATATAGTTGGGTTAATTTACAAGAATTCGCAGTATATCAGATATATATTTTAATTTTGTACCAGCAGTGTTTAGTGAGTTTAAATTAAGATTCGTCATAAACAAACGCTTAATATTCATATGCAGCAAAACGTTTCAAGCGGAACACTAACTATGACAGCAACAACGGAAATAGCACTATAAATTTTAAACACAAACAGGAAGGACACAAGATCAATTGCACGGCCTACATTCACTACTCAATAATGCTCTTGTTAAACGAAGGTAATCTACTCCATTTTTTAGCCACAACTGAGTAGTGTTGAACCTGAAGGGAATTAACGATGATGACCTATTTTCAAAGTTATAGAAACTGCATAATCGGAAAAGTAAAAGTTTCCCTGGACAATATTACGTATATGTACACCAAATTCTGACATTCTCAATATTCACCAAAAAACTTAAATAGCTTAATAGTTCACAAATGAGAAAGTCTAATCGAAACTAAGAACTACAAACGTTTTCACTAATTGAGTTTCAGCTCAATGCCAGAAATGCCAGGATTTAAAAGTTAAGTTAAAACTTTTAGTGTTTACAAAGGTTAAATTATAACCAAAATAAGTAGTATTTATTGCACCCAAAACATTTCTATCACCCGTGTTAGTTCGTTTTAAATTATAAATTAACTCAACGATTGAAAGTGATCATTAGTACTCGGGGACCTTAATACGAAAAATTAAAGTATTTTCAACTTACCAGCAGAACCCAGGACTACTAGTTTCGAACCCAAGTACTCTGGCATTGAGCATACATTAAAAAATTTGGATTAAATGATTACACATTAATAAAAAGAGGTCTAAAATACGACAACTAACAGTAGGGTTTGTGGCCGTTGTTCAAAGTAAGACCAAGATCAAAGGCTACCAAAGCAATGCACTTAATATCTTAAATACAGAGACGGAATCTTATTCAATTTGTTTTAACTAGAGCAGTTGCAACCTACCAGTACGGACAAAATGGATGATATATATTCAAACTACAAATATGAGCATTCGTTTTGAGTGACAGTTTGATGTTGTAAAGTACCAAATTCTTTGGCTGCATTGAATGCACATGAAACTCTGACAGCTTTGCTTTGAAGCGAAAAGCAGTGATCCTGATGGCGACGCAATGAAAATAATTTACCGACAGTATGGAAGTGTTCATGATGTTCACAGAGATTTCTGTGCAATCAAAATGACTGAGTTTTTTAACAAAGTAATTTTTAACTTGATTTGTGAAAACTGTTGAGCACGTATTTTTGTCAGTTGGTTACGTTTGTACCTGTTAAATAAACTGATGTAGTGTACGTAAAAAGCGTTATGCAACGTTCCCATACTTAAGTATCTAAACCAAATAGACAGACCCGGATATGAGACTTCTTCTCCGGTCCCGACAACTCTCTTACTCAGGGTTACACTGCAATAGCGGAAATCATTCCAACACTGAACTGAATTTGTTTTAGACACAACACACAAAGCGCGAAGCTAAACAACCTATTCCGGTGCCTCAATTCAAATCCACATTCACCTACCTCATCTTAAAGTATATTTCATGCCTTACTATAGCTTATATGAGCTTTCTGTCGATGCTTGTTATTCTCTCGCACATAGCCGTTGCACTTTTTGTTGTCAACTTGAGAAGTAGGATCTACAAAACTGCGCGATATGCTGAATTATGGCGTGCGAATCTTGAAATACAATATTAACTTTTTGATGGATATATCAGATTCGATCATGAACTTTAGGCAGGCGTATAATATGATTAATATGCGAATGGGCACATCCTGTGTTCAAAAGAATGAGTGCTCATCACGCGTTGCGCATCAGCGCTTTTACCGTTATCCGACCTGAGTTCCAAGAGTTGAGCGCACCAACCATAGGAACACCATACCAACTTGAATTGTTGCAATAATCCGTAACGAACGAGTCCCTCAAGAAACTATTCAAGTTCGATCATCGCCTCAGTGCAGATACACCTTAATGTTTAATCTAAGCTAAGGAAGTATTTTCGGATGGATTGCCTTCTCAACATTTTTATGTATGTATGTATGTATGTATGCATGTATGTATGCATGTATATATATATAATATATACAGGCTGGGGGACATACGCATACTTAGGCAAAAACATGCGAAAGCAGCTTCACTCAAGAACAAACACTACTACTGAAACATCTGAATATTTTTAAAACGCTCATTTTTCTTCTGTAATTACCAAGGTTACACACAACAACAACGTTATAAAATAGAAATTTATTTTGAGATTTGTAACGTATTGCGTTCTGTATTTAAGACAAATGGACAACATAAAATAATGCAGATCGTCAGCCAAACTGTTAAATAATGTATTGTTTTGATCCATGCGGACTGCGAAATTTAGCGTTATGTTGTAGTTTATAAGTGAAAATCAATATTTGGAATGATAAATTGTCGCATTTGGTATGCAATTCGGTGAAGAAAATTATTTCAAATCCCGGTTTATGTTCCTGTTCCTGCAAACAAATTTCATTCCTGTTCTTGTTCCGGCAAAATTTTGTTACTGTTGGAGCACTGAATAATAACTATGCAATTAAAGAGCAGTTAACACAATTTTTACCCTAGTTTAAAGGTAACTCTGTTACTAATACGATTCTTACTATAAACTTTGAATAGTTTTTCGTTTGAATTAAATTAAAATTTGAATTATGCTAGAGTATACACCAAGATAGGTCCCACTTTATCGTCTAGCCAAACATAAAACGATCAACGTAATAACCGATCACGTAATGTATCAAAACAGTAAAAAAATTATGCAAAAGGTACGAAAGTATCACAAATCTTGAGTATATACAATAGTTTGTAATTTAGCCAGTGACAGATTCAGAATTTTCTGACGAGGCCGCACGATATATAACAGTGAAAAAAGCGCGAAAACAAAGCAATAGAGATGTCAAACGCAATTTTAAATCTTAATGTGAATACAAAATTTTGGTTCGCATCCCTATTCTGCATCCATGGATTGAATGAGTTCCCCATCCGAGTGACAGTTATACACGACCCCTTGTTTGTTATATTACGTTATAATAAATGCTAAAACAGAATCACAAACCGCAATGCTAGCAATAAAAACGATGTTATGTACACAAAGATTATTATTCTTACAAACCACAACATTTTTATGCATAGCCGTATCGTGAAGAGCTTGAGCAAACAAAAATGCATATATCCATCGGTGATGAATTAGATACAAGCAACGCTTAAATATTGCAAACTATAGGTGCTAGAATGTTACAGTCACAAGATGATTTAGAAAACTTGAGTTTCAGTTTAAAACAAAAGTTTTGACCCACTGTCCTATGCGAGCGAATCAGCCTCTTTTTTACTAAACACACTTTACTGCTTATCTGCCCACTGTCCAAAATTTTTTGTTTTCGGGTGATGCCTCAAAATATAGACCAAAACAAAATATCACTTTAGACTGCTATGTCCATTTTGCTGGCGACAAAAATACATCAAAATATTAGCTTCAACTGCGTATGCTTGAAATTTCGTAATTCGATAAATTTCGTACTTCCTCGTGTGCGATGACTCTCAAAAGTGCCTACCAGTCAGAGGACAACCTACTGGGCCCATGTATAGAACAGGGCCGGATCGTTTTCCGGAGGGGCTGTAATAGAGTTAGTTTAAGCATTAGACTAAATTTGTTTGCTTAGGCTTAGGCGTACGTTTAGGAAAAGGCTCATCCATACGTTAGGCTTAGGCTTAGACTTAGGAATATGTTTGGACTACTGCTCCGGCCCAGTTCTATACGTGGGCCACCTACTGGGTAATCGGCATGAAATTTTCCATCACAAGTCAAAAGTAGCCAAGGGTAGGCCCCGATAAAAGCTTTTCGCCTTATAGGTACATGAGTAGTTTAGGTACTACATAAATCCATTCTTTTAGCAAACATTCATATAGAATAATTTTGACTGCATGAAGACACATAATAAGATTTATCAACTGGAAATGTACAACGAATAAAATTACGAATACACTGAATATTAATGCGAAATGAAAATGATAAAGCGTAGAACGAAAACTTAGCACTGTCAATACAAACTGTCATAAAACCACAAAAATTAATAAAATACAATCATTAACAAACCATAAGTTCAGGAACTTACCTCCACAATTCAACAATATGCTAGCAAATCAACAAACAACGTGTACACCAGGAAATGAAACACCAACTGGTAGCGAATCAGTTAAACTTCCCCAATTTTAAAATGTACTTCAAAATGCAAAATCATTACACACGGTTTGTATATTAAATAATCAGTTTGAGCCTGCAAAAATATGGAAGAAAATTGCAATGTTATACCCTCGCAACTCCACTTTAGCACATCCGATTTCGCTTGTAAGGAATTAATTTTTACATAACACGGAGTGCTGTACTTTACAGAGCCGCGCGATTCATGGCGTTACAAGTAAAAATGAATTTCAGTTTGCGACGCCCGACTGCGTACGGAGTGAGTATGTTAAAATATAGGCCCATATTCTCAAATGTGTGTAGCACCTACCACCATTTCGTGCTAGGTTTTGCAAGTTTCCAACCTGTAAATAGCGACGTTCGAAATTCAGTACATTTTTAGCATTTGATTTGCCCCATTTTAGTGCCAATAACTGTTAACAGGTGCTATACGTAACTGAGGACATGGGCCCTTATTTCTTTTAACTTGAAGCAAAAGGCGTCCGGTAGCTCAGGGTTAGCAATACCAGTTTACAATCCAGATTAAATACTGTACCACTGATCTTGTGCAACCGATACATAAAGAAAATACCGAATGGAGATGATGAAAATCACAGTATAAAATAAACGTTACACAAGAAAAAACAGCACAGACAAATGTTCCGAAAAATACATGCAACGCAATGTTCAAATGTCAGATTAAGGCAAACAAATTGTACCACCAATGAGTTATCGCTAATCTTCTGTACACGGCCGGGGTCTGTTATTTGGCGTAACATAGTGATTAGTCTGTCGCGCATTAGACTCTTTTTTCACATTTTCATACGGTCCCGAACTGATAGGTGTACCTTTAAAGTACAAAATTATATGTTGACATAGACGCCGATTCCAACAAAGCTACATAACTATCATTCCTACATACGTACACATCATACACTAAATGGTGAACGTAATGTCCTTGCATCAAAAGTCTGACACTAGGTTGTGACTGTGATTAAGCAAAGTACCCTTTGAAGATAGTTAAAGGCCATTTTATTACCTAGAAATGCACCAATACCTTGACTTTGACACTAATAATTCTGAATAGGCCAAGTAAATGATCCTTGCAAATGCGCAATCCGAAGATAACAATAATTTTGCTGTTAGGGGATAACCAGTTTAAGATTTTATTTTTATTCCAGCAAATTATAATTATGCTATTTTTGACAATAATTAGTCTTTTGGACGATTCACTTGCCAGCAAACAGAGGCGTTCAAGATGTGACGACATGGTAAACTGGAGTTCCATCAAAGGTGATGGAATTAACAAGAATTTACGATGATCTGATTTCAAATTTTACAAGATGTCGAAAAACTATTCACCTTTTTTGACATCAGCGTAAACATGTTCGTCATCATGAATATCTTTCACTTTTTCGTAACCAGCGTCGGAGCCTTAAACATCAAGTAAAATTTCCAAATCTCATTTTTTTTGATAGTTGTGCATTGAAAAAAAATAAAATAATATCTAACTCCTGTTCAATTTCACGTATATGTCGTGTCCTGAAAAGTTACTGCACCCAGCTGGCAACTGGGCCGCCACAAGCACAAAATATTCTTTGTACGGGCATTGCATAAAATGCCTAGCTTGAAAGCGCTATATTCTATGCCGTGAGCAGAATAACCATTGATCTAGCTGGCAGAGCCGTGACAGACACTAATAAATTATTCTGCTTTGCAGCCCAGACAATAGTTACAACAAATTTATCCTGTTTTATCCTTGCACTGCATAATCAGATTCAGATAACTTTCCAGCGATTCAGATAACTTTCCAGCACGATCCAGTTGTCAGCTATTACTTGTTTGTAGAATCTATGACAGATGTTTTTAAGCAAAATTACGTACTGAATAACAAATACCTGAAATAGAATCATCACATTTCAATGAATCAAAAGCCGGATTGACAGTGTACAAATTCTTGTTCGAAGGAACACCAAACTCGTAGCCTTCTCTAGCAAGACGATCGATATATTCTGTGCCGTTATATTTGAATGAATCCTGAGTTCCTGCAAAGTGAACAGCGTCTCCGTTTGAATATCCTCCAAACATCGTTCCTGGATTATTGTAAGTTGGATTGTCGAATTCAGTTCCAGGGAATGGAAGATTGCTCGAACCGTAGTTTTGATTGGTGTATCTAAAAAGATAAACCCCTGTAATCTTTTACTGTCTCTGTGTGAATGCTTTTCTATACATTATATTATTTATTAATTTAAGTTATGTTTGCTATTTTGCTGCTGAACGAAATAAATACATAAATGGTATTGCGATACGGCGGCAAAATTCAATATTGATGATTCCTTAACAGAAATTTGTAGAAAGCATACCATGCTAAAGTTCACTAAGAAAAAGAATCCAGAACGAATGCAATAATTTGAAAGCGGCTTACAGCAGTCCATGCATATCTGTCATTATAAATGTACATTATCGTCGCACTATTGACAAATTGAAATCACAACTATCCAACTTACGTAATTTTTGGTAAGCTCGGATCCCGTGCTTTGCGATACTTGCGGCGATAATAAAACACGAAACCGATTAGTAAAACACAGCAAATTATCGCCAGAATCACAACGACGGAAGCAGTTAGCGGAGAAAATGATCTGGCCGTCCGTCTGAGACCATCGCGACTATTGTTCAACAACGAATCTAGAAGGACAAAACCCTAATGAAACCCATTTTTCCTAATCGGTGAGTGTTCGTTGACCAATGTTATGTCGAACAGTATTGCAATAAAAGGAATTTTAACCAATCATAAAACACTATACTGTCTAAAAAGCATGCGCTACAAAAATACAGAAATTATTGTACTCTTTTCTACGGTAGCAACTTTTATATACCATGCAGACCTTGACAGATCTTTTTTTAATACCGACTGCCGACTCTATTTTCGTTCACATTACAAAAATCTGGGGGATCGCTGCTAGAGGGTGGGCTCCCCACTTACCAAAACCCACCCCCAGTACGATTCCCCCCCGGTTCAGCCCCCTACACTACATTTCTCCCTCCGATTAATCTTATTTTCCTTACTTTTTTAAGAAAAGACATCATCAGTATGGATTAAACATACTACTTCCTCCCCTCGTTCATATTGTCTTTTATATCTAATCTGTGTTTATTATTTATATGGTTTTTTACTATATATGCTTATTTGTAGGCGTAACTAAGTACTGGCTAGTGCAATTGACGCTTTATTGATAATTCTACAATCTCCCATTCAGAGATATCCCCCGGTTGCGAACGGGGGGGGTCACCGGTTGATTCCCCCACTCCGCAGGGACCCAGCGAATGCCCAGAAAATAACTAGTCAATTTCACCATATCTCAATGAGCATGAGTCCGTCGTTCGATCGCAACACCCAACCCGAGGGTCGCACGTTTCGGCTGTATTACACCAACATCGTGACTTGCAGTTGCGACCAAAGTATGGAGGAGAACATGCTTGAAAATGTTACAAAACATTTCTGATTTAGTTTAAGTATAATTCCTTACGCAGAAATAGAGGCATGTGCCTTCAAAACAAGCTTAAATCTAATACCGGTTGACACATTACGATACCACGGAAAAATAAATTAATTAGTTCAAAGCACATACGTATAGGTTTAATATTCATTCAGATGTATCTATCTTTCCTGCTTGAATGTATACTATATGTTTTGATCATATTAAGAAGGCTCTTAGGAACAGGAAAAATATTACGAAATAGTATGCTCATTTAATAAAACCTAACATATTACGAAGCAGAGTACTAAAGTTTAAACACACAACGTACACTCTATTTTTTAAATTTATTTTTCAATAAGTATTAGACGTTAAAAGGTTGTCAGCTAGCAAAGAAGAACACTTTTCTCAGTAAAAAGTTCAAGAAATATTTCATATTCGCCCGCCCGTGATCGATTATCAGCGTATCCCAGCTTACCAATATCGCAATTTGATCCCATATATCCTTCTGAGCAAAAGCATTCTCCGGTCTGGTAGTGACATTGGTTCTGGTTGTCATCGAGTGAAATCGAATTAGATTCTGCGAGATTAAAATTTGGTTCCGAAGCGCACTTGCATTCGTTGGCACATCCGACACCCCAAGTTCCGACAGGACACTGTTCCGTGCACCGAGGGCCAGTCAACCCAACAGGACACGCGCATGTCCCAGTGCGAGCGTCACATTCCTCGTACTCCGCACACTGGCAAACACCAATACAGTCAGCACCAAATGATCCACGGGGACAGCCTAAAAAACCATCAACTGTAAAATAATAAATAACATTAACACTGCTGCTGTTAGATTGAATACTATGAAGCAATACAAATCAACAGTCATGTAAAAGCAAAAGCAATTTTCTGTAAAATTGAATGATAAAATAATTTAACGCTACTTGTTACATTCCACATAAACAAGGTTGTATTTACCTCTTTTTTCCACGATACATAATACATTGGCAGGGTGTTTGCAACCCTACTTAAGCACGTGCTAAGTAATTACTTAACTATTTTGTCGTTTTTAAAGCGCACTTAAGTAAATACTTAAGTCGTTGAGTAAAATTGACATATTATAGATTAACAGCTCCGGTACACTAACCTTAGTCTAACTGAATCTGGACTCATCATGCCTGCTTAATATAATGTAAACCTATTACTTTTTGTTATGACAATGGCTCAGATTTAGCGTTTATTTGTTTTTCTCGAAAATTTAAGTATTTACTTAAGTCGTCGACATAAATAATTACTTAAATATAACTTAAGTAAATACTTAAGTAAGATTTCAGAAGCCCAGCCAATGTCAACAAAATGCGCAGCCATGGTTCACTGAACTTACGATCAGAACATTGATAACCAGTAAACCCTGGCGGACAACGACATTCACCAGTAGCAGGATGACATGAGGCGTTATTTCCACACGGAGGACAGTCAACACGACAATCTATGCCGTATTTACCAGTAGGGCATGCTGCAAAAATGATTAGAGCAACAAATTCCAACTAAATCTACAACACTAATCATAATTATGCCAACAAAATCAGTAATGCTTATAGGAAAATTGACCTTAAACTGGACCCTGCTCACTGAAAGACAGGGGAACTAGGAGACTTAAAGTCTGGGAAGCTTAGGCTTTGGCTTAGGATTAGGCTTATGTTCAAGCTATTGTTCAGGCTTAAGTTAACGCTTATAATTATAACAAATATAAAAAGTGCCATTAAAATAGTGTGATTAAGTTTTACTTTTTTTACGAAAAATGCAATTAAAAATCCAAATCAGGAAATGGGGCAATATATTTAAATCACCCGTCGCACCCTGACAAAATACACGTTACTAGGCAACAATTTGGAATATATTTACACTACAACAATTACGTGAAACTTTTTTGAAAATATTAGTACTCGTTAAAATCTTTATAACCTAACTAACGTATGTATACTATGCAACTTGAACAAGCTATGTTTTTGCAAATATATTAACTTTTTGTGCTCATAATATGAGTATCAAAATCAGCAGGAACAATGTCAATATTCTATATCGTGGGCGTTCCATATTACAATTCACGTAAATAAACAACAGCACTTACGTTTCCTACATCGTTTTCCAGCAAATCCAGGCAAACACTGGCAACTTCCATTAATATGATTGCAAAATGCTTCACCACTAGATCTGTCACCAGAGTTAAACATTAAACTAGGTGTATGACATTCGCAATTCTCTTGGCATTTCAAACCAAACGTATCTTTTGGGCACGCTATAACAAATAATTCATTTCATTATGATACGATTTAATGTTACAATCAGATCAAAGATATCTCCACTGAAAATCTACAATGATGGTCGCAGAAGTAATCAGTATGCACAGTATTGAATAAACCTCGAATAACAGCACTAAATACAGAAAACACTAAATTCAATATAGCTTCAACCTACAACGCACCTTGCTCACAAAATATGCCAGAATAGCCAGACAAACAAATACACCGTCCAGTCGCATGATCGCACTCCAGCGGTTTCGGCGAATGAATGCATTTATCCAATGGACATTCGTACGCGCAATTTTTTCCGTACCGACCACGAGGGCACATGTGATTACAACCGTGCCCGGGTTGAGTAATGAATGATGCCAACTTGTCAAATGAATCTATTTGGGGAGTTTGAGATCCAGTGTTTGGAACAGAAAGTCGGCCGTCTACACACAAACACTGACCTCTAGACTGATCACAAGAGGATCCAAGCCCAGAACAATTGCAGGTGCGATCACACGATGGCCCCCACCGATTATCAGGGCATTTACTGGAACACTGTAAACCATGCCAGCCAGGTCTACAAGAACATTTCCCAGTTCTATGATCACAACCACTACTGCCTTCCGATGAACATTGGCATGACTGTTTACATTGAAGACCGTATTTATTTTCCTATAAAACTAAAACATGCTGCAAATAGTATTCGGTGCTCGGAAATATTACTAAAACTAAGATTTCGCTTAAATTACAATATTTCGAGTTAACAAAGATGTACGATTGAAGTATTAACTTTTTCCAGTTGCCACTCTTGACAGAGTTTATGTTCACTGACTTTACAAGTAAGCAATGTTACTTAAATTAGTAGTCAATAGCGAACGATAAAATTCTACTTATCATTTAAAACTGACTGTACCCGACATACTTTTTGCGTATCGTGCATATTTAATTTCGGAGTGGGATCGGGACCAAGCATATTATAAATGTTTGACCATTGGGAGACTGGAGGGCTTGCACACTGACACACAGATATTTTGGTTTACATTTAGGCTTTATTTTTAGGTTTACGCTTAGTAAACAGACCATTAATAGTTAACATGGGCGTCGGTATCAATCGCAATCGGTAGAAAAATAAGGCTTGCCGCTGCAGCATTAAATATTCTTTACTGCATACCGGGCAATCAAATTCACATCGGCGTCCGGTAAAACCAAGATCACAGTTACAATGCCCAAACACTGGATCACAGCCCGCATTATTCAGACAATCGCACAGTTGGCAACCTGCACCAAAATATCCAGCTCGACACGGAAGATCGCAATGAACACCTTCATACCCTGAAATAACATCCAGTGCAGCAGGGTGTAACACTTAAAACCTCCGGCAACAGAATACTTAGTTCGGCTGGGAAATAGAATAATAAAAGTAATATAATAATGCAAAATACTTCGTTTTTATTCAAGTTTTTACCATCAGCGCAACGGCAACTGCCGTCCTTTGTGTCACACGTTGAATTGTTATGGCAAGAACAGCGATACGAACAACCCGGTCCGTAAAACCCAGCAGGACACCGTTGATCACACCTACAGAACAGTTACAAGTCACAGTAACGTTTCAAATTAGCAACAAAATACTCTAGTTTTGAAATTCTACAGCGCAGGCTCACAACTGAAAAACTTTTCCTATCGGAGGTCTCTGAACAGCCCTTGTAGGTCCAAAAAATAGATGTTCAGGCTTAGATAACTACTGTGACCAGATTAACAAAATAACGCTCGATAAAAAAATGCAGAATTTTCAACGTTACAAATATAAATATTAAATCAATGCAAACTAGTTACTTTTCTCCCATAAAACCCGGACGACAAACGCATTTTCCTGTAGTTGGTTCGCAGAATGCATTATTGGCACAGTCGCACTCATATTGGCAATTGACACCAAAGGTGTACAGCGGACAAGGATCATTGCATGTTTGACCCGAAAAGCCAGTATGACAAATACATTGCCCAGTCACCGGATGACACCTATTAAAAACAGTAAAATATATTGTCTTTTATTTGCAGAAAACTAAAATGAAGTTGTTTTCGAAGTGGTTTATAAGATACTGCCGAAACTACATATGAATCAATCAAATAGTACGCCGCACAACTGACTTTTTTATTTTACGACCCACAATCTGTCGTTATTGGTTTTTAAAGAAAAAGGCAGTGGATGAATACTGTTTCTTATTTTCTAAATACAATACTAAACTTACATTTCTGTTGAAGCCATATTGCACGCGCATTGCATGTTACAACTTTCGCCGTAACGATCATTTGGGCAACCTAAATTTGAAAGGTAATACAATAGTCAGAATACATAAACTCAATCCGCCACAGAAAATACAGCATGCTTCCTTCTACGATTTTTATTGATAATTTAAAAAACTGTAATTCATATTATAAAACAGTTGCCCATGGTTCACCCAATTAAAACAATACAAAGTCCTTCACCCATCAAAATCATACCAATTGCCTAAACATGTTGAATTGATTTAAGTAAATACTTACTCTTTTCGCACCGATTTCCTTCAAAACCGTTTCCACACAAACACTGACCCGTTGACAGATGACATGCATGCCCATGAAGGCAATCGCAAGCCTGCGTGCAATTCCTACCATAAAATCCCGGTAAGCATTGCAGTGCACAGTCGCTACCTTGATACCTGAAACGCTGCTGAAGAAATGAAGATCTGTTGTGCTCACTTGCTGGTGGTGCAATATAAAATGCAATGTAAGAATTAAACTATTATAATATTAACATCCAGGGGAGAAATTTTTTAAGGTACTCACAACTTACTTAAACTTCGCTTAATAAATACGCTTGCAGTTATTAGTAGTGGGACATGGTTCCGTTTTTGTCAGTATTTATTTGTTGTCAATAAAATTTCGTTGATGAGAGCCTTTTTATCTCAAACAAACTTACTCTCGTCAGCAAAGAAACGCTAAGGGAATTTAAGTAAAAGTTCCTGTTCGGTATGCGAGAAGGTTCTGGTCAATCCCTGTACGCTGAACCGCTATAACAGAACTAATTGCAATAAAATATTTTTAGAAAAACAATGACAAGCAACTCAATTAATCTAACCCCAATGGGCATACACAAACACCAGTCGCCGCATCGCAGGTTGCACCATTAACACAAGAACATTCGTTACTACACATTATACCGTATTTTCCGTGCGGACATCGTTTGTTACAAGTTGGACCCTGAGTAGCAAAACAAATTTACACTGCATATAAGTTTATGTTACACATATTATACCAGTCGCAGTAGAACTACATGTATTAAGCGAAGCCAGGACATACTTACTTTTTAATCACTTTAGTTAGCATTCCAAACTTATAAAGCAAACGTATAGTTTGACCCACGTACTTCCCAATTATTCTAATAAGCAACTCTTAGTTATTAGCTAACTATTCATTGATCGGTTTTTGGAGGTTTCTGAGTAATTTATTCAGATTTCTCGCACTCAAAAACCCATTAGTACTGAATTTGATTGCTGGTAACCACAATAATTAGTGAAATAATTTAAAAAGTTTAATTTAGGCATATCTAATTAAGCTATTCTTCAAATTAGCTATTAGCTAACTATTCAATTATCGTATTTGGAGTTTATAAACAATTTATTCAGATTTCTCGTACCCAAAATCCCAATTGTACTCAAATTAGATTGCTTGTAACTCTAATAATTAGTGAAATACAGTAAAAAGTCCTAATTTAAGCTTAAACAATTATGCAAATTAGCCTGTAGCTAATAAACGACTTAAAATTTTAAACCTCCACGGCGACGTTAACCACACAGGATAAAATGCTTTCAAAAAAAGTTTATCAAATTCGGTTCAGCGGTTTATGAGATTGTTTTCGGACAGACGGATGGACATCCACCTTTCGATCCCCGAGTACAAAACATAAAACGCTTCCCGAAACTACGATCTTAGCTCGGTGTTTCGCTTCGCTCCATAAACATTTACAAACAATTCTGTATTCAAAACTGCAGTAAACACTTTTAATTTGCTGGCCGATATAAATTGACTTGGACAACTACATTTTTAACTTAAAGAATATTCAGCACTAAGCAAGCTATTCAATATTAAACGCCAAAGTTCTTATTCAAGCGCTTGATAACCATAAAAAATAGAGAACCCAATGATTTTAACATACACAAATCTTTATTTATCATTACTAGATAATTTATAGCATAGTTGCCCTGCCGTTATAAATTGCACTAGCCAATGCACTTTTTGTTGGATACCCAAATAGTTTACGCCAGAGTAATGAAATCAAGAGACAGGAATGGTCACAAATAAACACACGAAAACTAAATAACATAAACATTAAATGTTGCGCTATTACTTTAATATCCGCACGCACCCGCCCGCCATGCGACTTTCCCACGACAGCAATCTTATATCGAAATCGATAGTAACCGGTTTATATGTTGTGGGTTTCGTTTTTCAACAAGATCACAACTATTTAGTGTTTACATGTAACGTATTATTGTATTACGCTGCTATTAACATAGTTACGGTGAGGCGTGTATACAATGTGAGGGATTGGGGACCAGATATACTACCTTTCGGACGAAATTTCTGAAACTGGAAGACAAGAATATTGGCACGCTTACCTGCTTAGAACAACTTGCTTAATCTCAAAGTCCAAAGCCGTTTACTTATAAATCAAGCTATGCCCTTCCGAAACTAAATTTAAATTAGTGATTTTACAGGCCTTGATGCATAATATAAATTGTTGAAGGCATATTGCTTATTATATTCAGCAGTTGTATTTGAATAGGAGTAATAAACCAACCAGTCGTACCGGAACTAACTGTAACTAAGCGAAGCTCGAGCATACATACTTTTTCAATTGAACGTGGCCATAGCTAATATGTTAATCAGTTCGTAGCTAGCAATTAATTTATAACTCCAAAACCGATAAATGAATAGTAACCTAATGATTGATTTGCATACCAGCTTAATGGCTTAAGCCTAAATTAGGATATTTTTATATTATTTCACCGATTCTTTGGGTTTTAAGCAAACTAATTTCAGTAATAAAGGGTTTTTGGCTCCTAGGACTCTCAATAAAATGCTTATATACCTCCAAAACCGATAAATGAAAGTTAGATGATAGCAAATTTTCATATTAGCTTAACTGGTTAAGCATAAATTTTGAACGTTTTCATTGTTTCATCAATATTATTAAGGTTACAACCAAACAAATTGAGTACTAATAAGTTTTTGGTGCGACCGGGGGACCTCAGATTGATGTACCCAACTCCTCGCGAACAAACGAATGCGCAGCTATAAAGCATAAATTTTGGTTTTTAGTGGCGGTGCGACGGTCGGTCGACGGTGGCGCGCGGTGAAGAGGGACGGTGGACGACGCCGTGAGGCGTTTTAGATAAAAATATTTACAAGCGGCGCGAAGGATGACTACACCGCGCGGCAAATAGCGCAACGCTAATACTAGTTTTATATATGTAGCCGCTTGAAATTAAAAATTATTAAGCAATTTTAAAAAAGTACCGTCCAGCCAGCAGTGCAAGTGCATTTTCCGGTAACGTGATTGCACGTGCCATTGTTTGAACAAGCACATATTAATGAGCATCCATCTCCGTACGTGCCAGGTGCACACTTCTGCTCGCATCTACAAACAAAACGCGTGCAAATTTAAACATTAGCAATACTCGGTGTAATGACTGGAAAAGTCTGCAAGCCTGTAACACTATGTGCTACAGTGGCTAATCTGAATCGAAATTAATACTAATACAACTGTAATGCTCGATTAAATCTATATTTTTAGCGAAGCTCGGAGTTTCGCGAAGCCTTTTATGTATTGTACTCGGAGGTCGAAACGTGGGTTAGTACGTTACAAGCAGAGATCGACCAGATATTAATATTACTGGATGCCGGAACCGGATAGTAAATTTTGTATCGGAACTGGATGTTACCTGGATACAGGATATAATTTTGGGGGCTCTCTTCGTTATAGGGTCAAAAATTAATAAAAATCGAAATATGCGTTTTTCTTCAAAAATTTGTCAAAAATTAATAAAAATCGAAATATGCGTTTTTCTTCAAAAATTTTGGATTTCCGTGCTCAGAACGATGTGGCGGATCAGAGAACATCTTCTCAATTTTTTGCGTTTTTAGGTTTTACGCGTGTTAAAAGTTTAACTTGCTCTTAACAGCAATTAAGTATCGGGTGTGTACTGTGAGTTGCTTAGCGCGGGGGTTGGGGGGTGCAGGGGGACGACAGTCCCCTGAAAGGTTTAAAATAAAACATTGCTTAGGTACATAATTAAAGAAAGATCCCTGAAATTTACAACCAGCGACGGTATTTTTGTAGGGTGAGTTGATCGTGAAACAATTGCACTACTGTGTTTATCTTGTTATGCGGCGTCGAACGGTACGTCATTTGTCAATATTTTTGAAATTTTTTTCGATTATAAATTTTTTCGAAAAATTTCGCAATTGATATTTTCTGATCCGCCGCGTTGAGCTGAACACGATATCAATTCATTCCATGTCAGTAACCAGTCTTGACGACTTGCCCGAAATTGCAGTCACTGCAAAATAAAATCAGTTTTATGATACTTGGTACCACTACCGCAAATATCCGGCATGGAATCTGAATAAACTGTCCAGTTAGCTAATAACTAATTTGCATATAAAATTAATTGTTTAAGTTTAAATTAGCATTTCACTACTATTTCACTAATTACTAGGGTTACAAGCAATAAAACTCAGTAATAAATGGTTTTCAAGCGCGAGGAATCTGAGTAAATGGATTACAAAGCTCCAAAACCGATCAATGAGTAGTTAGATAATGACTAATTTGCACACTAGATTAAATGGACCAATCGAATTAGGAATTTTTCACTGATTATTAGAATTGCAAGCAATGCAAAGGGTTTTTGGGTGCGGCAAGAAATCTGAATATATTGTTTACACACCTCCAAGTCCAAAGCCGTCAAATGAATAATTAGCTTATAACTAATTTGGATATTAGCTTAGATGGAAAATAAGTTGGTCAAAATATGCGTTTGTGTTTTATAAGCCTGGAAAGTTTAACTAGACAGATTAAAACGTAAGCATGTCCGAGTTCCGCTCAATACATTTAGCTCCACTACGACTGGTGTCAACCTTCAGTATCGTTTAGCAACTTCCTGTACTATCCAGTATGATTTCAAAGTTGTGGTTTTTAAAATTGCAATCTCGATGTGAAAGCGTTTGTACCTCGTTCTAAAATTTAATACTGCTTATGAAAAAGCAAAATACTATTTTGAACATTTTGTATCGAGCCTTCCGAACAATTATTGTTTCCTCTATCGTATTCGTATGCATTCAGTGTCCTAATTCCAACGCGGCAAAAGATGAAACGGCAAGTAATGTGATGTCACAAGCAAATAATTTATTTGACGCGCAACTTACAACGCTCCGCTTGTTCCTGACGGACAAATGCAGCTGCCGGTGACGTGATTACAAGGTGCCGATTCAAAGCAGCTACATTTATATTCACAACCATCACCCCAGTGGCCTTCAGGACACCTGCGATCACACCGGTCTCCAATGTATCCTAAAAATAAAAACATGATTTAAATAAATAAATAAATATAATATGATATATACAGTCAAGGGTAGAACGTGGCAGGGTGCAACGCGGTACTGGATTATGCCGGAATCGGAATCAGAAAAGCAAATCTATGCAAAATCGGAATCGGAATCACAACTAGAAATATTTGACTATATAAGTAATTTCTATTAACAAGTATAATATTGATTTAGGGTGTCCGTTGGCTGGCAACAATCCTTTAAAACATCGCATGAACCAATTTATCATTTTTGGTTCTGTAAAGCTAAACTACAATTATTGATGTTACCTCACCGAAACAATATAACAGGTAGACGATGCAGAATTTTTATGCAACATATCACAATTAGGCATAAATATAAAATGTCGAAATTTCGATTCCGATTGATTGTGCAATCGGAATTGAAACTCGTTTTGAATCAGAATTCTGATCAGAATTTGAATTCCGGTTGCTACCTGGAAAGTGGTGGTTCACCTTCTAGAAACAGTTGGTTTGCAGATTCTATGTTACTGTTCCGAGTGAAATGTAGCTTCTACTTCAAAATATCTTAATTAAAACCGACCAAATTTTAATACCGGAATTTTTAATTCCGGTAAAAATTTACCGGAACCCGAGCCGAAACCGGAAGGTGGATGGGCACGTCGAGGGATACAACTTTACAAGGGTGCGTACCCAGTAAGGACCGGAAGCGCCTACTCAACTTTTGTAGTGTAGTGTCCTAGGAAACTTTCCAGGAGTGGGTAGTAAGTTCTCAGTTGGGAGTTTGGGACGAACCTTCAACCTTTGCCAAAGGGGTGCTTCCAAGGGGGTTGGCTCAAAACTCCTTATAAAATTTTTGTCCAGGTTCTTTTGGAAAGTGTTTTAGTAACTGAAATGAAAAGGGAGCCGAAGGTCAATCGTTAACTATTACCGATTTTTAAATGCATATTTCACAAAAATTAAACTTAACCACACTGATTTAGCGCATACTACTTGATGATCAGGGTTCAACCGGATATCCGGCTCTGGCGCCGGCAAAAAATCGACATCCGGCTCCTGCTCCGGTATTTTAACTTGCCGGATATTATTTTTAAAAAAATTAAAAAACTTATTCCAAAATTCGTATTTATACCAAGTGCCATCGAACTGATTGAGTTATTTTACACATTTTTCTGTCACACATGTAATGTAAGACGTTCACAATTTTTATTTGGTTACAATGACGGTAGAAAACCATATATAGATCACTAGTGTTATTCTAGGGGCGTAACAGAATATATCTCAGCATATTTGTATTATTCCTAAGGCTAAGCATAAACTTCAATGTATAAATTGGTGTATCACTAAGCCTAAGCCTAAGCAAAAATAATAGCCTTAATTCGAGCCAATAGCATTGTTATTCGAGTGTTAAAAATGCATCGGCGTAAGATGTTAAACTTTGTCACGTAAACACTTTGGTACCTTAAGCCACGGATGGTAGAATTGCTAGATACGTCATGATATTTAAACGCGATCTAGTATTAGATTTGAATGCATTATGTTGCACCCTGTTGCTGATGTTATAATTTTTTACAAAGGTCTTAGTCATAAAAGTTTTTTATCGCAGTACTTATATTTAGCATTTCGAACGAAATTCGCAGCCAAGTATTGTGATTTTGGTCATAAAAGTAGTATAATGTAGAGTTGTTATACTTTTCAGCCATTGTGCAACCGGAATGTCGATTCCGATTAGAATTTCGTTTCAAAACGAGTTCCGATTCCGATTCTGATTCCGATTGCACAATCAATCGCAATCGAAATTTTGAAATTTTAATTCTATTTGATGTGATATGTTGCATAAGAATTCTGGGTCATTTATCTATTTAATTGCTTTCGATGAGTTAACTTATCAATAGTAGATTGTAGTTTAGCTTTACAGAACCAAAAAATCATTGCCAATTTGTTCATGCGACGTTTTTGAAAATTGTTGCCAGACAACAGTCATCCTAAATTCAAAAAACCCAGCGAAATTAAAAAAACCGCCAGAAATCCCAGCAAAACTTCCAAGTGTTTTTCAGAGACAAAAATTTACTGGATATTAAAACATAAATCAAACTCAATCTCAGGCAAATCTAATATGTATTTGCAAACTTATATATGCATGTATGTATATATAATACAAACATACGTAATTAAATGACTTTTCGAACGTATTTGAAAAAACCCATTTTATTTAAAAACCCCATTGCAATTCAAAAAATCCCACCTAAAAACACACGTCGAATTTTGAAAAATAAACCCTGTATATAACATATTACAGCAAGTATTTGGCAATAAATCATAACGATTAAGTTTAGTTTGACCAACTTACTTTCCGACTAATCTGATACGCAACTTAGTTAGTTATTATTTAACTTTTCACTGAAGTAATTTAAAAGTGCTAATTTAGTGTTATTAGTTAAGCTAATATGAAAATTACCTATTAGAAAACTATTCAATTATGGGTTTTGAAGGTTTGTCAACAATTTATTCTGATTTTTCATACCAAAAAAATAAAATAAGATTGCTTATAACCCTAATAATCAGTGAAGAATTTAAAAAGTCCTTTAGACTTAACAAATTAAGCTATTATGTATATTAGTTACTAGCTGGCTATTCATTTATCGGTTTTTGAGGTTTATAAAACATTTCTTAAGATTTGTCGTACCCAAAAACCTTTTAGTACAGAAATATTGCTTTTAACCCTAATAATTAGTGAAATACAGTAAAAAGACCTAATTAAGGGTTAATTATGTAAATTAGCCTGTAGCTAATAAACGGCTTAAAATTTTAACCCCCAGTGTGAGGTTAACACCCTAGAATAAAGCTTTTCTTCGACCCCCGAGTACACAAAACATGAAACGCTTTGAAATACTCCGAGCTTCGCTTAGATACCGCACAATAAAAAACAGCTCGAAACGTATTTCCACGTATGATTAACATAACCAACAACTTTCTTCGGTTACCTGATTTGCATAAGCATCTGCCAGTAATCGGATCACAAGGGCTGTCGTTTTCGCAATCACAGTTTTTCGAACAGCCAGAGCCGTATTTACCAGCTGGACATCCGATTTCACACGCATCGCCTCCAAATGAAGCATTACAACGACAAACTCCGGGCTCGGTGCAAATACCATTTCCGCTGCAGTTGTCTACGCATTCGGCTGTAATGTAATAAATAATAGTTCGCTACATACGAATTAACATAATCAGGCAGGCAATGACATGTTATATTATATAGCGTGCCAATTCTATAATAATGTCGACTAGTATTGGAATGGAATTGAATGTTGATTCCCATCTAATCCAAATTTTAGTTCATAATGTCCAATAACTGAGAAGCACCTACCCATACAATGGTCGTCCTCCTTTCTATATCCGTCACAGCAATCGAAAACAATGTTTGTTACTGTAGACGTCACGTTTTTCCACGATGGTTTATAACCAACTCTGATATCAGAAATACAGATTTCAACGACGGAGAAAGAAAATATATAACGATTATTTCACATAGAAAAGATCAAAATTTACCTACAGCAATTTCTTATTTAACCAAGACTTTGCGAAGTCTCGATAAATGCGTGCATATATGACCAAAAAATAAATAGAACATTGTTTGGTGAAATTGAAGCCAAAAATAATTACCAAAATTACGTGTTTATTCCAGCAAAACCAACACAGAACTGTTTAGTCAACAAAGCGCAGATTAGTTCCTATCAATATAACGCTTTATTTTCGTTGCCAATTGCCTACCAATTGCCCTGCTACACATGACACTGTTCTAACAAATTTCTATTCAAGAGTTATACATTTACTAAACGCAAAAAATGCGAGACTGGTTACTTACTTAGTTACCTCACATCTTGGAGGAATATTGAAGCACCATTCTGTTGTCCGATAATAGTATGATCTATTGTAACGAACCATTTCAGTCTTCTGAACTCTAAACTTTTCTCAGAAAACATTAAATATAATAGCACTGACCAAAGTTACCACTGAATCTCGAATCCAATAGCAACTCCGTCCAAAATTTTGTTTAGATTCTGACCGCGTGTGATTTCGGTGGCGGAATTCCGACATTTCCGTCACGGTTCATCTTCCACAATATATCCTTTTAGCTTAAACTTTAGCATGGAACGCCATATTGGATTGAAATAGCAACGTTTTTCACACCAAAACCCGCACAGCGCAACCATTTTCACGACAACAAAAAATAATCCTTCCAGCCTTGTGTGTTCGATGTAATTTAACTTCTATACTGCGAAGCCAAGGTGTGATTATCCCACTTAGCAAACTTTCTAGTATCATAATTCATAAGACTGTCAACTGAAGAACCATGCAGCCATAAAACCTTAACATTCACATTTTACACCACTGCGGCGCATACCTTATTTCTTTGGAACAAACGTGTTCACCTTTCAATTTGTTTGATGACGTGCAACTGACACACACAATGAAAGGTGTAAACATGGACACAAGTATCCACACCTTCATTTTCGGCAACATTAAAATTTATACACTTCTAGTTTATACACTTCTAGCGAATATAAAACATGAATGCTTTAACTCCGAGTATTGACGTTCTACCGGTTCTTCCAAGCGAACAGGTTGACCTGATAATTGTGGCTTTGAAGCACGTAGGTCATACTATGCGACCAACGTTCGCAGTCACACACTTACAGTTGACTTAAACCATGCTTTTTTAGAATTCTCACCTTGCCGTGAACGAAACGATGACTCACAACAGTGCACTAGCTAAGTAGTTATTACCATTGCAAAGGTTGAAAAATGGTAGTTGCCGATAAATAACTAACGGTAGTATGTTTTCAATTAGAGCGTTGCGCATTCGATAGCTCTCTTCTGACACTAGTTCATTACGATGTAAATGCAGAACACATCTTATGTGCTTTACAAACTAGAATATCAGATTTACAACCTGTTTTGTGTTCATAAAAGAAACATTTTGTGTTAATTTGTTTTCGTTAATTAAAGTCAAGGCCCGTAGCCAGCTAACCTTGTTAGGGGGCTAAAATTTTTTCAGGAGTGTCATACAAGGGTTTTCGTTGAATTTCTAACAAGGTTTAAAGTTTTTTTGGGCGCCAAAATTTTTCTAGGGGCTGAGCCCTCTCGGCCCCCTTGGCTACAAAGTATGTTGAGGACAAAATTCAAGTTGTTCCATTTTCGGGCTAGTAGGTACACATTGAAAAGTTATGTGAAACTATTAAAGTCAAAACATGTAAAATATTATCAGTTTTGGAGTACAATAGACACAAGAGAGGTGCGGATGCTATATATAATCAATGCATGGCGAGTGCCATCATAACTTTTCCTCAACACGCTGGATATATACAGAGGCGTTTAGCCAATGCAACTCTAAAGGACGTCCCATTGTCCCGGGACTGCAATGAACCAGGAGTACACACAATAAATATAATTGAGACAGCGGGAAACATGGAACAAAGGGGACAGCGGAACAGTTGGGACAGCTGAGATAGCGTGACAGTGGGGACAGCTGGGACAGTTGGGACAGTTGGGACATGTGGGACAATTGAGACAGAGGGACATTTTGAACAGCTGAGGCAGTTGGACTGCGGGACAATTGGGACAGCGGGACAATTTAGATAGTGGGACAGTTGGGACAGCTGAGACAGCGGGACAGTTGATACTGTGAAAATTTGTGATTTTGATATGCTGTAATCACCAACTTTCATTTAAGTTCTTTTCTCAATGACGCTATACAGCTCCAGTTCAGAATTGCAATCGTTTACCACGTTTATTGCCCACCCCGTACCGATAATTACCGATAACAATAACATATTAATGCTATTGGTAGCCAATGTCCTTAGTCTTTCAATCTGTAAAGGGTGCAACTAAATTTGGTTTGACTTCAACCACAAGCTCACAATTCCCACGTTCTCCGGTATTCCGCCGTACCCGGGTCTAGCCCAGTTAGAACTACACAAAATCCCCAGATACGCCAAATTCCTGCCAAACTAACTCTGTTAAAGTGGCTTACCCAGTTTAAGAATAAAAAAGAACCCCGTTAGAGTCACTAAACTTTCTCCAGAATTTCCCAAGTTTTCCTGGAGTCCCAAATTACTTTCTGAAAGCCAGTAACAAAAATTACCGTGCAATTCTTGAGCTATGCGCACCCCAGTAATACCAAATAACCCGAGTTTCTTCACATGAAGTTTTCATGGCACTCTTTTAATCAAAATATAACTCCGTAACTTAACTCAAAACCCAAACCTCCAAAACTTCCGTAAACTATTTACACCCAAAAAGTTTTGCAAAACTGTCGAAAAATCGAAGCAAATCTTAAAATTCCAAACTCAATAATGATCACTTGACTTGGCTACCCGGATTGGTGTCCGGACCTTATTTGCATGACATGACATAAACCCTGTGTGCCGGGATTTCGCCTGGACAGTACAAACCAGCCCAGACACCCTGAAAAAACAGCACAAAACTATCACAACAACAGTAATCCAGTACAATAAAAAAATTTATAAAGCTTCTTTTAAGGCTTTATTAATACGCACCGTAAAAAACACCATTCTTTGGCACAATTGCTCCATGCTGTCAATACCCTCGCGTGTCCCAAAATCAAACTGCCGTTGTGTCTGCTCACATCCCAGAAGGATCGTTTACCCATACAGTCCACCACCGACGTACTAGTAACCCAGCATCCAGAACGAATACACAGCCAACAGAATAAGTCCACGCCAATATCACAATCCAAAATTAAGCGTACCGGCGAACCCCAGCACCACCACAACAACAGCACCCCCAGTTATTATAGTCAATTATAAACGACGCCTACGCGTCTGTTTTGGAACATCCGGGTTGTATAAATCCAATTCTTCATGCGTATATTGTTTATGATTCGGAACTCGTGACTGCAAAACCCATTGTACCTGCCCTGTGCTCTGCCGTAGTTATTGACGTTCTATCTGCTGACTCTCGCGAATTTGCGCAGAACATTCTCCACGCTGTAGTTCCACTTCCCGCCAACCTAAGCCGGGCACCGCTCACCTGACGATTGTCGGATTTGTGGCCGTACCTTTCCTGTTTCAGCGGGCGGGCTCACACCCGCCCCTGCACTACTGGCACGCGCCTCCGAGGTTCCACTGCAACGCACGCCTGTACAGCAGACGCATTGTACACGAGATTTATTTGCCTCGGTCCTAATCGACTTAACAGCAACATTGTTGCTGGTCATACATACCCTTGTCCCCTTCGTGACAAATCTCCACCTCACTTCACCCTAAGACCCACCACCTGAACATACCCTGGTGCTGGCGCTTACCCTGGTTCCTCTCGTGGAACCTATTGGTCCGCCACCTTTCTTGTCTATTCCGTGGCAACCTGCTTTTCCTCGATCCGAGGTGCTCTGCTCGGGAGAACGGCGCCTCACTGGGTCCCAAAGCCACTGGAGGAGGTGTCACCAAGTTTTCCTCACGTGCGTTCGTTATCTCCCGCACCACTGTTTCCAATGCCGTCTTTCCCCTACTAATAACATCGCTTCCTTTAGTGCGAGCCCGTAGCCTAGAGGGGGAAAGGGAGCTCATCCCCCCTGGAAAATTTTTAAACTTTGGACCCCTAGAGAATTTTCAACCTTGCTTGTAACTCATTGAAAACCTTTCAATGCCCCTCCTATAATTTTTAGCCCCCCCTAGCAAGGTGACTTGGTGACTTGGCTACGGGCATACTTTAGTGCCTTCGTTATCTTGGTTTCCGTAGTCTTATGTTCCATGTTCTTTTCATAATTTTATACTCCGCCTGCTTCACTAACTCCTCCGCTCCAGTTACAGGCACATCTGCGCGCTGCCCCTGTTTCCCAGCCGTACCCGCCGCCGTTGCCTTAGACTGAGCCATCTTCTTTTGCTCCAGCGTTAAGAGTTCCGCGTAAAACCCAAGAGATCCCTCATAGCTCCTACCGCAAATTCCTGGCACATCCGTGGTTTATTTGCCATTTCCGTCACTTCAAAATCAGTTTCTTTCCTTTGCGCCCAATTGTTTACGAAGCCCCGCGCTCTCGCCTTTACTATTGCAAAACCGCTCTGTACTTCAGGTACCCCAAACCCTCCAGGTGAGTACAAACCCGTCCGAAACTGATGAAAATTTTCCAATGCCCCCTTATCCCGTAACTGCCTTCCCTGTAGGTTCCATTTTACAGCTTCCTCCAGATACAACACCGGACGAAACTCTGCCAATGGACCTCCTTAGATAGGGAAGTTGGTACTATTTCTACCAATACAACCGTTGCGGTAACGGTGGCGGAGGGGAAGGCAATTCCCTTGCACGAAGGAACATGAATCCTCAAATAAGGTCCATGTCTTCAAAGCTAACCATGGCGAGCGGCCTTCTTGATAAGCCCCTGAATCCAGCACATTCCGCCATTTCTTATCCTAGGTAACCAAAGTGCTCTCCGATGCAATTTCGCTACCCTTGTCCTGCTTCGCTGATACTGATTCTTTCTCTTTTCCTGTACCCTTCCCTTAACCATTTCTTTCTTTGCCATCTGAGACGCACCCAGATTGTCTTGTCTTGGATTTCAGAACGTGGCAGGTGTTTTTGCTGCTTCTGTCCGTAGGTAGCTTATCCACCTCCATTGCAGAAGGCAATGGATCCTTGTTTTTCGTATCCTTTTACTGGGTGAACCGCTCTCCAGAAGTGCGGCCGTTGATGAAGATATATATGGTCACAGCACCTTCTTAGGTTTCTGTAGTATAATAGGACCTTGGATCTGATTAATACATACTGACGTTATCTATGGCAAATGTGCACTCAATACCGGTACCGGCAGCCGATCGGTCCAGAAACAATTGTCTGACGCATGATTCGTCCTAATTAACAGTACGCGAGCTCGTTCCGAGTCCTTAGGTGCTTGGTGAGGCACGGCCTGTTCCCCTGTTCAACTGGCTGCCCATTCGCCTGTTTCTGGTTACTTGTCCTTGCTCGATCTTCTTGCTGTCGCCGGACATTGCCCGCGGTAATAGATTGCATATTTTGTTGAATATTACCCGTATTAGCCTGTTGATCCTGATGCTTTCCATCCATTTTTTCGTACTTACTTTTTATATCCTATTCAGCGTAGCGTCCGCTTCCAGCTGCCTTTACAATTTTAGTGCGGGACGCCTCAACTCCTCAAACGATTCTATTTTCTCAATAGTAATCTCAGTAGGACCCGACCTTCCTCCGTACTAGCAAGTTGTTTTTCCAAAAATGTAACCAATAAGATTGCAGCCCATCTGCAAACTAATTACCATCGCCTTTTTGCCATATCCTTTAAAAGCCACCTTTCTGTTTGACAATTCCGTAGATTTCCCAAAACTTTCTCGAAACTCGTTTACTAATTGTATGAATTCTTCTGAATCGTATGGACCATACCATTCCTTCAACGTATCAAGATATTGATCCGCTATACTCTTCACATGGTTTCGAAAACGGTTCAATTTCGATTTGACGTCGAAAATTTTCACCGTCTGCATTACTCAGGGTTTCATTGCCGTATTATAAGTGCGTGCCGTTTAGTGCCTCCATGTAAACCAGTTATCATCGGTGTTTGCATGACCTGGCATTCAGTCGGATACCCATGATAAGAAATATTTTCAACCACTGGTTTCAAGTGACTTGAAACCGGGTGGCTCATTTATCGGTACCCCATAGTCATAGATTGGCATATCTCCCCTGCCCTATGTAAATACTGGTTCACTTTCTGTTGGTCCATCGGCATATGGTTGGGATGTGCCCCCCTTGCAGTCAATCGACCCCAAGATACTGCCTTGCCACTGGTTGTGGGCCTGGTTCGCGTCCATTCAACATTTGACTGACTGTGCCCGATCTCTGACTTTGCCTGGATTCCGCCCTTTCACCCATTTCTCCATCAATTTTATTGCACAATCTTTCGAACTTCTCCCCGTTGTTCACTTAAAAATTCGAGTCAATTCATTGATTTCATCGTACTCTTCGTCCTTTTCCTGGATAGAGGCCGCAATTTGTCGCGTTGAGGTACACCGGACTATGATACCTATCCTCCTCCCCAACCTTTTTCTTTCTGTTTGTTGCCTCTTCAGCCTGGATCGGCCCTTGTGAATTAATCACCCCATGCCCATTGACATGCGTTGTTCTACCGGCCAATTTACTAACGGTCCCCGTTTCCATGTTGTTTTGTCCATAGTTCCAGAGTCCGGTAGTACATACCTCGGCTCTGTGTCTAAATATCTCCGGATTTCTGTTTTTCTGTACTTTTCCATAGTATTCCGCCGTCAATCTTGGGTATGACATGTCGGAACTATCTATTCTACATATCCACATGTCCAACCCCACATTAGCTTACAAACCGCTACTCTCAAGTGTTCAATGTGTACAAGAGTCGGTATGTTACGTGACACTGTGAAGCATTATGCGAATATCATTTGATATTTAAAAAAATTACAGTGAATACAACATGATATTCAGCGGAACAGTGCAATATAATTAATATTTAAGATGTACACACATTATATTTTATGTGTAATAAATATTAAAAAATATTTATGCGCAAAATTCACGCTAGCTTTCCCCTAAGACATGTCTCAAATTTTCTTCTGCCACTTAGGGTGGGGTTAGGTTGAAATTTGTGTCAAGGTATAATTAACGAGTGGCCATTTTAAAATTGCCACTCGTCAACGCTGCCTAATGCCGTTCCCGATAGTGCGGCGAAATTTATGGTGAATGTTGCATAACTCACGTAGCATACTCCGCGTCATTAATACTCCACTGTTCCTTGCCATAGACCGTGCCGTAGAAGCCAGTCCCTCTATCGTCGTAGGGGTCCTATACAACGGCATTTCCGAGTTTTTATCGATTGTCAGTTTCACACTCGCGTAAAGGTTTTGCCACACCAATGTTATTTTATCCGATATATTATACACACTTGGAGCACCTGAGTCATAGTATTCAAACCCGCCTGAGGATTTTTGAAATCTTTTGATTGCTTTTTTACATGATTTGATATTTTACCCCGAATGATGTTCAAATTTCCTCAAAATTTATTATTTCTTCTTTTTCCGTAATATTCTCCTTCGATGAGCACAACTGCCAAACCAGCATTGAGACCGTCGTGGTCACAATGTGAAAAGTTCCTGATTTAGATATGCTTTCTATCAATCACCAACTTTTAAGTTCTGTTCGCAATGACGCTATACCGCTCCGGATCAGAATTTGTATAATTTTCCATCCGAATTCACAACCAATTTTCAAAGTTTAAAAGTCAAATTTCATGCTTTTCATCGAAGATTCTCCTTGACTCATGTTGTATATTCATGATATATAATATTGATTTTTATATGTGCTTTAAAGCATATCCTAGCGGCCTGTTTTGTATTCATGAAAGCCACCGGATTCAAAATTTGTTTTCGCAGATTGAGCCCACAAATTCCAGTATATTAACACATTTTACGTTAACAGGACACTCTCGTAAAGGCATCTTATATTCGTCTATAGAAAATTTATGCCTTTCGCTGGTGTCACACAATCTTGTAAAGGCATCTTATATTCGTCTATTGAAAATTTATATTTTTCGCTAGTGTCAGTTAAAAATTGACGGATATATTAAGTAATTTTTACTTCATGTGGTTGTTAGAGGAAGACAGTATTTAAAAAATTGATTTTTTATTAAGTTTCGATATATCATAGTTCCTTTTCTGTGAAATGCCAAGATCTCGAGGTTGACCGTGTTGTTGACGATGCGCGCAAGTATGTCAAAACACGTATTCTAATAAACTGCAGATATATACTCAAATTGTAAATCGGACATTTTTAAAATTTTATTATGCAATACGTGATCGAGTAAAACGTTTCATTTTCTTATGCTCGAATTAAACAATTTTCCTCGAATAATTCTTCGTAGCCTTGCGTTTTTCATTGCGATAATGAATGAAAACCACGCATTTTGCGAGCGTTTTTATGTATGTTTTATTGCTAATGCCATACTTTAAGGCATTTACTTTCATTTTTGTCCTGCGCCGTATGCCTCTTGGCTCGTACTCTCTCGAATGGACGTAGCACCGATCACCGGTTAGCTGTATCTCTCAAATAAACAAACAAACGGTGGTAGCTGTAAAAGTCAAACGTCTCTTATATAAGGTGGAACCAATCAATCAAACGTCTCTTATAAGGTAGAACCAATCAAAGGTGTAAAATGCACAAATTCTGAAATTCATCATTGGCTGGTTCAAAGATTGCATGATCAAACACTGATTGATGATAAGTGCTGCATACATTTAAAAAATATGATCACAACTAATCCCTAAACACTACACTTTAGGTGTCAGACATAGTTCACAGACCTACTTGCCTTTGTGTTAAGTTTTTACAAGTAGCTTCAAAATGCAAAACCAGTGAGTAAATATCATTTTGACATTGAATGTGCTCACATAGAATTTTGGGCCTATGTGTATAATACTTTTACGGACTCAACTCTAGAATAAGTGTGTCGCTAACCCTAAGCCTAAGAGTAAAGCTTAAAAATAAGTGTTAATTTTAAGCCTAAGCCTTAAGCGCAGAGCCATAGCGTAAAAATTCCTAAACCTACAAATAAGCCAAGGCGAAAGCCTAAGTTTAAGCAAAAATAGTCTAAGATCAAACACTACTCAGTATGATCCGAGAGTTATATGAGAGCACGAGCTAATTCCTCGGGCCTTGACTCTAGTTGGTTCTAAGTGCGGATAATATATATGTCAGTACCAAGGTACAGCTGGAATTAATATATACCAGAACCGGATAGTTTAAGAAATAGCGAAGCCGGATCCTGCCAAAAAACACTTGTTACCGAAAAATTCAATTTTGGGAACATAGAGTAATTATTATTAGCATCTGTAGAGGGCAAATCAAAAAAGTTTGTAGCTGAACCTTCATATTTTAGGGCAAATTTGTCTCAACAAAACCATTTCGAATGCCAAACTTGTGAAACAAATGTAGTAGCTGATAAAAGTATAAAAAATTTGACACAAATTTACAATTTTGTCAATACGATCGGATCATTTTAGGAAAATAATTACGGACAATATGCCAATTTTTCTTAAATTTTGAATTAGAAAGGTTTTCAATACCGAAAATAAGTCAAATTCTTGCGAAGAAATACCTGGTTTATTATTGGAACCGGATAGGGAAAAACCATGCCGGATTTCTCTACCGAAACCATATTTTCGATTGCACCCTGGTCAGTGCTCCCTGCAAAAATTGATAAGTCAAATTGACTGTCTGCGAAACAGGCTGCACGGCACTGCACAAAATGAGTCGAATTCGACTCCGCCAGAGTCGAATTCGACTCTGTCGAATCTTTCTCTGGCGGAGTCGAATTTGACTCAGTTTGTGCAGTCTCGTTGAGCGTATTTCGGAGACAGTCAATTTAACTAACCATTTTTTGCAGTGTAGTTGCTGTTGGTGGTTGTCAGATTGAACGCGAATCAAAGATTTCATTGTTCGTGAAGAGCACAAATTTCGTGATTTTTATGGGTTAAATGTTCGCAGTATGTATGACCATGCAAAGGCCTTTGCGGCTCCAAAAATGCTCGGTGTGGAACGATACCTTTGTGTACCGAAACTCTACAAGTTTTAAGACTCTTTTTTAGCAATTTTTCCGTATTTTAAGATTGACAAATTGCGCTTTGGGCGTAAAAATCTTTAATACAAGGTGCAAGTTCGCATTATTTTTACTATTTTGCTAGAAAACACATAATGGCTTGTATCACCGAGGCAGGTCTGGGGACAAGTATGCTTCCCTGAATCCCACCATGATCCACCACTGTTCAAATCTGACATGTGATCACATGGACGAAGGGCAATATTTTAGTAAACAGTTATAAGTTTGAGTAGACGACATGACAATTCATTGCACGATAACTCGTCAACTAACAACTCGAAGTCCGACATTTTGTCGTCCACCTGTAGACGTGTCGCCTGCCAGTAGTTAAGACTGATCGACGTTCGTGCCGACAACTTTTCTTCCATTGTTAGGTTTTGATCTGTTTCCACTATTATTTTCAATAGTTTTGTTACAATGTTCGTTGATAACATCGCTTGCAAACTGTAATGAAAAACATTTACGAATATCGAATTATTGAAGCGATTAGTAATTAAAGACAAATTGATGGCATATTTCAAAAATATATATACTGCGCGTGTCATCCATGTTGGTGCCACTCTGTTGTTATATAACAATTATAAAAGTATATATTTTGAGGACAAAATATGATATAAAACGCTGTGCTTTTTTCGATAAGTATATAATAAAATTTTTGTTAAAAGATGTTCGAGAAAAAATTTTTTTACCCCCACATGATTTCGCAAGTTTTTCTACACTTAAAATCAAATCCGTATCGTGACATTGCGTCACGAATATGTAGGTTACCTTTCCGGGTCGCTGTTTTAACTCGTGTTCATGAAAATTCACGTCCTCAATTCTTTTAGACAACATGCGGTCAATTTTTATAACGAAAAATTTTGCATTGAAATTTTAGATTCTTTATTTAAAGATGACGGCAGAATATTATTCTACTCGTCGTGTGTATTTTGTTACTTTATCGCAAGCGAAAAATTAATTTTTTTTGCAAAATTATCAAAATGCGTTTGATCTTTGCCATTATAGTACAGGTTTCAAGGCTGTCTGTCCATTCGCGTGTTTGTTAATGTTTTTGGGGATTTTAAATGACAAAATTGTTGTGATTTTCAGGTTCGCTAGAGTTGTAGCGAACTGCTGATTCTAAAACTTCATAAAGACAGAACCAACGAGTTTCAAATAATAATTATCTTAAAAATTTAATAAACACAGGAACATAGTAATCTTGGCATTGAGCCACCGCAAATAAAGAAGTAGGCGCTCTGCGGCATCCCCATATCCGCCCCTTCGCAGGAGCGTTGTTTTCAAGTCCCCTCATGAATCCACACAAAATTAGGTGGTATATAACGAACCCATAAAAGTAGCAGCGTTTCAGCTATTTTCATGATTGATTTCCATATTTGATGCATGAATTAAATATTTTCGCGACTTTTATTATCGGTACAGTTTTAAACTAAGTTAGCAAACGGCGCGCATGAAGATTATATTAACCACCGTCGATGGTGTTACGATTACTGTGTCAATGAGAAATCCAAAAACGCTTTGAATGAAAAATAATTCAACATTAATCCTCTGTTTTGGTAAATCAGCCAGGAATGTGGATTACTGGTTATAATTTGGGTGTACAACATGTCATTTCTATCTTTTTATGTCCCACCCAAACCGTTGTTCTTGCCACTAACGAATCCAGTTTTTGTGGTAAATTGGTAAGGGTCCCACCTTACAACTTTCCCACCTCAGAAAATTTTTTGTAAAAACACAATTTTCACCAGAAAAACTGTTAGGCCTGTGACTCGTTTACTCGGTTTTGGTTGCAAATAACCGGTTAAATAATGGATGTACTCGTACATTGCAAACAATTCAAAAACTACGGTAACAACGAAAAGTGGGAAAACATTGGTTCGAGACTTTAAAAACGAACGATTGATTTTGTGAACACGCTGAAAGGCTCTTCTGATGCTCATAAGCATTGACTTCCGACACAGATCGAACCGAACCAAAATCACTGACGTTAGTTTCAAAAACATAAGCCTAAGGCTAGTCTAATCTGAGCTTAAGCCTGTGTGAAGAATAGTGTACTGTACTTATTGACCCGAATAAGAGGGGAAGGGGTAATAAGAGGGGAGTCCCCATATTGAGTCCGAATCAATTGGAGTCCGTATCCCTAATAAGAGTCCGTAAGCTGGTAGAGACCCTAAACCCTATTTAGAGTCCATAAATGTCAATTAACCCTTATTGTAGCACATAAATGACTCCAGGACCAAATAATTTGCGTTCGAAACTTTAAAGCGTACTTAAATTTTGAAAGTACATTCCTAAGTATAACCTTGTATTATCGCGCAAGCTATTGACACAAGACAAATATACGTTTAATTCAACGGATAATTGCAGTACCGGATGTATATCAGTAACGAAGGGCGGCGGAGCGTGGGTTAAAAATAAATAACAGTCCATAACCAAATAACAGGGGGTACCCGCTGGAGAGGCCAAATAAATATCAGTCCCCCCTTTTATTCGGGTCACTACAGTACAAGACCATCATATTTAGCCAAGTTTCTAACAAGATCCAGAACTGAACGTTTTAAGCTGGAAACAAAACGCAATAGTCAATCACATCTAGGATACCTTGTCTTATTATGCCAATAACCATATTCCTAAGCCTAAGCCTAAACCTAAGCCTAAGCCTAACCGTAAGAATGAGCGTATTCCTAAGCCTACAGCTAAGCCTAAGCCAAAGCCAAACAAAAAATTAGTCAAAAACATAAGCTTTACTTTATTGCAGTCCCACAGAAAAAAGTTCCGTCCCGGATCTTTACATGGGTCCATATCTTTAAGTTGACAAAACTTTGTAATGAGGTAATGAACTATTGGTTGAAACTTCACAAAAGCAGATTTATCATACATGATGTAATCGACCTTCGATATACGATTGCAGTTGTGAATTCTAAGTGCTTTGATAAAAATGAAAGTAGAAAATATTCGAGGAAAACTTTTGAGTCAGTGTTGATGTTTATTTTTCTCTTTAGAGTTTATTAATAGTATGAAAGGCGTGCTAGCGCGTTGCTGCATTTCCGCTTTTTAATCTATTCGTTTGTAGGGTGTGAAAACATCTTACAGTAAAAAGTTCGTATCGTTGCAAAACGACACAAAAGCGTAAATTTCGTTATTTAGACAAAGATATATTCCGCCTGTTTATAGTGTGTCTGAAAGTATACACAAAGGCGTTACCTGGGCGGGAACGTAGGCAAGGAGAGTGGGGATCGGTCCACTCAGAAAACTTTTGACTACCTAGAAAGTTTTCATCCTTCCTTGTATGTCAGTCAATAAAAACCTTGTATGTCGCTCTTGAAAAATTTTAAACCCCACCTCCTAGCAAGGTATTAAGTAGGCTTCGGGCCTGATCCAGGCGAGGGCTTTTATGGTCGAATACCTTCCATATTCTTTTCGAAACTTTATAAAACATGCCTCCTGGTTTTCAAAATCGTAGCAACGTTATTAAAAAGGGAAGAACATTTTCGACGATATAATTGACAAGTGATTGATAAACTGTTTTTTCTGAGCAAAGTTTAGGCATGGGTTAAAAGTAAAAACACAGTGCTCGAATATTTGGTTTATGTTGAAACAAACATATAAAGAAGTGTCGGCACGGTCCGTGTACAAAACTGGTTTCGAACAAAGTAAACCGACGATGGATTTAAGCCTACGCCCAGTTTAAGGGTTAGGCTTTTAGGGTTAATTTGACACGAAGTGTTTGTGACCTGTTCTGCACAGCAACTGCAGGTACAATAGATGAAAAATTTCCGAGTCAAAAGTCAAAATTTTGCTCCTGGCACAACAATAAACCTGATTGCATGCATTATTACTTTTTGTGTCGAGTAACTCTGTAAAATACTCGCGATGTGCATTGCTTTAGTTATAAAATCTAAAAATTTTGGTTTAGGTTAATAATAAATTAATTAGTTGATGACATTTTGAATTAATATATTTACTAGAAATAAAAATGAATTGCGGCCAATATTTGACAGTTTTCACTGGGCACCGTTGAAGACATACTAATCGGAATTTAAAGTAAACCATGTCTTCTAAATTTTTGTATGCAGTGTACAATTTAGTTACCGGTGCATGTATTCAGCTAACGTTACGAAACAATATCTACATCGCATTTGTCGTTTCGATTTCGACACTTTTTCTGTTTTCAAATGCTCAACCACCAGGGATTGATCTGTATCCGCTTGCTAATGTTAGCGTCAATGAAATTCCCGATGTTCCTGATAATATTCCGCGACAAGAGGTCGGACGTAAGTTATCAGGTTTATTCGTTTTTCTAAAACATATAAAATCATACCTTAATTTTGACTGTTAAGCACAAATCTTGACAACAACGCCAATATAAAATAAAAAAATGCTTCGAGTTAGACGACATCGGTGGAATGTATGCGTCAACGAAATGCTTAGGATCGCTGAATTTAACCTTTGAAGCCCGCCAAGTTTGTTTTGGATCCGCCTAAGCTTAATCAATCAAAATAAAAGTTCCTATGACTTCCTATAACAAATATATTAATGAATTTCTTCATGCTCAAATCCAGCTTTCGTATTTTCCTTAATAAAGCTTAAATAGTTAATAGAAATATGTATTTTTGTGCCTACGAAACGACCACGATCACATATACATTATTTCATTATCGGTGATTATTTATGTGCTTTAGGGCCAAGAGATTGCGCAGAAGTGCAAGATCAAGCGAAAGGCGCGCCGTCTGGTGTCTATACAATATATCCAGCAACATGTTCCGGTTGCTACTTCCATGTGTACTGTGATATGCAAACGGAAGGAGGCGGCTGGACGGTAAAGTGTTTGAACGCTATTTAATTTACCGTAATGTAACATAACTTTGCTGATCACAGCTTCGAAACCACAAATATTATGCAAAAAAAGTTTGACAGTAACAGCAGTTTCAGAGTTGTTTTCAATTTTAGCTGGCATTTTTATTCTTTTTGCGTCATACAAATAATTGTACGTTTAAGCGTTAACTTTTGCTTCATGTATATTACGTTCATATTTTGGTTTGCTTCTAGCAATAATGAAGGGCAAAACCTCTATTTTGAATGAGTGTATTCGTTAAGTAAAAAAAGTTGATTCTCTTTCTCACCTGTAGTACTTCGGCTATTCATATTTGTTGTTAGAAAATGCTTATCACAAATTAGCTTCTTTTCACAGCCTAACGGAATAATGTAGAACTGTGTGAACAATGTTTTTACTTTATAGGTAATCACACGCCGCTTCAATGGTTCTGTGGACTTTTATCGTGGTTGGTATTTTTACAAAATGGGTTTTGGCAATATTAACGGCGAGTATTTTCTCGGTAAGTTGGTAGCTTGATTTGCTGATTCCGATATTGTAGAAAATCTGTTAATTCAACATTAATTGGACAACTGCAGAAGTTTTAAACAAAGCGATAACAATGGAAGACGGGAAGCATGAAACGATACATAGATTTTTTATTTATTTTTGCTGCCTTTAACTCTTCTCTGGATGCAGACATTAAACCGAAGAGGTTTGGGTGCAAGCAAGGTACAGCTGAATTTTATGCAAATTTTTTCGTATACCAACAACACTTTGAAGTAACACATACATCTAAAAAGAATACCAACGTTATATGTGGAGTTTTAGAAGCAGCAGGTCCTTGAGGTCCTACATATGGGACTCTTGTACTCTAATGAAATATGTATGATTCCGTGGGGACACTTTTCCGGTTTTTGAATTAGGGTTGCGTTATACTCGACGCCCGGCGCCGTCCGTCACCGTGTGTTACACGTACGTCGCCGTCCGGCGCCGTCCGTCATCCGTACGGCACCGTCTTACATCGTTCGTACCATACGTTATCGTACGAGAGTTTGCGTACAATACCACATGGTGACGGACGGCACCGAACGGTGCACGGGTGACGGACGGCGCCGGACGTCAACGAAAGTATAGCGCCAGCCTTACTCAGCCAGCATTTGCCCAAAAATGGCACAACTATGAAAATTTTAACATATTTGAGCTTCTCGTGACCTTCCCTGATCATACCATACATTCATTTGAATGTCTCAAAAGTTAAATTTTCTGCGGTACCACCATTTTCGTTGTTTCACAAAACATTTTTGGTAAAAATTCCAAAATTTTAGACAAACTATTACACGGGGTATCCAAAGTTGAGTTGAACGATATTCATTCTGGTCCTCTCCAACCATTAGTTGATCTGTTATGATATGTTCTTTTCAATTTTCAGTCACGACGATGTTTCTTTCGTGCATAAAAAGTGTTATATTTTTTTGCGCAACACACCTTGTCCCATTTGTGAGACCACTCCTGGATATTTTGTACTAGGTAAATTTAATATGGGCATATCCACCGCAATAAACTATAAATTCGGAGTTGAAATTTTGAAAATTGTATTTTACGTGTGATATGTAGGTCCGTTCAAAGATGTATAACGAGAATTTAAAACTTAAAATGGTGAATCTTGCTGCTCGCCATTGGAATACGCTGCACTTCAAGTGCGCACGTATTGCTTGTCTTGTGGAACTACCACTTGCACAAATATGGTTCACAGTTTTGCTTTCTTGCTAAATATAGGGCCCTGCCAAGTGGGAGTTAGGGGCATTGGTTTTCTATATACTACAAATGTTGGGCTTAGGTTTAAGCTAACATTAAGGCTTGGGCTTAAATAGTCAGATTTCTACTTGACATGGACCGTTCGATACTTTTAGGGCTTGATCGCATTAATCAATTGACAACGCAAAAACAAATGGAACTCAAAATTTGTTTAACGGATGTTGGCGGAATGTCAATGGTAGCCGGATATTCACACTTCTATTTGAGCAATATGACTGAAAATTTTGCACTTCATGTTCACAGTTATTACGGCGACGCAGGTAATTGGTGGTAATTTAAGATCGCAGTTATGGAGTCGTTTATGATGGTTCGGCATTATTACACTCGGAAGTATTTATTTTAATGAACTTTATATGAAAACAGGGCTCAACATGTCAAAGCTCTTTATGTTCAATGCATTCTCAGTCAAATTACGCTGAAAGCTGTATATAATATACCATTTTATGCATACACATACGCTTGATCTTCTTTGTTACATTTTTTAGTTAATCATTAATTACAGTGGTAAATTATGTCGTTCTGTGGGTTATAATCAAAAAAAGTTGGACTCAACTACAATTTCAGCTGAAAAGCCTGTGCAAAACTACCGTCTTTAATAACAATGTTTATTTTTTTACTGTATTGAATATTATTTTAAGTACGTATTAAAGTTGCGTTGAAATTTACAGGAGATTATTTGTCGAAATCTAACAATCGTCCATTCTCAACGTTCGATCATGACTTAGACGGGTCTTTGAAAAATTGTGCAGCGTATTATCACAGCGCATGGTGGTACCATAGCTACGGAGAGTAAGTTTGGGTATGATGTGTATACAATAACCGTTTTGCATAGTATTTTATAAGTTATGAAATTTTCAAAATCATTTTGCACAATCACAGATTTTTTATATCCCTGGCCCATGTTACTTCAAGGGGCAAACCATTTTAGAGGGAGTATAATAGAGTACTTCAGCTTAAGCGTCAGCTGATTTTTTGGTAGACCTAGGTTTAGTTATAGGTTATCTTTACTCTGAACCTTAATTTAGTCTTAGAAATATGCATATACAATATTATTATTACGCCCCTCAAAGTAATTTGGTCACATGCCTAATACAGCACACTTGAATATCACGATTTCGCATTAATCTGTTGTTCACGCATGATATAGTTTCTGCAGATCTCAAGTTTAATGTTTCCAAAATGGAACTGTAAAAATGAAAATTCAGACAGCAAAACGCATCATAGGCTGCTGTTAAAACTAGCGATTTCAACATCATAATAACTACCAAGTGTCCTTTCGCTCGATCCGGCAAATGGTTGCTTTGTTTTCAGTTGATTTAATAATTGTCTTCAAGCGTAAACAAACCAACATATTTTAATTAATTATTTTGTGTTTTTGTTAGGTGATGGTAATTTGGTTCGAAGATGTGTAGTATTCAATAATTCAAACCTTGTGATATGCGACAATAAGTATAAATGTTCAGGTGGATTCTTAATGCTCGTTCGATTTCTCCATTTCATACCTATAGAAATATGGGCCAATGTTAAGGGGCGTAACATTAAATTAAGCGTATTCCTAAGCCTAAGCCTAAGCGTTGCAAGAATATGTTCCTAAGCTTTAGCCTAAGCCTTCGCCCAAACCTAAACAAAAAATGTAATATAGAATCTAAACCTACTATTTTATAGACTTACAGGAAACCTGGACGCCCCTTAAAGTAACATGCGTGCAAAATTAACGAAAGATGTGTATATATAAAGCAATATATTTTAGGCACATTATTTAGGCAGTGCGCAGTTTGTTGCAATATTTTTTAACAAATTCAGTCAAAACTTGTACAGAAAACATTTTTTATGTCCTTTAAAATATGTGGCAGCAATTATGTTTATTTGGCCGTTTTACCTAATTTCAAATCAAATTTTATTGAAAATCTGCGTAGAATCGCCAAACAGTGTTGGTGGTTATTGATTGATACATTCAACAAATGAGCACACAGCTGTGCTCACTTATGAGCTTTGGCTTTAGTTTCAAAGCAAAGCAGCTTTTCTGTAAAAATTATTACTTTTTGTGTTATCCCTTTCCCACATAAAGCTGCTACTGCTCAGCTGTAATTATATGTTTTCTTTAAATCTACGACAATTCGTCGCCCTACAAATTGTCACCAATAGTTTCTAAAGTCCTCCCGCCCAAGGAGGGCGGGTTTGTGGTGCGATGTCGCTTTTCTTTTTGGGGGGAATGGGGGGAAGGGGACGTTGGAGGGGGGAAGCGGAGGAAAGACGAAATTTATATCCTTCCTCTCGCTTTAATGGAAAAGGGCGGCAATTTCCCCCAGGTGCCTGATATCTCTCCTCTCCCCAAAAAAAAAAAACAGGGGCACTTCTGGTCACCCCAAACCACCGTAATGGGATAGACAAGTTTCATAGGAGAAACTAATTTTTATTTTTGTTCAATTATATATCGATACTTCACTCTCAATGTTATGATGTAGCACTTGTCAATCAATCTTACGGATTCTAGTGTGCTAAACCAGCAACTTACGTATACAACGCAGTGGTGCTTAACAGTAATTTCTGCAGCGGAAATTAACCTACTCACAACTCACCAGGCACGTTTTAATTTTTTTGTTCTAGTTGTGGTTCGTCAACTAACTTATTCGGGTACTATTATCTCGGCACCAAACATTTGCCAACTTTTGCCGGTCCAGGGATAAGTTGGACTCCTGTGCCAGGTCCGGGATCTCCTGCAGTCAGAGAAGTGACGATAAAAGTTCGCCCAATGGGCTACATAGGTGGTTCCTTCACGGCACTCGAAAACATTGCTCTTATTGTTCTACCAAATCAAAATCGATAAAGATAGCGAACTGTGTAAGACAATGTTTACCAGTATGTAATAATTTTTGACTAAAATTGCATTTGAATCAGGTCCTTAGCTACAGAATCCAGGGATGCTTCATTACCCTGAAAAAACATTTCAGCGACCTAAAATTTAAATTTCAGTTATTTGTTATCTGAAAAGCTTGCATGCCCATCCTTGATATCTTATAGCTCCCGTAGCATGTTGAGCTGGCTACGGATCTGATTTGCAAAGGATACATAGTACCGCGTTGAATTGCTTATGAAGGTTAAAGGAACTTGCCGACTGTCTTGTAATTTTTTAACTTAATAATCAACATATGAATGCTTGGCTAAAGAATCGAAATGAAAATAATGTAGTTTTACGAGTCTGAATTTATGCGATTTCAAATATGTATGTAATCGCTTGCTTTGTGTTGTCTATTTGTCTAAAAAATTTGTCAGTGCTATTTTTAGTACAATTTACACCATGCTTCGTTGTCCGTTGTATTAATATTTCATACGTGTTACTTCGACACTCTTTCAGCTGTCAGTCATCAACCAACCCGTTTGGTTATTATTTTCTTGGCCGAAAAGAACTGCCTCAATTTGCTGGTCCTGGCATCAGTTGGATGCCCGTCCCTGGAAGTGGCGGGCCAGCAGTTCGTGAAATAATAATGAAAGTCCGTCCATTGGGCTATATTGGCGGATCTTTTATGCCATTGCCGCAACCGCAGTTGTTAGACCCGGCGACTGCTGGACTGGGAGCTACTTTTGCTGCTGATGAACCAAATAGCAATTCGTTTGGGCGTTCGACTATTTTTTAAATATATTTAAAATCTATTGTCTATAGAAAGAATTGAAATCAAGATAATTCGCCGTTTGACAATACGTCGCCCGATAAAATTTAAACCAAAATCTCATCGATTCAAGAATTTGTTGACCATCATTATGTTCTGGTTTAGGCTTAGGTTTAGGCTGCTGTCGGGTGGCCTGTTGCTGGGACGATTTTTCGTTGGTTTAAATAGGTAGCTTCGATGGATGACGAACCTAACGGCACTATAACGTCTTCTTAATCAACCCGTAGTGACGAGCCGTAATTGCGGGGAATTAAGGGCCGTAGCCCTGCACTTTAATTTATCTTTAAAATTATTTTTGGTTTGACAGAGGTCTATTAGGCTTGATAAGCGTGTAGAAATTTCGTAATGTGAAAATATGTAAATCACGGCGTTGTGACGGTATAAAAAACAAAATATGTAATTTTGAATTGGTATTTTTAATCAAGAGTCGGCGTAGATGCATACATTAATAAGCGTACGCAACTGGTCACATTAATTGCACTAAGAAATTGTACCTTGCACGCGTTGCGTTTTTGCGTAACCTTCGCCTCCATTCAGGGGTTTTGCTGACCGATTTTCCTCATTTCGCGTGCAATGCAGTTTCAGTTGCTTCGTTTACAGTTTCTAATTATATGCGGCATACTACTTGCTTTTACAACGCCATCCACCACATTAGAAGTGGGCCGGGGTACGCGGGACACAACGTGTGAAAGTACATTTTGCACCACGCTAATTTAGTCAAATTGCTTATTGTTGTTTATACAGTCACTTTCGACTCTTGATTTAATCAGCCGCTGTAAGATAACCCCACACGACTGAATATTGTTGACTTTGAACATATTCGAGATTATGCTTGACGCACAAAGAACATCATTAGCGGATACAACTTCGCTTTGTTGGACGGTATATTTTTCATTAGCTTATGCAGAAATAATCAAAATATTTATATTTCAAAAATTCTTAGCAGTATTTTTCAAAAAATTCCTCCTAACATTTCAACGCAAACGTTACAAATGATATCTTAATAATTATTTGATTGGTAGTATTGTGTAAAAAACGCATAACATTTTTTCACTATACTTTGCAGAAATATCAGAAAACGGTCTTCGAACTTACACATGTATCATCAGCCAACAAACAAAGGTTTTGGTTTAAAATTTGGATTGGCATTATCATGTGAAATTGTCCTGCTGTTTTTACTGTCACTAATACACTAATGAGGCCTTTGAACACTTTCCGTTACATTCAAAGATAACACTTGAAGTCAGGCTAATGCATAGGTAAAAATGTACGCATAGGCATAAGGCAGTTTTTTCCTAAATATAAGCTTAAGCCGAGTCCTGAGCCTGTGGGGGAGTGAAACTTTTGTTCAGACGTAAATGTGGTCTGCCGTGCGAAGTGTATTTGTTTCTCTCGCTTGTTTACTTTTTAGTTTTGAGATGTGAAGTGAGTTGCATTTTAGATAACTTTACTCCTACAAAACACCATTTGAATTCGTTTGTGGCTTTGATCGTTTGTCCTTTGTCCAGTTTTATAATTACTGTTCACTTTAGTCTTCACTGTATATTGTGGTATAAAAATAAATATGAAATATATTTACAGTAACCGAAAATTATTTTGTAACGACGAAGAGAAAATTTTGCTGTATGTTGGGTTAAAACATATTAATTATTAACGATCTCTGCAATTCAAAATCCATAGTTGCCAATAGTAGCACGGCAGCAGGATTGGTGACCTCGCCATATTTGTTGTCGCATAATTTTGTACACAAACCAAAAATAGGAACGAAAATTTATTTGTAATGTTAAGGCCAGTACCGTAATAAAATGTTGAAACAAACACTGTATTTGGCTTCTCACATGCTTCTCTGCTGAGGTTAACACCCCTTTTGTTCAGCTGATGCACTCCAAGGTCTCAATGATACAGAATAATTTATTAAAATAAACGGAAATTCGTTCTCGGGAAAGTCAATTATGTATATTGCTTCAGTGCTTTAAATACTAGGTGCCAATTCGAACAAAGGACGTAGTTATCTAAAATTAGTGCGAGTATTTCATTGCTTAAGACTTTTGAAAATTTTGTTGAACTTTTTATTGCCTGCGTTATTAGGTACAGCTTTTAACTAAGCTTTAAATAGTTGTGCCGAATGGCTGATTTTCTATTCGCCCACCAGTTTCTGTATAAACAGCATAATATCAAAATTAAAATTTCTTACAAAAGTTTCCTGAATATGTATAAAGATTCATATATTAAAATATCTACTATAATTTTGTCAGTGTTGGGTATCGAAATAGCCAAATATTGCATAATATTTGAGCAGTTTTTGCAAAAACTCTACTAATATTATCCAAGCTTTTTGAAAAGTCTGACATGAACAAAACAGTTTTTAGAAGATATTCATGAGGATGTTCAGCATATGAGGCAAATAAAAGAACTCGGATCAAATATATTTTACCACCTGATAACAGATATATATATAAGTCGAAGGCTTTGAACCCTTCGAGAAACTTTAGCGAAGCCTATCGAAGATTTGAACATATATCTTAATTTGTAAAAACGAAACCGAAACCTAAAAGCAGAAGGGGACAGAAGTTCAAAAGCATAGTTGAAACGCCAAATAAAGTCTGGTGTACCAGGAATATATGTAGCTACAGATAAAAACAGAATCCTAAAAACTTGGATGCTTTATTGTAATTATATATACATGCATGACCAAAATTCTAAGCGGTAACTTAAAATTTTTCAAAAATAAGTTTCATAAATTTTCATCAGATATTAATGTTTCCGGTTTATATAAGTAAACTTAACCGCGTGTTTTTATTTCGCAACTAAATATACGTTTAAGACGCAAAATTTAAGGTAGCCGCAAATAAACCAGAACAACGCTTAAATTTAGCTTATTTATATAGGTCTTAACCTAAGCCGTAATTCAGTCCAATTCCAAAATTGGGCTAGTCCAGGGCGAAATTACGACTTGGGCTTAGTGTGTAACAGGATATTCGTTTTCGTTTCCGTTAAGAAATAACGGAAAATACGTTATTTTTACTTTCAAAATTAGTTATAATATTACTATCCGTTTCCACTCTGCTTTGGCAAGCCCATGGCGTAATTATTTTTCTGCTATAAATGCACGCCTTGTGAGTGGTTACTACCCTAATGTCATACTAGGCCCGTAGCCAGCTCACCTTGCCAGGGGGCTAAAAAATTTTCAGGAGGGACATTTAGAGGTTTTCAATGACTTACAAGCCAGGTCGAAAATCTTCTAAGGGGCGTCAAAATTTTTTCAGGGGGTGAGCCCACCTGCCCCCCTCCTTGGCTATGGGCCCGTGTCATACTCAAAGGTGACTAGCTGATACAGATACTGTTTTCTGATTAGAAATGTAATGACTGCCTGTTAGCTACCAAGCATTATCATTTACTAGCTATGTGCAATGAACCAGGATATATGACCACTATCAAGTAACCAATCAAAATGCGCAGCTAAAATCAGACATAATTCCGGCTGTGGCTAGCACAAGTATTGATTCAGACTCAAAATTGGCATCCGGCCTCTGATTATCAGCTTTCTTGTTCTAGTCATCTCAGTATGGCAAAGTTACTCTTACAGCTGCATTCTCAACTGTGTGAAGCACCAATTGCCAATGAGCAACACGGCTTCCAACAGATGACGTGCTACAGATGCTGATCTGAAATACCGCACAATAGCAGGGTACATTAAAATGCAATGCAATGACCGAATTTCAAAGCAGATCGTTCTCAAATTCTGAAGTTCTAAAAGCTACCGACAACTTGCGATTGGTGCTAACCAGCACATTTGAAATTATGAGCCTTAATTTTAAGCTTTTACAATGACCAAAAGCCTAAACTGTTCTATGACAATGTTTTCACTTTTTGCAGCTGTCACTCCTCTACCAATCTATTGGGATACTATTTTCTCGGACGCAAGCAACTGCCACAGTTCGCTGGACCAGGCTTGAGCTGGAGGCCAGTTCCAGGACCCGGTGGACCAGCCATCAAAGAAGTTGTGATCAAAGTTCGACCGTTGGGTTATATTGGAGGATCGTTTATGCCACTTCCGGATCCTGTGATTCTTAACGGCATAATTAATACATAGAAATTGTTTACTTCCAGGTGTAAAACTATCGCAAGTTGAGCTGGAACGTTTGGATAATTCTACTTTTGGGGCGTAAGCGGCATCCCCTCTGAAAACTGAATTGTTGTGGCGGGTGGAAACTTTTCCACTTATGAGGGAAACTACAAAAGTGCCAGTATTTTTGAACCTAAGCTCAAGCATCAATGTTACTATATGTAAAGATCGAAGTTTTAGCTATGACTGGCGTCTTATTTACCTGACTTAAATTACTTCGTGAAAACGCGTTGCTGAACGGTAAATATTTTTCTTTTATTATTTGATAAAATAAATATGCTCAACCCAGAAAGCAAATGGTGCTTTTAATTTACAGGATAAATTGTTTTGAAACTTTTTAATCGTTGGCATGACACAACATGAACTTAGTGCAAAAGTCAAGTCTCACCTGCATATATACAAGCTTTAGTATTGGTGGCTCTTGTACATTTCCCTCGCAATCTTAAACCTAAGCCTAGTCACAAACCTAACTTAGTACAAATATTCACAGGGCTTTCGAAAATTTTAAAGCAAAAATGGCGGATGTACCAAATCTTTTGAGATTTTGCGTGAATTTCGTACGTTACTTTATAACTAACTTTTGACGTAAAAAACATAATTTTCGGTGTTCGTATTGTTTGAGAACAAACGTATACTTAGGCTCTTTGTATGAATTGCAATCTATTTATGCACACAACCTTATTTTGGGACGTCTACTTATAAAGCGGCGCCGAGTATCCGTTATGTACAAATACAAAAACTATCTGGATATGTATCCGAGAAGAAATATATATTCCGATATCCGGATGTCAGCTGGATACGCAAAATGCATTAATGCAACAGAATTGGTACAATAAATTTGCTATTTTTCATCGGTAAGAAACCGGTTAATTTCATAAAACGCCTTAAGAGACACTCAATCAACAGTAATATTAATACTTGACTTCCGGATTAATTATTTAACGCAACTTCTGTTGTTTTGGCAACTAATGTGATGGGACAAATTCTGTGTTGCATATTTCGATTTGTGACTACTTTACAGTGGTTTTCTGAGCCTAAAAAGTGTAATGTTTTGTTTTATCTGCGCCGTTAATATGTAATGACGATAGTCTACTCGCAAAATTCAATTACAGGGGACTGACATTGAAAAACAAATAAAATAATGCATCTTCAACTACAATTGGCAGATCGTTCTGGATTATTCAATCAGAGGTTGTTTAGGCATAACAAACACAAAATTTGGATTAAGTGATCCGGCGATTACACTGCTCTTCGCAATACGCTCTTGCCTTCACAGTCTTTAATACACTGACGGTGAACATGCATGAAACGAATGAATTTATTTAATTTAGTTCTTTGTGGCCTGGTTCGAAATGTGCATGATTCTGGTTTCCAATGTGTCTTAGAAGCTAGCCAAAACTTAATAGAACTTCAACAAAAATGGTAAAAAGTAGACTACGAGCTTTTACTAGCGTGCAACAGAAAGTCTAAAAAGAAACGTTTTAAAATCACTGTTACTAACAGTACGTAACCTTTCACTACCGAAACAAGCGAAAACATAGCCACCGCGTGAGTGCGGTGACAACAAGAGTTGGTGATACTTTTATTTTTCTTTGTAGACGTGAGAGCCTACTCGGGCTCGCGCGTCAGGCTCCTATAGCTCAGTGGTCATCGTAAACGCCTCCCACCCGTAAGACTGGCGATCGAATCTTACCTTGAAATTACATATCATATGAAATTGAAAATATTCATGTGAGAAAGGGTTAAAATTGAATCACTGACCACCTTGGAAAGACTAGATAGCGCAGTAAAAACTGTATGGGTATCATATAAAAAAATTTGGCTCATGAATAACCTTGCTGCCGTCCCCAAAAACCACCATCCCATCACACGAATTTGAGGTGGGGGAAGATGGGATTTTGTATTTCGGGATATGGTCAAAGGTGGGATTCAGGCCCGTAGCCAACTCACGTTGCTGTGGTGCGCTAAACATTTTTCAGGGGGGGGCATTCAAGAGTTTTCAAGGAGTTACACTAGGGGGCCCGAAATTTTCTAGGAGGGGGCTGAGCTCCCCTGCCCCACCCCTTGGTTACGAGCCCGGTGGGATTTTGATATTTTGAGATTTCGGGATAGGGTCGAAGGTGGAATTTTGGGATTTTGGGTTATGGTTGAAGTTGATTTTTGGGATTTTGAGATATGGTCGAATGTGGGATTTTGGGATTTCGGGATGTGGTCGAACGGTGGAATTTTGTGATTTCGGGATTTCAGGATATGATCAAAGTTGTGATTTTGGGACATTTTCGAAGGTGGAATTTTAGGATTTCAGGATATGGTCAAAGGTGGTATTTTGGCATTTGGGATTTCGGGATATGGGGGAAGGTAGGTTTTTAGAATTTTGGGATTTCTGGATATGGTCAGGATGGAATGCTTTTAAAGCCTAAAGCGTAAGCCTAAGCCTAAACATATAAGCCCAAACATAAAAGCCTAAAGGTAAGCCTAAGCCTAAGCCTATGCCATTTACGGTCTAATTTATGCTTAAACCATTTAGCCTGTTTGCATCTAAGCCTATGCCTAAGGATAAGTCTAAGCCTAAAGTCTAAGATTTAGCCAATGGGTTATATAAAAGTGTTTATCTATGTTTAAACCATTACCTATTCCTAAAGCCTTCAAAGCCTAAGCCTAAACTTTAAGCTGTAGCCCAAGTCAAAACCTGGCCCTATTACACTAAAAGGCAACTCTAAACTGTACGCGTAAACCCGTAATTCTAAACCTAGCCTAAAGACGGAGCCCTGCTTTAATCCTAAACCTAATCATGAGACAAAGGATTGCCTAATCCTAAACCTAATCATGAGACAAAGGATTGCCTAATCCTAAACCTACGCCTAAAGCATTAAGCCCAAGGAATAGCAATGAATTTTATTGAATTCACAAAATCCTGAAATTCGTAAATTCCGAAATAGCGCATAAACAAAAGCTATCAATACTCTGGGATGGTGCAGACGGCAGCACAGTATACACGGGCCAAATATTTTGTACCCACAATACAATACCAAAGAACTGAAGAAAGCTGAACTTTCTAATAAAATAGGACGATCAGTGCATTAATACAAAACGACATTGTTAAAAATTCACCCCAATGCATGACACGAGAAACGATTTTGTTTCCCACTGCGGGGCAAACGAACATTGCATTCACATTTCATTTCTGTGTCAACGATTTTAACATCTACATCATCTTTCGCGACAATTGTGGATTCAACATAACCTGCTATTTGTCTCATGCGCTTTTAGTAATAATCTATTTCTGATTCAATAGGGTAACAACACATTATGGAAAGATACTTTAAACGTTTTTCGCGCTTCAAACATGTACTTAAAGCCGCACTGGTGCTGCACCAAATTGCCAAAAGTTTCAAAGTTGAACAAATAAAGAATGTTTATTTTCAGGATTGCGCTGTATTTGAAGTCATCAAACTGAATCACACAATAGTTGTTAATTTTAGTATATGTTGAATAAGGGTTTGTCAAATATTCATAGCTAGCGCAATCGTGAATCATTTCCGTTTAAATTGGTATCGTGAATCTTTCCGTTTAAATTAGTGTGGTATTTGGTGTTGTCTGTCGTGTGACTACTCGGAAATTTTTTTTACAACATTATCCAAGAACAACAACTGTTTTGCGTATTTTTTAGTTTAAAGGATTGCAAGTAGAATATGATTTATCCACTTTCGCAAGCGAGAATTGAAATTAATATTTCTATGCGCTTCCCATCAGCATTGCGTTTGTAATATGAAACAGGTTTCTGCTTACAGTAGCGTAGTGAAATAAAAAAAGTTTGTTAGCTATTTCGACTTATAAAGCGCCTCTTTGGACAGGGAAAGATTATACATACTTTTGACGTGATACATACGTAAATTTAGGTGGTTTTCAAATAGATTTGGTGTACCTACAATATCCTTATTGCGTTGCCGTAATATATAACCCTACTTTCGACAATGCGTGAAATTGTACATATTCAAGCTGGTCAATGTGGCAACCAGATTGGTGCTAAGGTGGGTGTCGATTTAATTGAATGTTCGTGTGTATTCATCTTGGAAACGTTTGTAGTTATGTGAGCAAATTTTGTCCAGTTAAAGATTAGGGATGGGCCTATATCAATATTTTGGCCGATATCGATGCCGACCCTTAATTTAAAATCCTGCCGATGCTGATTTCACGTTTAGTACGCCATACATAGTAAACAAATAAATACTACATTATATCATTATATGAAGACTTAAACCCCAACCATTAAAAGGATCATAATTTTATAACAATGGTTCATTTCAATTTATTTTTCAGATACAAACGCAACAGAGTCTGGACAGGAAAACTAATTTTTTTGCGTTTGTGTTTGATGAAATATATTGAAATGAATAGTTCTTATAAAATTCTAATCGTTTATGATGGTTAGAGTTTAAGTCTTCGTATAATGACGTAACGTAGTATTCTATCTGTTTATTAAGCATGATGCACTAAAATTGCAATCGGCATCGGCAAAAAAATTTTGGTATCGGCGCATCCCTAATACTAATAAAACCTATTTAATTTTTATTAGGGATGTGTCGATGCCAAAATTTTTGCCGATGCGGATACCGGTGCCGATTTATTTTGAACTTTTGCCGATGCCTGGGCCGATTCCAACTTTAGTACATCATGCTTAATAAACAGATAGAATACTACATTACATCACTATATGAAGACTTAAACCCTAACCATCATAAACGATTATAATTTTAGACGAACTCTTCATTTCAATTAATTTTTCAAACATAAACGCAAAAGAAATCAGTTTTCCTGACCAGACACACTTATATGCGCCTAGAAATGGGACTGATATATAGCATTCCAACTGACTGTTATATGTGCAAAAAGTATCGGCAAAGAATCGGCAGTATTTTTGCAGTGCCGATGCAAATGTCGATACTCACGAAAACTGCCGATTATTACCGATGCCGATTAATCGGCACATTCCTAATTTTTATCGTCATTTTTAGTAAAATATCGTAATTTCCACCGAGTAAAATTAATACCGGAATTTTTAATTCCGCTAAAAATTTACCGGAACCGGAAGGTGCCAAAATGCCGAAACCGCAATTTTGGTTGCTCCCTGACCTGTTGCAAACCGCGTTAAATGCCTGATCAAAACCTGGCACAAAATACCGAAATTGACCATTACGTATATCAGCCTAAACATATTTAATATTTTCTAGTTCTGGGAAGTAATTAGCGACGAACATGGTATCGATGCCACTGGAACGTACGCTGGCGAATCTGATTTGCAACTGGAACGAATCAACGTGTATTACAATGAAGCAACTGGTGGCAAATATGTACCTCGAGCGATTCTTGTAGACTTGGAACCAGGGACAATGGATTCGGTCCGAGCAGGTCCATTCGGTCAAATTTTTAGACCTGATAATTTTGTTTTTGGTAAGCAATGTTTCAACTGAGAAGTTGGTTTATTGTAGAATTTTTTATTATTCAAAAGATGCTCCGGTTAATCAGCATCGGTAATGTCGTAACTTAACTTTTCGTGAGTATTAGCATCGGCACTGCAAAGAAATATGTGATACTTTTTGCCAACTTTAGCTACCTTATAATATATACGTACGTTTCGCAATACGTACAGGGTTATATAGTGTAATGCGTACGTACATCATACTGTGGGAAAAGAAGATCCAAAAATCAACAAGTGCAATAGACATCCGTTTATTCTGAACGGTGACCAGAAAACTGGAAGCTGTTGTCTTTTTCTTTGGTTTCAGTTTGAAACCTCTGAGACTCAGAAAAACGAGGCCGAGACCAGCCAAATACTGAGATGTGCCAAGGCCGAGACCGCATATCCCTCAGCTGTTATGCTTTGAGTCTCCGCGTTTAGAATGATGCAATGCATGTAGTAAGTAATCCTATCAGTTGAGAGATGCGATAAAGAAGTATTAGAGTTGACTATCATTATATACGCATGGCGGTACAGACTGTGAGTTTATATATAGGACTTGCTCTTCCACAGGTCAAAGTGGTGCAGGCAATAACTGGGCTAAAGGTCACTATACCGAAGGTGCAGAATTGGTCGATGCAGTTTTGGATGTCGTTCGAAAAGAAGCTGAAGGATGCGACTGCTTACAAGGATTCCAGCTAACACATTCGCTTGGTGGCGGTACTGGTTCTGGCATGGGAACGTTATTGATTTCAAAAATACGCGAAGAATATCCCGATCGCATAATGAACACGTTTTCTGTAGTTCCATCTCCAAAAGTATGTAATGTTTCAGCGTGGCAACAAAGGTTCAAATTGCCAAAAATTTGCGGTATGGATTCGGATTCGGTTTTCATACCCGAATACAGCAATAACAAAAAAATTGTTTCAGGTTACAAATCTCAAAACTGAGGTCGGCCGCGAAATATATTAACGTTTTAAAGTTATTCGGCTGTCATTGCTTGGATATTTTGAAACAAATTATAGATATAACGGAAATTTACAACATGCAAGGCTTGGATTCGGCAAGTTAGCAATGGATTCGGAGGAAATTTACAACATGCAAGGCTTGGATTCGGCAAGTTAGCAATGGATTCGGATTCGGTCAAGTCGTAGATTCGGTCCACCCTGTAATGTGTATATCAGAGCAATCTGTTGTTTAAATATTCTTTTATTTTTTAAAACCAGGTATGCGACCGTATATCCAGTTCTGTTTTAATGTTCGACAAACACTGATATCCTGTTTCGGCGTCCTATATCAACTTACCGGGCACCGGGTATTTACGGTTGTGTTCCCGAATATACCATAAAACTGCTTTTAACAAGTGAGATATTTAACATCTTGCTGAGATTAGTTTTCTGGGTAAGTAATGGTGTTGAGTTCATGGTTGCTAACAAACCTAAGGGCACTTTTTATGATAGGAAGTATGTAAATAAAATAGTCGTCTGTTTGTTCGTTCTAGGTATCTGACACTGTTGTCGAACCGTATAACGCCACTCTGTCCGTTCATCAACTTGTCGAAAACACTGATGAAACGTTTTGTATTGACAACGAAGCGCTTTACGACATTTGCTTTCGAACCTTGAAGCTCACAACGCCAACTTACGGTGATCTGAATCATTTGGGTGAGTACGACACATTTTCTTACTAACTACTGTTTGCTTCAATGTATTGTTAACAAATTTATGATGTAAGAACTAGGACTTTGTAAAATACCACAATCATGCATTGTTATTGAAATTTTATATATTTATCTAACTCCTGCCGGTATTGTGTGACACAGAGTAACCGAATTTGAATCCATTGCTAATTTGTCATGTTGCAAATTTCAAATATATATAATATGTATAATTTCGTTCAGAATATAAACGCAATGCCAGCCGCATAACTTTTAAACGTTAATGTTATTTGAAACAAAATATATTACTTTATACCGGGTGTTTCAGAAGTAACTAACCATTGTTTGATGCTAACTATCGGTTGACTGGGCAGAGGTTGCTCGCCTGTTTTTTGTATAATTATAGACAAGTAATGAAACTTTACTTACATTACGACGAGAGATCTCAGAACAGCTCCGTTTGTGCACCGCCAAGCTGAATACATTTCTCCATTCGGGATGGTACAGATCGGCAAACTTTGGCGCATAAGTCCACTGAAATTTTAGAAAACGATGATTTTATTCTGTCCATCAATTCTTGATGGTCCTTCGCCCTACTTTGATAAACATCTTCTTTCACAACACCCCAAAGAAAGAAGTCAGGCGGAGTTAAGTCTGGTGACCTAGCAGGCCACTCGATGGCACCTTTGCGGCCGATCCATCGATTCGGTAACCTTTCGTCCAGCCAAGCGCGGACTTCGGTAGGGTAGTGAGCTGGGGCTCCGTTATGCATGAAAACAAGGTCCTCGGTTGCGTTTTGCGGGTAGACATTCACAGATAAAAGTTCTAGATAGCTGGTTTTATGGGCATTTCCGTCAAAAAAGAAGGGACCAACGATGCCTTGTGAACAAATTCCGGCCCAGACACAGACTCCAGGGGTGTTGACCTCTTTGTTAATCGTGCATGTGGATTGTCTTCAGACCAATAAACACAATTACGGCGATTAACATGACCATTGAGCTTGAAAACCGCCTCGTCGGTCCACAAAATGCGATCAAGGCCCAACGCACTGCTTTCCACCATGTCCATAAATGTCTGACAAAACTGGATTCTGCGATCGAAATAATCATCAGAGAGTCCTCGGATTAGACGGGGATGAAAGGGCTTCAAGTTAAGCTCCGTTTAAAGGAGCCAAACGGAAGTATGAGGAATACCCAGCTGGAGGGAAGCCCTTCGAGTTAACTTCTGGGGGCTCCTGGATACCGCAGCGCTTAATGCAGCTTTCTGGTCCACACTTGTGGCAGACTTTGGACGACCCGGCCTCAGCCGTTCCGCTACACTACCAATGTCCTCGAATCGGGAAATATCAGCCATCGTCTTGCGAGCAGGAGGTATTGAGTCGAAATGATTTTTCCACTGGCGTGAGACTTCGGCATAATTTCCGTATTTATATTTAAGTTTTGCAATACAGATTTTTTCAGGGAGAGATCGTCGTGGGGAATCCATAGTATAAACAGTATATATTTACAATAACCTGAAATATTAAAAACAGCGATAAACAACCATTGCAAAATATTACGCCAGAAGATATTGATTGACAAACTGTGGGTAGTTACTTCTGAAACACCCTGTATAACATGGTATTTATGATTTCATTGCTTAAAAATGAAAAAACATTTTGCCGAACATTGTTGGATTCAGCTAACGATACATTTTTGCCGAATCCAAACCTTTGTTGCAACCCTGCTGTGACGCATAACAATTTGGCAATGTTTGGTGCGTATAAATTAAATTTTAGTTTCCGCTACAATGTCTGGTATTACCACATGTTTGCGATTTCCCGGTCAACTCAATTCTGATTTGAGAAAACTTGCGGTTAATATGGTTCCTTTTCCACGGTTGCATTTCTTTATGCCTGGTTTTGCACCGCTAACGTCTCGAGGTATGTAAGCAGTTTTATTACTTTGGCCGTGTGGTACATAGCGTGTAATATATTTCTATAATTTATGTTTTAATTTAGCTATGCCTAATCACTTGTATACGTATGTAACATGTAAAACACTGTACGCTTACCCACTATATAGCTCAAAAAATTATACCTACAGTGTGTTCGACCCTCAAAACAGTTCTATTTTAGGCTTAAAATACTCAACCTTATTTTATAGAATAATGTAACAGTAGTGTATATTCGATTTTTTATTATATTATGTGCGTTTGCTCGTAAAGGTAAAGAACCCGTTCGATGATGATTTAATTTTAGGAAGTCAACAATTCCGTGCTATGACTGTGCCAGAATTAACGCAGCAAATGTTTGACGCTAAAAACATGATGGCTGCGTGTGATCCTCGACATGGTCGATATCTTACCGTTGGTGCTATTTTCCGTGGACGCATGTCGATGAAAGTAAATATTACAGATTCTGTGTTTTTATAGTTTAAAAGGATAGTGTTTTATGGCTCAATCTAAGAACGGCTAATGTTAGCAGCAGGTGGCAACCGAAATTCTAGTTCCGGTTCCGCATTTTTTTCACCTTCCGGTTCCGGTAAATTTTTACCGGAAGTTAAAATTCCGGTATTGAAATTTGGTCGGCGGAAATTAATATATTCTACTAAAAAATGGCGATAAAAATTAAACAGATTTCATTAGCATAGTATGCAAACGTTGACAATCGCCGAAAATAAACCATCGAAGGTAGATTTCGCTTCCGTGGGTTATGAAAATCTGAAATACAGCAGAAAAAGTAAATAGCTATCTCGAACTTGGGTTATTTCACCAATAATATTACAAAAAAATTAAAATAAATTTTTCGATGGCGTGTATTTTTCATTTTCCGGTCCGTTTCCGGTAATTTAGATATATATTATTTGAACACTGGCTGTAGTGGAATTTTCCTGTTTTAATAGGGATGTGTCCGTTAATCGGCATCAGTAGTATAGTCACTTTTTGTGTGTACCGGCACCGGCACTGCAAAAAAAATACACACTCTTTGTCGGTAGGTACTTTTTGCGCTTAGCAGATATGGACCTATGATGGTCTTTGCGTTTGTATTTAAAAATTAATTGAAACGAACTGTTTTTGTAGAATTATAACCGGTTATGTATATGCTTTATGTCTTCGCGTTGATAATAATGTAATGTAGTAATCGTGACGGTTCTTTAAACATATATTAAAATTGTAATCGGTGCTGGCAACATTTGAAAGTAAACGAATTCTCACCGGCAAAATATTTTGGTATTGGCACATCGCTACTTTCTAATGATGTGATTACCATTTGGTTTTCAATAGGAAGTTGACGAGCAAATGCTGAACGTTCAAAATAAAAACTCATCATATTTTGTTGAATGGATTCCAAACAACGTCAAAACCGCCGTCTGTGACATTCCTCCGCGAGGTCTAAAAATGTCTGCCACATTTATTGGTAATTCAACTGCTATTCAAGAGCTCTTCAAACGGATCTCAGAACAGTTTACAGGTAAAACTCATACTTTAGAAAATGTTGCTTTTTTGTTTCGTAGTTTAAACAAGTTGTGTGGTAAATAATCCTCCATAATACTGTGTTTGCATTGCGTCCACATCGTGTATCATTGACCTCAGAATATAATTAGTTGGTACCGAAAATAATTCGTTATGTATGTGTTTAGCAATGTTCCGCCGCAAAGCGTTTTTGCATTGGTATACTGGCGAAGGCATGGATGAAATGGAATTTACGGAGGCAGAATCAAACATGAATGACTTAGTAAGTACTGCATTAACAAATATTGAGCTACACTGGCCTTTAGCTTTTCCAGGTGTTTGATATTAATATAAAAAATAGGGCAGGATGCAATTGAAATTCCGATTCAAAACGAGTTCTGGTTCTGATTGCACAATCAACTGAAATTTTAATTTCAATCCAACTTGTGATGTTTTGCTTAAAAATTCTGTATCGTTTGTTTTAAAAATAAGAAGTCGATCACGCGTTGCTTGCTTTGACCTTTCAATATATACTAGAATAAAATATAACGAATAGCAGAACAAAATAGAACGTATAGTAAACAAAATATTTACGCAAGCATTTACTTATGCAAAGCCATGCTGTGTTTTATCAGACAATTTCTGTTGTCATTTTGAGGTTTCTGAGTACCAGCAATATCAAGACGCAACTGCTGAAGACGAAGCAGAATATGACGAAGAAGAGGGCGATTATCATGAAGAAGAAGCTTAAATCAAAATGAATTTTGCTGAAATTACTTTATTCGTTACTGCAACACCTTGCATTCATAATATTTTTCGTCTCACTAGCTTGCTTGCTTATTTTTTTATTGGTTTGCTGCTTTTATTATATCGCAAATGCAATGTTAAATTTGAGTTAAACACGTGAATCATTTTAGAATATTGTCTCCTGTTCTTGCAAATTTCAACAATTTATGTTTTTGTTGGACATTTTTCCAGTAAGGCTGGTTTTCGGGTAAAGTAACTTTTAACCGTAGTTACTAAGTGTGCCAATAAATGTTGCTGGTTCTTTGTCGTCTTCTGAGCGAATAGATACACTTGCATTAAGAGTAATTTTGAAGGTATGCTGCATGGATTTTTCCAGAATCCATACCGTCGCAAAAAGTGGATTAGTTAAGTTGTGTCACAAAATTACCCGCACACATGGCGCGAAACCTTGACATTTTGGAATTCGTATCCAACAACGAAATCATTTCAATCTGCAATTTCGGCTCTTAGAAAGTACTCTTATTCCCCTTGTAACCAAAGAGCCCGCTCCAGTACAATTTCTGCCGAAAGTTCCGGCACTTTCAGTTGTGCAATTTTGCATTTTCGAATAAAAAATTACCAAAATTTCGTAAAAATAAGCGTGCAACCAAAACCTTTTAAAATCACATTAATTGCTAAAATTAATCGTTTTTCTGCCTAATTCATCTCCTCTCGGTTGAGTCGTGTTTGTTGGCTTCCGGTTGCATTCTGGAGTAAAATCGAAAATTGATCTTTTATGGGTCATCCACGTTAAAATGCTCGCGCCGATGTAATAAATGTTTCATCCACCCCATTAGGAGGAACAGCATCAAAGTACACATACTAGCTGGAGACAAGGTACAGTTTCATAGCTGTACTAACATAGTGTTAATTGTCTAGACTCTGTCGGAAAGGACTGGATAAATACATGTTGTCTGTAGGATGTCAGGACATTACGTTAGCACACGCGCACACATTTAAAAAGACACGCTGCGCACCACATATTCATACGCATCATTCAACGCAAAAAATTGAGTCCCTTCTGAGGGACTATGGACAATAGCAGTTGCCGATAATGATGTCAGGAAAAGTATATATTTAGGCCTAGAGCATATTTATCATCTAAAGGTTCAGACAATGACATATTAACATCTCAGACAGTGTATAGAGAGAGTGGCTAGGGACAACGTGGGCACCCAAAAGGGAGGGACATTTTTTACAAATGTGCGTGCATTTTAACGTGGATGACCCATTATTGATGTAAACACACAATTTAGGGTGCCAAAATTTTGAATCAAGTGCAGTATATATCTGGACACGTTTGATAAAAAATGTATGGCACGAATTGAAAATTTGGCAATACACACTCAGACAGTTTTAGAAAAATAAGTTAGAATAATACGCCAATTTTTCTTAAAGAAAATTCCGGTGAAAAAATACCTGATTCATTACCGGAACCGGGTAGTGAAAAATACCGAATTTCCCTACCAGAACAAGAATTCCGGTTGCACCCCGCCTGATACTACGGAAATATATCTGTTCGTTTCCCTGATAAAAATAGTGGAAATTCCATTATCTTTACGCTCATTTTATACCTAGTTACTGTATTGACATGAATAAGAGGGGGACTGATATTTATTTGGCCTCTCCAGAGGGTTCCCCCATTGTTATTCGGTTACGGTCTGTTATTTATTTTCAATGCACCCTCCGCCACCCTTCGTTACTGATATATATCCGGTATTGCAACTATCCGTAACTCATCTTTATTTGTTCCTGCAATCATTTTATGCGCTGCAACTAAGGATAATTGACATTTATGGACTATACATGCTTTACGGACTCTATCCGCTTGCGGACTCTTATTAGGCATACGGACTCCTATTGATTAGGACTCAAAATGGGGGCCCCCTTTTATTACCCCCTCTCTTATTCGGGTCACACAGTATTAGGTTACAACCGGAGGTTTGCCTCCGGCTTTACCTTTTTAGCGCGTTTCGTTTTACTTTTGTCACAATTTTCAGGAAAGAATTTCAGAAATTTCGCGGAAAAGCGTAAAACCAAAGAACTTAACAACATATTGCAGATATTGGCTAAAATTAACAATTATTTTTACTACCTAATTTCGCCTTACCTCCGGCTCCGGTAAATTTCGCTGACCTCTGGCTCCAGTTTCGGTATTTCTCACCTCCGGTAGTACCCTGATAGTTATAAATCATTTATAAATTTTTCAACAGAGATTTACTGCAATTGCTCGATTTGCTGACAGAATTCATCCAAAGTGTGAGAAATAAGCGCATTCGGTGCTTTTCATTTAAAGTTTCGAAATACCGTTGAATATAAAGACATGCTCTATTGTAGGTATTGGAGCAAGAGAAAAGCATAGTTCGGAGAGTCAATTTGACCCACCATTTTTTGCAGTTCAGCACTTGTATGCAAAGGAAAAAGAAATGTATATTTTTCAAGAGTGGAAAATAAAATGCCGTAATTTAATTTTTTATATACCGCCTTAAAATTTGCATTATAAAAATATAATATTCCGATTTTGCTCTTGAAATATAAACAGCTATAACGTTTATTTCTAAAACAAAACCAAATGCAATTAAAAATAACCAGGTTAAAGATAAGTAACTTTTAGGATACATGAAGAATACTGCACAAACAAAAAACAAGAAAAAACAATACAACAAATATCAGCATAATCTAAATTCAAAACAAAACAAGCCTTTTAAGGCTAAGGCTACTAATGCACCAGGTATAGGGCACATCAAGACATATTGCACAAATTGCTTACGTGTGTTCGAGCTTCGCTCACGAAAGAATAAAATTTTCAAAATAATTTCTACCGCTTTTTTCGTTATGTTTTTCATAGTTTTTTGTTTTTAGGATACGTGCACATAATTATTGTGTGACTATGAAACTTCATAGATTCACAGCGAGATTTTATTTATCTATCATGCATCATTTACTTCAAAAATGCAGCCATACAGTTGTCAAGTTATCGACTTCTGGTCTCAATTGAAAGCTAACACTCAAAAAACGGAGACCAAGACCTGTGAAACACCGAGACTTGCCGACATCGAGACTCCAATCTCTGATCTCAAGGGACGTTTATTTGATTAAGGAAAAACTGGATGCGCTTAAAAGTAACATGGTTTAAACAAATAATGCAATTAAACATAACGCTACAAAAACATAGAATAGTGGAATAGGGTCGTCGCTAAGGTGTTAAAAAGTCATCGGCGTGAGATGTTATGCACACAGATAATGTTTAAACACTACAGACAAGTGTGTTTGAAAAAACAACATAAAAATAACCGTATATATATCCGTGTTCGAGCGAGTAATATCCACATAAAAATTCTAGCATTTGTACATATCTTTCCACCACTCAGGTTTCCAAACTCAGATTACGGCATAACTTCAACTTAGAATTAAGCTTAGGTTTCCGCTTAGGATTAGATTGATGCGTGTGAGCGGGAAATGTACGGAGCGAAAATTTTCCGGACATACAGCGCCGAGTACTACTCAAGATACTAGATTAACGTCCTTCAAATACTTGAGTGCCTGATTAGCGACGCACTTCGATAATTTTGCTGGCCGCCGGGATCCCCCATTCTGCCGACCACCCATAGATTCTTTCTGGTAGGATTTCTCGGCATCGTCTACAATTGAGTAGTCATAAGCGGCATAGGACAGATAGTCAAGATATCGGGTGTTGTTACGAGCTACACTGTTTTGAAACCGAATCTGTGATCCAGGGGGACATTCACCAGTACTGGTTGCTGAAGACTTAGTTTTTGTTTTGTGACGTCACTACATCTTCTGTAGTCCTTCAAAACGGTACTTTTCAGTTTTAGGAGGTGACTATTACAGCTATGCTCACCAATGCTATCTAGGTTACCATCGTTATTAGTCGAGTTTACCTTTAAAGCGCTCATGCCGTTTTCGCTAAAGCCATTATTGTCCTTTTGACAACCTTCAATATCAAAAATTTCGAATTTCGCAAAATGAAAGGTTTTCGAAAATGGACGACCCATTATGAGCCGAAACCGAAAAATTCTTCTAAAAATAATTTCACAGTGTTAGATTTTATTAGAAAATTGTGTTGTTTTACGTTTCATTCTGTAGTACAAAAAAATTCATTACTAAATTTTCGCAATTCAAACATCATATTTTTAGAAAAGATCATATTTTCAGTAGCCATTAGCCAGCAAAAGCAAAAATTTGTAAAATTTATACGCTGTGATGTTAAAAATATTGAAAATCAACTGAGATTTCACTGTAATTGATATTGCGTTCATTTACCGAAAAATCGACCCGCCAAAATTTGTAATAAAAATTTCGAAATTTCGCAACATGAAAGGTTTTAGAAAATTGACGACCCATTATGAGCCGAAACCGAAAAAATCGTCTAAAACAGTTTCACAGTGTTAGATTTTATTAGAAAATTGTGTTGTTTTACGTTTCATTCCGTAGTACAAAAAATTCGTTACTAAATTTTCGCAATTCAAATATCATATTTTTGGAAAAGATCATATTTTCAGTTGCCATTAGCCAGCAAAAGCAAAAATTTGTAAAATTTATACGCTGTGATGTTAAAAATATTGAAAATCAACTGAGATTTCACTCTATTTGATATTGCGTTCATTTACAGAAAAATCGACCCGCCAAAATTTGTGATAAAAATTTCGAAATTTCGCAACATGAAAGGTTTTAGAAAATTGACGACCCATTATGAGCCGAAACCGAAAAATTCGTCTAAAAACAGTTTCACAGTGTTGGATTTTATTAGAAAATTGTGTTGTTTTACGTTTCATTCTGTAGTACAAAAAATTCGTTACTAAATTTTCGCAATTCAAATATCATATTTTTGGAAAAGAACATATTTTCAGTTGTCATTAGCCAGCAAAAGCAAAAATTTGTAAAATTTATACGCTGTGATGTTAAAAATATTGAAAATCAACTGAGATTTCACTGTAATTGATATTGCGTTCATTTACAGAAAAATCGACCCGCCAAAATTTGTGATAAAAATTTCGAAATTTCGCAACATGAAAGGTTTTAGAAAATTGACGACCCATTATGAGCCGAAACCGAAAAATTCGTCTAAAAACAGTTTCACAGTGTTGGATTTTATTAGAAAATTGTGTTGTTTTACGTTTCATTCTGTAGTACAAAAAATTCGTTACTAAATTTTCGCAATTCAAATATCATATTTTTGGAAAAGAACATATTTTCAGTTGCCATTAGCCAGCAAAAGCAAAAATTTGTAAAATTTATACGCTGTGATGTTAAAAATATTGAAAATCAACTGAGATTTCACTGTAATTGACATTGCGTTCATTTACCGAAAAATCGACCTGCCAAAATTTGTAATAAAAATTTCGAATTTCGCAACATGAAAGGTTTTAGAAAATTGACGACCCATTATGAGCCGAAACCGAAAAATTCGTCTAAAAATAATTTCACAGTGTTAGATTTTATTAGAAAATTGTGTTGTTTTAGTTTCATTCTGTAGACGAAAAAATTCGTTACTAAATTTTCGCAATTCAAATATCATATTTTTGGAAAAGATCATATTTTCAGTTGCCATTAGCCAGCAAAAGCAAAAATTTGTAAAATTCTATACGCTGTGATGTTAAAAATATTGAAAATCAACTGAGATTTCACTGTAAAATTGATATTGCGTTCATTACGAAAAATCGACCCGCCAAAATTGGATAAAAATTTCGAAATTTCGCAACATGAAAAGAAAAAATGACAACCCATTGAGCCGAAACCAAAAAATTCGTTAAAAACAAATTCACAGTGTTAGATTTTATTAGAAAATTGTGTTGTTTTACGTTTCATTCTGAGAAAAAAGTCGTTATAAATTTTCGCAATTCAAATATCATATTTGAAAAGAACATAATTTAGTTGCCATTAACCAGCAAAAGCAAAATAATAGTAAAATTTATACGCTGTGATGATAAAAATATTGAAAATCAAGAGATTTCACTGTAAACATTGCGTACAAAAAGCCAAAATACCCGAAGAGGAAGAGGTGTTAGATTTATTAGAAAATGTGTTGTTTAAGTTTCATTCTGTAGTACAAAAAATTCATTACTCAAATTTTCGCAATTCAAACATCATATTTTTGGAAAAGATCATATTTTCAGTTGCCATTAGCCAGCAAAAGCAAAAATTTGTAAAATTTATACGCTGTGATGTTAAAAATATTGAAAATCAACTGAGATTTCACTGTAATTGATATTGCGTTCATTTACCGAAAAATCGACCCGCCAAAATTTGTAATAAAAATTTCGAAATTTCGCAACATGAAAGGTTTTAGAAAATTGACGACCCATTATGAGCCGAAACCGAAAAATTCGTCTAAAACAGTTTCACAGTGTTAGATTTTATTAGAAAATTGTGTTGTTTTACGTTTCATTCTGTAGTACAAAAAATTCGTTACTAAATTTTCGCAATTCAAATATCATATTTTTGGAAAAGATCATATTTTCAGTTGCCATTAGCCAGCAAAAGCAAAAATTTGTAAAATTTATACGCTGTGATGTTAAAAATATTGAAAATCAACTGAGATTTCACTGTAATTGATATTGCGTTTATTTACAGAAAAATCGACCCGCCAAAATTTGTGATAAAAATTTCGAAATTTCGCAACATGAAAAGTTTTAGAAAATTGACGACCCATTATGAGCCGAAACCGAAAAATTCGTCTAAAAACAGTTTCACAGTGTTAGATTTTATTAGAAAATTGTGTTGTTTTACGTTTCATTCTGTAGTACAAAAAGGTCGTTACTAAATTTTCGCAATTCAAATATCATATTTTTGGAAAAGAACATACTTTCAGTTGCCATTAACCAGCAAAAGCAAAAATTAGTAAAATTTATACGCTGTGATGATAAAAATATTGAAAATCAACTGAGATTTCACTGTAATTGACATTGCGTTCATTTACCGAAAAATCGACCTGCCAAAATTTGTAATAAAAATTTCGAATTTCGCAACATGAAAGGTTTTAGAAAATTGACGACCCATTATGAGCCGAAACCGAAAAATTCGTCTAAAAATAATTTCACAGTGTTAGATTTTATTAGAAAATTGTGTTGTTCTACGTTTCATTCTGTAGTACAAAAAATTCATTACTAAATTTTCGCAATTCAAACATCATATTTTTGGAAAAGATCATATTTTCAGTTGCCATTAGCCAGCAAAAGCAAAAATTTGTAAAATTTATACGCTGTGATGTTAAAAATATTGAAAATCAACTGAGATTTCACTGTAATTGATATTGCGTTCATTTACCGAAAAATCGACCCGCCAAAATTTGTAATAAAAATTTCGAAATTTCGCAACATGAAAGGTTTTAGAAAATTGACGACCCATTATGAGCCGAAACCGAAAAATTCGTCTAAAACAGTTTCACAGTGTTAGATTTTATTAGAAAATTGTGTTGTTTTACGTTTCATTCTGTAGTACAAAAAATTCATTACTAAATTTTCGCAATTCAAACATCATATTTTTGGAAAAGATCATATTTTCAGTTGCCATTAGCCAGCAAAAGCAAAAATTTGTAAAATTTATACGCTGTGATGTTAAAAATATTGAAAATCAACTGAGATTTCACTGTAATTGATATTGCGTTCAGTTACCGAAAAATCGACCCGCCAAAATTTGTGATAAAAATTTCGAAATTTCGCAACATGAAAAGTTTTAGAAAATTGACGACCCATTATGAGCCGAAACCGAAAAATTCGTCTAAAAACAGTTTCACAGTGTTAGATTTTATTAGAAAATTGTGTTGTTTTACGTTTCATTCTGTAGTACAAAAAGGTCGTTACTAAATTTTCGCAATTCAAATATCATATTTTTGGAAAAGAACATATTTTCAGTTGCCATTAACCAGCAAAAGCAAAAATTAGTAAAATTTATACGCTGTGATGTTAAAAATATTGAAAATCAACTGAGATTTCACTGTAATTGACATTGCGTTCATTGACCGAAAAATCGACCTGCCAAAATTTGTAATAAAAATTTCGAATTTCGCAACATGAAAGGTTTTAGAAAATTGACGACCCATTATGAGCCGAAACCGAAAAATTCGTCTAAAAATAATTTCAGAGTGTTAGATTTTATTAGAAAATTGTGTTGTTTTACGTTTCATTCTGTAGTACAAAAATTCGTTACTAAATTTTCGCAATTCAAATATCATATTTTTGGAAAAGATCATATTTTCAGTTGCCATTAGCCAGCAAAAGCAAAAATTTGTAAAATTTATACGCTGTGATGTTAAAAATATTGAAAATCAACTGAGATTTCACTGTATTTGATATTGCGTTCATTTACAGAAAAATCGACCCGCCAAAATTTGTGATAAAAATTTCGAAATTTCGCAACATGAAAGGTTTTAGAAAATTGACGACCCATTATGAGCCGAAACCGAAAAATTCGTCTAAAAACAGTTTCACAGTGTTGGATTTTATTAGAAAATTGTGTTGTTTTACGTTTCATTCTGTAGTACAAAAAATTCGTTACTAAATTTTCGCAATTCAAATATCATATTTTTCGGAAAAGAACATATTTCATATTGCCATTATTTTTGGCCACAAAAGCAAAAATTAGTAAAATTTATACGCTGTGATGGTAATAATATTGAAAATCAACTGAGATTTCACTGTAATTGACATTGCGTTCATTTACCGAAAAATCGACCCGCCAAAATTTGTAAAAAAATTTCGAAATTTCGCAACATGTAAGGTTTTAGAAAATTGACGGCCCATTATGAGCCGAAACCGAAAAATTAGTCTAAAAACAGTTTCACAGTGTTAGATTTTATTAGAAAATTGTGTTGTTTTACGTTTCATTCTGTAGTACAAAAAATTCGTTACTAAATTTTCGCAATTCAAATATCATATTTTTGGAAAAGATCATATTTTCAGTTGCCATTAGCCAGCAAAAGCAAAAATTTGTAAAATTTATACGCTGTGATGTTAAAAATATTGAAAATCAACTGAGATTTCACTCTATTTGATATTGCGTTCATTTACAGAAAAATCGACCCGCCAAAATTTGTGATAAAAATTTCGAAATTTCGCAACATGAAAGGTTTTAGAAAATTGACGACCCATTATGAGCCGAAACCGAAAAATTCGTCTAAAAACAGTTTCACAGTGTTGCATTTTATTAGAAAATTGTGTTGTTTTACGTTTCATTCTGTAGTACAAAAAGGTCGTTACTAAATTTTCGCAATTCAAATATCATATTTTCTTTGTTGATTATACGCGGAGAAAAAATAAAAAAACTAATTCACTAATGACATTCGTTCATTACCGAAAAATCGACCCCAAAATTTAATAAAAATTCGAATTCCAACATGAAAGTTTAGAAAATTGACGACCCATTATGAGCCGAAACGAAAAATTCGTCTAAAAATAATTTCACAGTGTTAGATTTTATTAGAAAATTGTGTTGTTTTACGTTTCATTCTGTAGTACAGAAAAATTCGTTACTAAATTTTCGCAATTCAAATATCATATTTTTGGAAAAGAACATATTTTCAGTTGCCATTAGCCAGCAAAAGCAAAAATTAGTAAAATTTATACGCTGTGATGTTAAAAATATTGAAAATCAACTGAGATTTCACTGTAATTGATATTGCGTTCATTTACCGAAAAATCGACCCGCCAAAATTTGTAATAAAAATTTCGAAATTTCGCAACATGTAAGGTTTTAGAAAATTGACGGCCCATTATGAGCCGAAACCGAAAAATTAGTCTAAAAACAGTTTCACAGTGTTAGATTTTATTAGAAAATTGTGTTGTTTTACGTTTCATTCTGTAGTACAAAAAATTCGTTACTAAATTTTCGCAATTCAAATATCATATTTTTGGAAAGGAATATATTTTCAGTTGCCATTAGCCAGCAAAAGCAAAAATTAGTAAAATTTATACGCTGTGATGTTAAAAATAATAAAAATCAACTGAGATTTCACTGTAATTGACATTGCGTTCATTTACCGAAAAATCGACCCGCCAAAATTTGTAATAAGAATTTCGAAATTTCGCAACATGAAAGGTTTTAGAAATTTGACGACCCATTATGAGCCGAAACCGAAAAATTCGTCTAAAAATAGTTTCACAGTGTTAGATTTTATTAGAAAATTGTGTTGTTTTACGTTTCATTCTGTAGTACAAAAAATTCGTTACTAAAATTTTCGCAATTCAAATATCATATTTTTGGAAAGGAACATATTTTCAGTTGCCATTAACCAGCAAAAGCAAAAATTTGTAAAATTTATACGCTGTGATGTTAAAAATATTGAAAATCAACTGAGATTTCACTGTAATTGATATTGCGTTCATTTACCGAAAAATCGACCCGCCAAAATTTGTAATAAAAATTTCGAAATTTCGCAACATGAAAGGTTTTAGAAAATTGACGACCCATTATGAGCCGAAACCGAAAAATTCGTCTAAAACAGTTTCACAGTGTTAGATTTTATTAGAAAATTGTGTTGTTTTACGTTTCATTCTGTAGTACAAAAAATTCATTACTAAATTTTCGCAATTCAAACATCATATTTTTGGAAAAGATCATATTTTCAGTTGCCATTAGCCAGCAAAAGCAAAAATTTGTAAAATTTATACGCTGTGATGTTAAAAATATTGGAAATCAACTGAGATTTCACTGTAATTGATATTGCGTTCATTTACCGAAAAATCGACCCGCCAAAATTTGTAATAAAAATTTCGAAATTTCGCAACATGAAAGGTTTTAGAAAATTGACGACCCATTATGAGCCGAAACCGAAAAATTCGTCTAAAACAGTTTCACAGTGTTAGATTTTATTAGAAAATTGTGTTGTTTTACGTTTCATTCTGTAGTACAAAAAGGTCGTTACTAAATTTTCGCAATTCAAATATCATATTTTTGGAAAAGAACATATTTTCAGTTGCCATTAACCAGCAAAAGCAAAAATTAGTAAAATTTATACGCTGTGATGTTAAAAATATTGAAAATTAACTGAGATTTCACTGTAATTGACATTGCGTTCATTGACCGAAAAATCGACCTGCCAAAATTTGTAATAAAAATTTCGAATTTCGCAACATGAAAGGTTTTAGAAAATTGACGACCCATTATGAACCGAAACCAAAAAATTCGTCTAAAAATAATTTCACAGTGTTAGATTTTATTAGAAAATTGTGTTGTTTTACGTTTCATTCTGTAGTACAAAAATTCGTTACTAAATTTTCGCAATTCAAATATCATATTTTTGGAAAAGATCATATTTTCAGTTGCCATTAGCCAGCAAAAGCAAGAATTTGTAAAATTTATACGCTGTGATGTTGAAAATATTGAAAATCAACTGAGATTTCACTGTAATTGATTTTGCGTTCATTTACCGAAAAATCGACCCGCCAAAATTTGTAATAAAAATTTCGAAATTTCGCAACATGAAAAGTTTTAGAAAATTGACGACCCATTATGAGCCGAAACCAAAAAATTCGTCTAAAAACAGTTTCACAGTGTTAGATTTTATTAGAAAATTGTGTTGTTTTACGTTTCATTCTGTAGTACAGAAAAATTCGTTACTAAATTTTCGCAATTCAAATATCATATTTTTGGAAAAGAACATATTTTCAGTTGCCATTAGCCAGCAAAAGCAAAAATTTGTAAAATTTATACGCTGTGATGTTAAAAATATTGAAAATCAACTGAGATTTCACTGTAATTGATATTGCGTTCATTTACAGAAAAATCGACCCGCCAAAATTTGTGATAAAAATTTCGAAATTTCGCAACATGAAAGGGTTTAGAAAGTTGACGACCCATTATGAGCCGAAACCGAAAAATTCGTCTAAAAACAGTTTCACAGTGTTGGATTTTATTAGAAAATTGTGTTGTTTTACGTTTCATTCTGTAGTACAAAAAATTCGTTACTAAATTTTCGCAATTCAAATATCATATTTTTGGAAAAGAATTTTTTCGGCGTTAGCCAGCAGAAGCAAAAATAGTAAAATTTTTTCGCTGTGATGTTAAAAATATTGAAAATCAACTGAGATTTCACTGTAATTGACATTGCGTTCATTTACCGAAAAATCGACCTGCCAAAATTTGTAATAAAAATTTCGAATTTCGCAACATGAAAAGTTTTAGAAAATTGACGACCCATTATGAGCCGAAAACGAAAAATTCGTCTAAAAATAATTTCACAGTGTTAGATTTTATTAGAAAATTGTGTTGTTTTAAGTTTCATTCTGTAGTACAAAAAATTCATTACTAAATTTTCGCAATTCAAACATCATATTTTTGAAAAAGATCATATTTTGAGTTGCCATTAGCCAGCAAAAGCAAAAATTTGTAAAATTTATACGCTGTGATGTTAAAAATATTGAAAATCAACTGAGATTTCACTGTAATTGATATTGCGTTCATTTACCGAAAAATCGACCCGCCAAAATTTGTAATAAAAATTTCGAAATTTCGCAACATGAAAGGTTTTAGAAAATTAACGACCCATTATGAGCCGAAACCGAAAAATTCGTCTAAAACAGTTTCACAGTGTTAGATTTTATTAGAAAATTGTGTTGTTTTACGTTTCATTCTGTAGTACAAAAAATTCGTTACTAAATTTTCGCAATTCAAATATCATATTTTTGGAAAAGATCATATTTTCAGTTGCCATTAGCCAGCAAAAGCAAAAATTTGTAAAATTTATACGCTGTGATGTTAAAAATATTGAAAATCAACTGAGATTTCACTGTAATTGATATTGCGTTTATTTACAGAAAAATCGACCCGCCAAAATTTGTGATAAAAATTTCGAAATTTCGCAACATGAAAAGTTTTAGAAAATTGACGACCCATTATGAGCCGAAACCGAAAAATTCGTCTAAAAACAGTTTCACAGTGTTAGATTTTATTAGAAAATTGTGTTGTTTTACGTTTCATTCTGTAGTACAAAAAGGTCGTTACTAAATTTTCGCAATTCAAATATCATATTTTTGGAAAAGAACATACTTTCAGTTGCCATTAACCAGCAAAAGCAAAAATTAGTAAAATTTATACGCTGTGATGTTAAAAATATTGAAAATCAACTGAGATTTCACTGTAATTGACATTGCGTTCATTTACCGAAAAATCGACCTGCCAAAATTTGTAATAAAAATTTCGAATTTCGCAACATGAAAGGTTTTAGAAAATTGACGACCCATTATGAGCCGAAACCGAAAAATTCGTCTAAAAATAATTTCATAGTGTTAGATTTTATTACAAAATTGTGTTGTTCTACGTTTCATTCTGTAGTACAAAAAATTCATTACTAAATTTTCGCAATTCAAACATCATATTTTTGGAAAAGATCATATTTTCAGTTGCCATTAGCCAGCAAAAGCAAAAATTTGTAAAATTTATACGCTGTGATGTTAAAAATATTGAAAATCAACTGAGATTTCACTGTAATTGATATTGCGTTCATTTACCGAAAAATCGACCCGCCAAAATTTGTAATAAAAATTTCGAAATTTCGCAACATGAAAGGTTTTAGAAAATTGACGACCCATTATGGGCCGAAACCGAAAAATTCGTCTAACACCAGTTTTACAGTGTTAGATTTTATTAGAAAATTGTGTTGTTTTACGTTTCAGTGTGTAGTACAAAAAATTTGTTACTAAATTTTGCGCAATTCAAATACGATATTTTTGGAAAAGATCATATTTTCAGTTGCCATTAGCCAGCAAAAGCAAAAATTTGTAAAATTTATACGCTGTGATGTTAAAAATATTGAAAATCAACTGAGATTTCACTGTAATTGATATTGCGTTCATTTACAGAAAAATCGACCCGCCAAAATTTGTGATAAAAATTTCGAAATTTCGCAACATGAAAGGTTTTAGAAAATTGACGACCCATTATGAGCCGAAACCGAAAAATTCGTCTAAAAACAGTTTCACAGTGTTGGATTTTATTAGAAAATTGTGTTGTTTTACGTTTCATTCTGTAGTACAAAAAATTCGTTACTAAATTTTCGCAATTCAAATATCATATTTTTGGAAAAGAACATATTTTCAGTTGCCATTAGCCAGCAAAAGCAAAAATTTGTAAAATTTATACGCTGTGATGTTAAAAATATTGAAAATCAACTGAGATTTCACTGTAATTGACATTGCGTTCATTTACCGAAAAATCGACCTGCCAAAATTTGTAATAAAAATTTCGAATTTCGCAACATGAAAGGTTTTAGAAAATTGACGACCCATTATGAGCCGAAACCGAAAAATTCGTCTAAAAATAATTTCACAGTGTTAGATTTTATTAGAAAATTGTGTTGTTTTAAGTTTCATTCTGTAGTACAAAAAATTCATTACTAAATTTTCGCAATTCAAACATCATATTTTTGGAAAAGATCATATTTTCAGTTGCCATTAGCCAGCAAAAGCAAAAATTTGTAAAATTTATACGCTGTGATGTTAAAAATATTGAAAATCAACTGAGATTTCACTGTAATTGACATTTGGTTCATTTACCGAAAAATCGACCCGCCAAAAATTTGTAATAAAAATTTCGAAATTTCGCAACATGAAAGGTTTTAGAAAATTTACGGCCCATTATGAGCCGAAACGAAAAAATCGTCTAAAAATAGTTTCACAGTGTTAGATTTTATTAGAAAATAATTGTGTTGTTTTACGTTTTCATTCTGTTGGTACAAAAAATTCGTTACTAAAATTTCGCAATTTAGAATATCATATTTTCGAAAAGAACATGTTTTCATTTGCCATTAGCCAGCGAAAGCAAAAGTTTGTAAAATTTATACGCTGTGATGTTAAAAATAATGAAAATCAACTGAGATTTCACTGTAATTGATATTGCGTTTATTTACACAAAAATCGACCCGCCAAAATTTGTGATAAAAATTTCGAAATTTCGCAACATGAAAAGTTTTAGAAAATTGACGACCCATTATGAGCCGAAACCGAAAAATTCGTCTAAAAATAATTTCACAGTGTTAGATTTTATTAGAAAATTGTGTTGTTTTACGTTTCATTATCTAGTACAAAAAGGTCGTTACTAA
>JASANG010000524.1:0-193265 GCA_030248215.1 Enoplolaimus lenunculus | reverse complement strand
AATAGATATATATGTATACACACATATATATATACATATATATAATATATATATTTTATTGCAATCGTCTGCAAATTATTGTCAAAGCTTCACGTCAAGATGCAGAATGAAAGTTATAATTTTTTGCAATTACTTAAAGCAGCATGTAGTCGTACAAGTTTTAGTTGCGAGTTTTGTTGGAAAAATTGGCACGTGTGAATAGGACTCTATATTTGTGGGTTCATACTTTTAATTTATGAAATATTACAAGTACAAATAATTTACAACTTTTGTAAATATCGATTTGTATGAGTGAAGGTGGATATGCTCAAGGATATGCAGATGGAGCCCGACGAGCAACGTCGCTAGGATACAGACGTGGAGCTGATGTTGCTATTGAGTTGGGGTTTGAGGTATTTTCATGCCCCTATTCTCAAATGTGTGTAGCACATATTATTATTTAATGATTAGTTTGGTAATGGCCAATCGGCGACTCGCTTTGACTGTACGAAATACTCACGGCGGGGGTAAGATATTAAAATATAGGCCTCATGATACTACGTCGCGCTAAAGTGTGATTCGGGTCAAGTTTCATAATACGTGTAATATACTCTTTGTATAACAAATTTTATTTTTTTGTCTTCAGCTTGGCCGATATGAAGGAGCGTTGGAAATGCAATTACAGTTGCTGCGGAGCAAACAACACCGTTCTGAAGACGAAAAAAGGTATGTTACAGCTGTCTTTTATATTTTCTTTGTTATTTAAAAATTACGATCCAGTAGGTTGCTGAATAAGAGTTTATGTAACGTTTATAGTTAAGTAGTATGCTACCAGATATCCGGTTTCGGCAAAATTCGGCATATTGTGTCCGGTCGAACCCTGGTGTTTAATTGTTTGTAGGCAAATTCGACGATTTGAAAAAGCCTTGGAACGATGCCAAAAGATTGAACTGGAGCACGAAAATGATCGGGCAGTGGATGAGATACGCAGTTTGAAGCGTGAGTTCAGTTCGGTAAGTGATACAATTTTAATATTGATTTAAATTGTTGTTTTGATTTTTGGCATATATAAAAACATTCGGCAAACGAGATATACTGTTGATCTCTAGCTATGTAGAATACTTTGTTATAGGTTCTGTTATTTTAGTATAATTCCGATACAGGCCGTACGTATACTAATCATAAAATTATGTTTTGTTGCTACTTCAGCTTAATTTATTCGGTAATATTCGCTGCCTGCGCGAGAAAACTCGGTTGAATGTTAACGATGGGGCTGGTGACACAAATCAAGGATTGGACTCGAGAAACGAAGATTTGTCGTTTTGAGTTTAAGCATTGGTCGTTTAAGTGAATGAAATTCAATCGCCGAGGGTTATTTTTAAAAATGTTTTTCGTTCTTTGTGAAGGTTGAAAATAAGTTTAACAACTTTGAGCCGTCAAGAAACCCATCGTCTTTCAGATTAAAAAGACATTTAAGCAGATAGACGCAATTATCCGCAACGATATATAGGGTTCATTACATGTGTTAACTTTCAAAGTTTACCTTATGTATGCTATAAACTGTGTAATAAACCTATGTTATAAACCTGGTGCTTGAGCAATACTTGGTAATGTTTTTGTCGGTAAACATTCCCTCTCTTGAATGACCGCGGTTTGAGATGCGATCATAGTCGCTGTTTGAGCTGCATCTGTAACCGCAGTTAAACTGCGTGCGCAACCGCGGTGTGTGCGTTCACATAAATTGCGATCACAAGTCGAACCGCGTTTGGGCGGCGATCCCGGTTTCACTTAATTCTGTCCGTGACTCAAGCATAAATACGCACTTATATAATATGTATATATAATATAGATATATGTATGTAGGTATATTTTATGACTAGTGTTCCTGTTTTGCAGGTTTAATATTTGTTTGTGTTTTTATAATAAAATGTTACATTAGATTGCGTTTAATTTTGGAACACATGAAACTGAGCTGGTTGGATCATAAAGTGTGGTTGAATGTTCCAGGTTCTTCAAAACAACCAAAGTAACCTGTGCTGAAATCGATGTCCCACTAAAAGTGTAAGCTAACAAGGAAAACCCTGTGCAAGATTCTGTGTTTATAGTTTGAAGTTGCGATCCACGTTACTTTTATTGCTAACACGTTTTCTTGTACCGATACAATAGAGTAGAATTAGTTTGATTATTTTTTACATTGGCTTAGGATTAACAGCTATCCACGTTACTTTTATTGCTAACACGTTTTCTTGTACCGATACAATAGAGTAGAATTAGTTTGATTATTTTTACATTGGCTTAGGATTAACAGTTATTGTTACGTTTTAGGTTTTTTAATATGCTTAATCTAGAGTTGCAGCCCGAGAAGTAACGTGTGCCGATCTTGCTTTCAACACAAATTAGGACGATTTTACCTGTTTATGCGGTACTATGCGTTGATTTATGTGGGTAGCTGTACAGTACCGGATGCCATTAAAATAAAAATCATACCGGTACCTGTATTTGTTTCGGCCACATTTGCTATTTTGCAGGTAATTAGTTTTTAGGTTGAGCAATTGACTATGACATTCCGAGATCTTGGTTGTAAATTTACAGGTAGCTAATTTTAATATCAAGTTACATTTAAAGAAGTTTTGAAGTTTAATAACAGTATTTGGTCCAAAACCTATTAAGCCTCAGCGTAACGATTAGGTCAAACTATGTATAAATCCAAAAAATAGTCTGAAGCCTATAAAGCCTTACATTTTACTGTATTGCAGTCCCGCAGGAAAATGTTACAAATCGAAATTTAACACAGCTATAGGCGTAAGCCTAAACCTGAATTTATGCCAACTCCTAAGCGAAAGCGTTAGATGTACAATTGATATGTCTTCAGAGGTTTTGTATGCGTAAGGGAGGGGTGTTATATTTGATATATTTTTGTTTAATTTTAGATGATTTATTGGTGGATGAATTTTCGTCAACCGATGAAGAAATTAAAACGTTTTGTGATAACGTTCGGCAAGAAGTAAAGTGTTTATCGGCGGATAAAAGGGTAAGTCTGACTATTTCACAGGGTGTTTACCGTGGCTCATGCATAGATCAGGTGCAGACCGTTTTTATAGGACTGCTATGGAATAAGCTTAAGCTTTAGACTAATTTTTGCTTAGGTTTACGTGTAGGCTAATCGTTACGCTTGGGTTTACGTTTATGATTGAGCTTGTATAGCTGTTACGACTCTGATCTATACATACATTTGCCATAATCGTTCATTTTATTTTGGAAAGCTGCTATATCCGGTCAACATCCGGCTAAATGAAAATATCACTATGTCCAGCTCCGGATTTAGTGTCTGGCAAAAGTAAAATTCGATTGCTCCCTCGCATTTTATTGCTCTGCCAGGGCTAGGGTAAGCTACTTCATTTCACAATATTATTAACTGGGTTTCTGAAACCCTACATAAGTACAGCGTCGCTTAAGTATGTGCTATGTATTACATAACTAATTGATCGTTTTAACAGTGTAATTAATTAAATGTTTAAGTCACTGACCGGATTTGATGAGTTGCAGTTTGGCCAAATGTCGGAACTAGACAGTCATAGTTTTAAGGGTGACATCATGATCTATAGAATCAATGCTTTAGTTTTTTTTCTCGGCGCTGGTTCCGGGTAATTCGATCACCGAGGGATTCCGCTGTTTATCTATTCAAACTTTCTGATTGCAGCGTGAATATTTGATCAAAGCAGTTCAGCTTATCGACTTAACAACATTAAATGCCGATGATACAAGTGCTAAAGTTATGGAATTGTGCGCGGTCGCGGCAAATCCTTTGGCGCAAGACACACCAGGTGATACTAGGGTACAAGCGGAAGTCTACCTCCGGTTTTAGCCGAAGATCGACCTCCGTCTCTCGCAATTTCGGTAGTGAAATTTTTCGTGTATTTACGTGTTATGTATTTCAGTGAGTGTTTTAGATTAGCGTATGGTTTCTTCCAATAATAGTGTGCTGTGTGGCCAGCTCGAAATATGTGTGGGCCTGACCACCATTGCCCTTTCTCATCTGAGGGGTTTTGGTTGGTTCCGGTCATCCATTGTATCAGCTCGGTGTTGACACAAAAATGGTTCAATTTTGAAATTTTTTTGCATATTCCATGCAATTATTAATGAGGAAATAATGCTAAGTAGCACAATAGCATATAGTTTAAATCTGTTTGGAGTGTTATATAAACACACCTTGTGCTATAAACACACCTTGTGCCCTGTTACAACTACTGTTTGCCGCATATATTGCCAGCTGATGATACGTGCTATACGTATTATTCAATGGAAAATATGCGATGCCGTAATTACGAGACAGGAGTGGCGCGACGTTCTCCTGTAAATATCTTTACCACTCTCGTCAAGAAATTTTCGGACAACATGGAAAAGTGTTCTATGTTTGGAAAGTTGTGCTTCGATTGTCTCTGGTCTTTTTGTGCTCTCTACAAATCTTCCTGCTCGCTTTGCTAGCCATTCCTAGTTGCGGGACTGGAAACATTTGTAGGTTGCCGTGGGTATAAACTATATTGTATTGTTTTCAGAATTTACAACTGCTGCGGTTTGTGTGTATCCATTGCGATTGCAAGATGTAATTCGTGGACTCAACGCTGTGGGTGCTAAAAACAAAATTGATATAGCCGTTGGTAAGGTGTATGCCATTTAATCGTATGTAATGCAAATAATATCATGCATGTGTACATATACCGGAAGAACAAGTTGTTGCGCATGTGACTGCAATTGAAAACTTTAAGTTTTACCTTTAAACGAATAACGAAATGTTAAAATTTTATCTCATGACATCAAGCAGTGATGTGAGAACCATAAATTTTCGAACATAGCTCGACATTTGGTTCAACAGTATCCTTACTGCAGTGACAACGGCACTCAATAGAGTTGGATAAATTTAAAAATCTGGATCTTGTTATTTTAGCTTCATAAAACTTAATATTCAAAGTTTTGATATGCTAAAAATGCTTAAATGCATTTAAAATGAAGGCGAAACTAATCCACTGCTCTGAGAATTGGCAGACTGCTATTAGAATTGGCAGGTCTTAATTAAAATCGTATGTTTTTGAGATTGCTAATACAGTCTGATATATAAGCAATTTTACCGAATCTGTGAACAATACAAACAGGCATACTGCAACAAAAGTCAAAAGTCATACACTACCTTTAATAGAATTGTTAAAACGTAATTTCCGATTCCGCTTCCGACAAAAGGTACTTCTGATTGGAACCCTGATATATATGAGTGTGGTTATGTTAAGTGTATATAATGCAAAGAATGAAACACGCGTGCACATATACCGGCATAAGAAGTTGTTGCAACGACCGAATAGTGGTTTTGATTTTCCTGAAAAACTTATGAATACGGACGCTGTTGGCCTAGCTGACAATTTTAGCGGACCTAATGGGAATCCAGACGGGTCCCCAACAGGTATTCCAGTTTAAACTTTGTGTTGAAATTTAGTACTGACATAGTGCTAAAATTGCGTCTCGCTTCTCGTTCGCTTCGCTCACGAGTTTTTCAATGTTGTATATTGCGTAGGCTCCGCCAAATTTGTTGATCATATCACTGGACGGTAGTTTTAGTCGCTGGTGGATTTCCGTCTGGACAATATTTGCTAGAGACGAGGGTCGCCGAGGTCACATGCGCAGCACGTGATGGAGCGGATGAAATCGATATTGTAATCAATCGGTCTGCTGCGCTTACTGGTGACTGGAAAAGTACGCTGTGTTTAACTGTATTGTCGCTCAACCACGAGTGGACTTTGACGTCCTGTGGAGATTTCGTACTGTGTGTAGACGCAGTAATCAATATTAAGTAAAAGTACTGTTGTAGGCTTATGTGATAAACAGGGGGCGGATTTCGGATTTGTAAGTGGCTTAAATCACTCACTAATATAAACGGATATATTTAGGTAAAAAGCGGGGATTACACCGCAGTATATTGTGATGTACCTATAGATCATGCGTGTCGTTATAACTGGAAGCTTTGTCTAAGAATAAATCGAAACCTAATCCTAAGCCTAAGCGAGCGTCTATGAAATACGATTTTGTTCTGGACCTGTTTGTGTCAAGTAGTGGTCATTTTTATTGATACGTATACATATAAAACTCTGTGTTTTGAACTGTAATTTGAAGTTGATCCGAAATAGGAGGCTTTGCAATTGATTTTCGAATCTCTTTTCGTTGCTGTAAATAAATTTAAACTTCAAATAATGTTAGCAGAAAAAGATACGTATACAAGAATCGAAATTTCGGTTTATCCTTTCCGATGTTTTGGAATGTTACATGATTTCTGTTCCATATTTTAGCGGTTTATTCAGAAGTTGCAGCAATGAAAGCAGCGTGCGGTACCAAATCGTTGCTTAAAGTGATTTTAGCGACTGGTGAATTGAAAACTGCGTCCAGGATTTATAACGCGTCGATGGTGTCCATGGCAGCCGGTAAATTATGATATGCCTCTTTGTTAACAAATTGCTTAAAAATGATTGTCGATGTTCTTAATTGTGTGTAGCACCAATTACTAATGATCATATTTTAAAAGTAGCTTTTAGCAGCTGCGTATAGGTTTTCAAATATGAGGTAATGCATTAACTAACAGTCGAGAATATAACTTCAGTTGATATCAGGTCTAGTAACTTTGGACACTAAAATGTTATTGTGAAGTGTTGTGCACAAGTTAGGGGTGCGCTATATTTGTCGTACGGCGCCGTCTGCCACCCGTACGCCGCCGCCCGTCACACGTACGCCGCCGTCCGTCACCAGTACGGCGTGTTCCGTTATTCGTACTGTGCCGTCCGTCATCCGTAATTCGCCGTCCGTCACCGTTAAGGCACCGTCCGTCACCCGCAAGGGGCCATTCGTCATCGCGCGCCGTGCGTCGCCGTCAATCACCATACGGTATGGTACGTGGGTAATTCGCGTACGATACCGCATCGTGACGCACGGTGACGAATGGCACCACACCGGTGACGGATGGTGCCGTATGGGTGACGAGCGGCGCCGTACGTCAACAAAAGTATAGCACAACCTTTAGGGTAGCGCTATACTTTTTGAGCGGCGCTGTGCAGTATCGTACAGATCAATGCGCGTGCAATACTGTACGGCGAACGGACGGTGTCGGTCGGTGGCGCACGGCGACGGTCGGTGACGCACGTTACATGCGATAACGCACTGCTACGAATGGTGACGCACGGCGACGTACAGTAACGCACGGCTACTGGCGGTGACGCACGGCGACGTACGGCTACGGGCGGTAACGCACAGCATGACCCACGGCGACGGACCGTGACTGACAGCGACGCATGTCAACGGACACTGAATCACGGCGACAGATGGTGATGCACGGCGACGGACGGCGCCGAACGACAATGAAATATTTAAAAAGTATAGCGGCATACTTGTGCGGTAAATTACAATTTGTGCAAAGGATGGGCACAACCGAAAACAGTTATGCTCGCACCTAAGCACACATATTTTGTTTAATACGTTTTGTATCAATTTTCACTTCAACATTTTGTGTCGTAGCAACGAAACCAATTCAACATTATCACAAATATCATTCGTTTCATTCAAGTATCGGTCATTTTTTTGTCTGTTTACTATTGGGTCAATTTAAGATCGCTGAATTGGTGTCGAGGGTACGACGTAAGCAATGTGCAACCAAAATTCCGGTTCCGGTAATTTTTTCAAATTCCGGTTCTTTTCAAATTCCGGTTCCCTCAATTTTTTCAAATTCCGGTTCCCTCAGTTTTTTCAAATTCCGGGTTGCACTCTGGACGTAGGTATATAATATTAAACCTTACATGGACTGATGTAATTTTTTAAGGTGCGGATTTCATTAAAACTTCAACTGGCAAAGAAACTGTTAACGCAACATTAGAATCTGTTTATGTGATGTGTAGAGCGATTGCGAAGTATCAACAACATCAAAACGGTGTTAAGGTAAGTATGTCAAAAGCAGAGGTGTAAGTGGGCGAACATTTTTTACCCGCGTTGCGCTTTACCGCGAAAATTTAATTTTTATAGGTCAAAATTCCTTTACTCGTTACTCGTCTTTACCCGCGCAAATTTGTCATTACCGTTAGCGGTTTTATCTGCTCTCATTGTATTCTACGTTTAATACAATATAATTGTGTTATTTTACAGTGCATAGATGTTAGTCGCTCGATTTACATTACAAGAAACTCTTTATAGGTAGTTCTAAAAAAACCATTAAGTAAAAAATGTAACACCGGACAATATTGCACATAACCCCTATCACCGTTAAAACTAGGTTGTTTGACGGTTGGTGATCAGTGAATTAAAACATTCTTGTCTACAAAATCGTTGTAGTTATGATTGTTATTTTGAGCCTAACTGTCATATTCATAAAATGGAGCTCACTTTATTTTTTTTCGGTTTCGCCTAATGGGTTTGGCTTGTAAACGAGGCTTGGAAAATGCATTTAAAGGTACTGTAGTGACCCGAATAAGACGGTGTGGGGTAATAAGAGGGAGCGTTTCTATTTTGAGTCCCAATCAATAGGAATCTGTATCCCTAATAAGAGTCCGTAAGCGGATAGAGTCCCTGAACCCTAATTAGTGTCCATAAATGTCAATATTCCCTAATTGTAGCGCATAAATGACTCCAGGACCAAATAATTTGAGTTCGAAACTTTAAAGCGTACTTAAATTTTGAAAGTACATTCCTAAGTACAATCTTGCATGATCGTTCAAGCTATTCACACAAGACAAATAAACGTTTAATTCAACGGATAGTTGCAGTACCGTATATATATCAGTAACGAAGGGTGGCGCAGCGTGACCCTCTGCAGAGGCCAAATAAAGATTAGTCCCCCCTCTTGCTCGGGTCACTACAGTACAATCTCCAGTAAATCTTCTTAATTTTACCGTGTTTTAGATTGGACTAAAACCGGCCGGAGGTATAAAAACTGGCGACGACGTCATTGCCTATTTGCTGTTAGTTGATAAAATACTTGGCGCTGATTGGCTAAATGCGAAATTGTTACGGTTCGGTGCAAGTTCGCTATTGGATAATGTTCGGTTGGAATTATTAGCGAAGAATTGAAATTTTTCATTTTTTGAAGCCGTGGACACCGGAATGGGCGCTCCTAAAGACATATCTTCAATCATGTACCTCAAAATTGTATTGATAAATATCAAACAAGGGCCTAGTCGCTTAGGCTTAGACTTAGGATGTGTTTATACTACTGTTTTACGGCCCTAGTCTTTGCATTGTCCCATAAAGGCGGAAACTTATTACTCTGATATGAGTGAGTTAATGTAATATGTCTTTGAATCCGTTATGATTCATGCTTGGTCGAATGCTTGCATCGACTCTGTTTGAAAGTTTGATGACGTTTGGTTAGGTTCTGCTTCTTTGCCTTATATTGACGGGTTTACCATAGGTTGCATGTAGTTCTAAGAATTGTATACCCATAATAACCGTGATATATCGGTTCTAGTTGGTACGTGATCCAAGTATAAATTACTATATTTTCATTCGAAATTGGAATTTTTGAGATTTTTGCTGGAAAATCGGGTCAAATGTTACATATTTAAGGCAGATAGTCGGAATCCAACTTTAATGTGTTCAGATCTGCCTTGTTATGTTGTAGAATTTGTGAGATTGGTATGAATTTGCTTAAATCAATTTGTGTCTGGCGTAGTAGACTTGAAAAAAATCGCCTACAGCGCGATTTATGACGTACTGTTCATGGGATTTTCATGGTTATTAATGTTTTGTATGCATGTGCAGGGCCATATTACTTTTAAGGCCGTATACAGTAGATTAAGTCTAACCCTAAGCCCAAGCCTAAGCCTTAACGTTGAAAATGTATAAGCGTAAGCGTAAGCTCAACTATGCAAAAAATTTCAAAATCCGACCACTTTTGGGCAAACGATGGCTTGGGGAGATAACTGAAAAGACCCGGCCCTTATAGTTCTGGGTCGTTTTTTTAATATTGGACAAGAGATGCGTCCAGATCAGGTAACTGTAATTGCAGCAAAAATTATTTAAGTCCATCAATGTAAGGATTTGCGTTCAACATGAAACCTAATAGATGGAATCCTTGCCTCCACCCCTGAATTTTAAACATGTACGTGTGTCTTTTAATAAACACTTTCAACGAGTAATTCTCGACGGCATCAGCGGAAAACATCGTGTTTTGATTGAATCAGCAACAACGCTCGTATCTGCAAGTTCCCATAAAATATCGCCTTCAGGGCAGCTGCGAAGACAATTTTCGAACGCGAAATATTCGTTGCAGACCACTTTCAAATCGGCGCTGTACATATTTTCGTTAAATTTTTCTTCGCAATTCTTAGCGCAGTCTTCCATCGTACCGGCGGTCGTTTGCTGAACTGAAAATAGCGAGGTAAAAATTCATCTGCCATATGCTGAAAATTTCGCAGACTGTTCGGTTACGCTGCAGCCGGCGTACAAGCACATTTGTTCCCCAGCCCGTTTCCTCCCAGGAAAAAATGGCCTAGCCCATTCGTTCCCCTGGGAAGAAATGGTAATATTCCATTTTTTCCATTCTATCCGAATTTTTCCCAGCACAACTGGCTGGGCCATTTTGTCCTACGATCACTGTTATTTTTGGCCTCCACTCAATTTCGCCCTACATTTGAGGTAAATCATTTGTCTTTTTGTATGTTAATGTTCAGGAATTTTTAGAATAAATATGCATATTAATAATAATTTGTGCATGCAGGATGGACGACAGTGTTTATGAAGAGCTTTTAGTGTATATATCTTTCTCGGTATGAATGTCCGAAACCAATTCAAGAAAAATCTTCAGTTAACCCTTTCTCACATGAATATTTTCTAATTTCCCTGAGACCTACTTTTATGCTAGGATTCGAACTCCAGTGATTGGAGTGGGAGGCGTATACCATCACCACTCAGCTATAGGAGCTTGACGCTCGAGCCCGAGGGGGCTCTCACGTCTTGTGGTGATTTAGTACTATGTACACGCGTTGCAATTGTTAAACACGGTGCAATATATACTATTTAACGTATGTACACTGCGCTGAGTTGCCTACAGGCAACTCGATGTGAGAAGGGGTTATAGATAGTAAACTGAAAATTTTTCGCTTAACCCTTTCTCACATGAATATTTTCTAATTTCCCTGAGACCTACTTTTTTGCTAGGATTCAAACTCCAGTGATTGAAGTGGGAGGCGTATGCCATCACCACTCAGCTATAGGAGCTTGACGCTCGAGCCCGAGGTGGCTCTCACGTCTTGTGGTGATTTAGTACTATGTATACGCGTTGCAATTGTTAAACACGGTGCAATATATACTATTTAACGTATGTACACTGCGCTGAGTTGCCTACAGGCAACTCAATGTGAGAAGGGGTTATAGATAGTAAACTGAAAATTTTTCGCTTAACCCTTTCTCACATGAATATTTTCTAATTTCCCTGAGACCTACTTTTTTGCTAGGATTCAAACTCCAGTGATTGAAGTGGGAGGCGTATACCATCACCACTCAGCTATAGGAGCTTGACGCTCGAGCCCGAGGTGGCTCTCACGTCTTGTGGTGATTTAGTACTATGTATACGCGTTGCAATTGTTAAACACGGTGCAATATATACTATTTAACGTATATACACTGCGCTAACTTGCCTACAGGCAACTCAATGTGAGAAGGGGTTATAGATAGTAAACTGAAAATTTTTCGCTTAACCCTTTCTCACATGAATATTTTCTAATTTCCCTGAGACCTACTTTTATGCTAGGATTCGAACTCCAGTGATTGAAGTGGGAGGCGTATACCATCACCACTCAGCTATAGGAGCTTGACGCTCGAGCCCGAGGGGGCTCTCACGTCTTGCGGTGATTTAGTACTATGTATACGCGTTGCAATTGTTAAACACGGTGCAATATATACTATTTAACGTATGTACACTGCGCTGAGTTGCCTACAGGCAACTCAATGTGAGAAGGGGTTATAGATAGTAAACTGAAAATTTTTCGCTTAACCCTTTCTCACATGAATATTTTCTAATTTCCCTGAGACCTACTTTTTTGCTAGGATTCAAACTCCAGTGATTGAAGTGGGAGGCGTATACCATCACCACTCAGCTATAGGAGCTTGACGCTCGAGCCCGAGGTGGCTCTCACGTCTTGTGGTGATTTAGTACTATGTATACGCGTTGCAATTGTTAAACACGGTGCAATATATACTATTTAACGTATATACACTGCGCTAACTTGCCTACAGGCAACTCAATGTGAGAAGGGGTTATAGATAGTAAACTGAAAATTTTTCGCTTAACCCTTTCTCACATGAATATTTTCTAATTTCCCTGAGACCTACTTTTATGCTAGGATTCGAACTCCAGTGATTGAAGTGGGAGGCGTATACCATCACCACTCAGCTATAGGAGCTTGACGCTCGAGCCCGAGGGGGCTCTCACGTCTTGTGGTGATTTAGTACTATGTATACGCGTTGCAATTGTTAAACACGGTGCAATATATACTATTTAACGTATGTACACTGCGCTGAGTTGCCTACAGGCAACTCAATGTGAGAAGGGGTTATAGATAGTAAACTGAAAATTTTTCGCTTAACCCTTTCTCACATGAATATTTTCTAATTTCCCTGAGACCTACTTTTTTGCTAGGATTCGAACTCCAGTGATTGAAGTGGGAGGCGTATACCATCACCACTCAGCTATAGGAGCTTGACGCTCGAGCCCGAGGTGGCTCTCACGTCTTGTGGTGATTTAGTACTATGTATACGCGTTGCAATTGTTAAACACGGTGCAATATATACTATTTAACGTATATACACTGCGCTGAGTTGCCTACAGGCAACTCAATGTGAGAAGGTGTTATAGATAGTAAACTGAAAATTTTTCGCTTAACCCTTTCTCACATGAATATTTTCTAATTTCCCTGAGACCTACTTTTTTGCTAGGATTCGAACTCCAGTGATTGAAGTGGGAGGCGTATACCATCACCACTCAGCTATAGGAGCTTGACGCTCGAGCCCGAGGTGGCTCTCACGTCTTGTGGTGATTTAGTACTATGTATACGCGTTGCAATTGTTAAACACGGTGCAATATATACTATTTAACGTATATACACTGCGCTGAGTTGCCTACAGGCAACTCAATGTGAGAAGGGGTTAATGAGCGTCGTAGGTATCGCTCCTGTGCGGCTCCTTAGTTACAGCCAAAATTTGTCGAATCGTACATCATTGTAAAAGATTTGAGTAAGGTTCGTATAAATTACAGTACGAAAGATCAGTTGGGAAATGCTTACCACGGAAGTATGTTAAAAATATTCAGAATCGATGAATTAGACAAAGATTGGAGTTTCAAAAAAGAAAGGGAATTCGTTTATGGTTTCTGTACAAAAACGACTTGAAATAGCGAAATTATTTATTGAATAATGCCAAATGCATGGTATCTTGCCCAAATCCAAAGTAAAAAACACATTTTAATGCTGTGTTAGACGTCTGCAACAAGGCCTGAACAAAAAATTCACGAAACCAGCGGTGTAATAAGACTTGGCGATACCACCTTAAAAAGCGCTCCCAAATAGTACCTCATAAGTGGTATGGAAACCTGTTGCTTTCCCTGTCGAAAAAGTAGGGTGAAATTGAGGGGGGAGGCAAAAATAACAGTGGTGGAAGAAAATGGGTTAGCCTGTTGTGCTGGGAAAAATTCGGTTAGCATGGAAAAATGGGATAGCCGATTTCTTCCCAGGGAAAATGGCCTTGCTGTGAAAAATTCGGTTAGGATGTGAAAAAATGGGATAGCCGATTTCTTCCCAGTGTAAGAATGTGCTAGGCCATTTTTCTCTGGGAAGAACAGGGCTGGGGAAAAATGGGCTGTTACACAGGCGTTTGTTTAAAAATGGGGGCAATGTATTAAAAAGAACCGTAACAGTAGTATAAGCATGTTTTTAAGCCTAAGTCTGAGCGTGAGCTTATACTTGAGCCAAAGCCTAGGTTAAAAATTAGTTAAAGCTTTATCTTTGTCTATTGCCGTTCCACAGAACAGCGTTCCGCCTCTAATGTTTACACGGACCGAAAATGGTATTATTTTGAAAACTGTTGCATATTCGAGCTTATAATATTTTCTGATCACTGCACGCCCAAATTTGTGAATTCGAACTAATGTTAGCCTTGAGACGCGGAAATTTTAATAAGTGGTCCTAACTAGGGATGGGCATCGGATATTTTTTCATATCCGGATATCCGGCAATTCTTGCCTGATATTTATTCGGATATCCGGATACACGTTTCATTTCGGATACATCTGTTTATATCAAATTCAAAACTTACTGTAGTGACCCGAATAAGGGGTAATAAGAGGGGTCCCAATTTAAGTCACAAGTCCGTATTCCTAATAAGGCTCCGTAAGCAGATAGAATGCATAATTCCTAGTCCATAAATGTCAATTATTCCTAATTGATGTGAATAATTGACTCCAGGACCTAAGTTGACTTTGAAACTTTAAATCATACTAAAGGTTTGAAAGTACTTAAATTCCTTAGTATATATAGTCTTGCATTATCGCTCAAGGTAGCGATATAAAACAAATAGATATCTAATTCAACGGATAGTTACAATACCGGATATATGTCAGTAATGAAAGGCAGCGACGGGTGGCTTAAACAGTCCGTAACCGAATAACATAGAGGGTACCCTCTGAAAACGCCAAATAAATATCAATCTCCCGCCCTTATTCAGGTAATACAGTAAGCCTTTCTAATTATAACCTGTAAGGGCCACAAGCAGACCGGCATATATAACGATTGCAGTCGCGAACCTGTTATCAAAAAACAGTGTAGACATTTTAAGTATATATATTTTAATAAACAAGCTTAATTTATATGCTTGAGATCGATAAAACCTAAATGAAAGAATTTGATTGGCGGATATTTTCAAACATCCGTTAAACCGGATATCCGTTTAAAACTTGTTCACAGCAACTTACCATGCCGTGACACGACCGCTCGTCGCCGCACGTCAGCAAAAAAGTAAGCCGAGCAACGACGCGCGTATTTTTTAAAAATTATTTTTGAGGCGACGCGCGGTGCCGCACGGTGAGTATAGTGCAGCCCTAACAGTATTCTGGACATAGTCTATGTGGGTTACCTTCAATGCCGTCCTGTACATATTCAACAGTTCTGAGCCTGAACTCGTATTTTAGAACCTTTACGTCGCTAATGTAACACAAAGCAGCTTACACCTCTAAACAAAGTTTTGACGCAACCACTTTAAACGTTTACTAGAAATCCTTTCAGGATAGGAGCAGCCACCTCCGATACGACCCGTTGTGGGGGCCCCAAGCCAAAGAGGTGCAACCACCTTAAGATTTTAAACAAAAAATTTGAAAATTTTGATCATCACAAGAGGCCTAACCCCGAATTTTTGGGGGCGGCACCCTAGCATGTTCTGGCACTGAATCCTTTCATTTCATACTCAACATATAAAAATAGGTCAAATTTCTCACGACAAACAGCAATTTTATACTCAAATTACGTTGAAACTTGTGTTTTTACCTTTGCTTATAAAACAGAAGGTTTTTAATTTTTGTAATTAATATACTTGATTATGCACCGAATACTGTAGTATGTTTTCAAGTCCAACAAAACCAAATTAATATTAAAATTGATCTTGCCAGTGAAGTAGCCGTTATGGTATACCGAACATATTTGAAATTAAACATTTTACTATTCTGATCCATAGGAGACAGCGTTGGTTACTAAACCAAGTTGCCTAATTTTTAACATCCCCAGCAATTTTGGGTTATATTCCGTGTATATTATAAAGAGTGTAGTACCCCTTCACTACATGCGCCAGCTTGCTTGGAGGTTTGTTCACCGTAAACGGTACAAAAGCTACTCGTTGAATATAAACTGTCTAATGAAAGTGTCGGCTGTTATGAACAAATTACCGCTAATTGACTAAACACTTTCAAGGACAAAAGCAGTCACGCCAGCCGCAAATGTATGGAACAGGTCAGAAACGATACCTGGAAGTAGAAGGTTATGAACAAACGTCCTTTTTGGGGTCATAAATTTGCATTTATATTCGGGTTCAGATTTAGCTTTAGACAAGGGTGCAACCGGAGGTGAAAATACCGGAGCCGGAAGTGAAACTAAATTAAGTTGCGAAAATGATGTTTAATTCGCTAATTTTAGCATATAAATAATATGTTAAATCTTTTGGTTTTACGCTTATTATACTCGAAATCGCGGCAATTTTCTCCTCAAAGTTATACCAAATGTTAAAACGAAACGTATGGAACAAATAAAGTTTGTAAAACTATGCAGAATTTCACTACCGAAATTACCGGCCAAAAGCAAAACCGGTAGCAGGCTTCTAGTGATGCCCTGTTTTGGACATATATAAACTGGTGGATTTTGTCTCTCTGCAAAAGAACCAGTATAATGAGGGGCTGACCCTTTACGGAGTGTAGCTCGAACTAACGACCTACGGATCCTTAAGCTAATAGTGTACCACTGCGCCACACGAAACGCTCACTGTTATTATGTTGCATAAACATCCGTTCTACCCCTGTGCCACGCAGCCCGCTTATTCAGATGAATTGTTAATACAGATAAGCTAAAACACGCATGATGTAAAATGGATATGTAGAGTTTTTCCGGATTTTTAAATTTAAGATTTTACAAAATTTAATTCCCAGCTGGGATGGTTTGCTATATATCATCTCTTTTATAAATCGGCTTTGACGTGTGCAGCATAATAAATTGTCGTATCAAACAGCATTCCAACAAGTTGAAGGCTTGTATGGAACAGGGCCGTAACAGTAGAATGTGCAGGTCGATAAGCATAAAGCCTAAAGCCTAAGCAAAAGGATAAGCCCATTCTAAGCCTAAGCGAAAGGATACTTAAGCCCATATCTGAACCTGAGGCCTACGAAAAATAGTTTAAAACTTTAAACTTGCTAAGCCTAAGCGAAAGGATACTTAAGCCCATATCTGAACCTGAGGCCTACGAAAAATAGTTTAAAGCTTTAAACTTGCAAAGCCTAAGCGAAAGGATACTTAAGCCCATATCTGAACCTGAGGCCTACGAAAAATAGTTTAAAGCTTTAAACTTGCTAAGCCTACGCGAAAGGATACTTAAGCCCATATCTGAACCTGAGGCCTACGAAAAATAGTTTAAAGCTTTAAACTTGCTAAGCCTAAGCGAAAGGATACTTAAGCCCATATCTGAACCTGAGGCCTACGAAAAATAGTTTAAAGCTTTAAACTTGCTAAGCCTAAGCGAAAGGATACTTAAGCCCATATCTGAACCTGAGGCCTACGAAAAATAGTTTAAAGCTTTAAACTTGCTATATTACAGTTAAGTGGAAAACGGTAGACCCATGATCTTTACATGGGTCCAAGTTATTATTAATACATTATCAGAGGTAAAAAAACACCGGAGCAGATATATGAGTTTAACAAATTTTGTCGAAGCAGGAGGTAAAAAAATAGTCGTTAAACGATTTTGAGTTCAAGTTGTGTCAAAAATCGGAATATTTCTATTTCCGATAAATTACGGAAATTAGAACATAGGAAGCCGGGCAAAATCTAAAAATAAATTCACCAGGGTGTAACCGGACATCCGTTTAGTTTATACGTGAGTTAAACTATTCTGAGCATAAAAATAGAAATTCATATATATCTATAACGTAAAGGGACGCCAGCTTTTATCCGAAATGGTTCTATATGAAAAATGACGTTAATAAAACAAATTGGGGTCATCCGTTAATATTTTTTGTTTAAAATTTCAGAAAGCCTTGTGAATATTTGCATGCCTCAACTGTATTTAGCTGAATAACAAATCCTCTTGAAATCCTTTATTGTTAAATATCCGTTGTTTGCTTCAATGTGCTTAAATAAATTCACTGTTGAACTTCATTATGACGTGTTAGCGGGTTGGAAGCTCTGTACTAAAGCGATCCATTATGCAATTTATAGCTACCAAACCGGCTTATAAAACACGCTGTATGGTACAACGTAACAGCATATCCAATAAAAGCAAACGGCAAATACGAGTGTAGAAAACCTTAATATCATTTGTCTCCAGTCACGAACCAAACGATCTAAATTGCTATATAGTAAACAAATTTAAATAATAAAATGGTTTTTGCTTTAAATTGTAGTGAAGTTCACTTCACCACCACATGCTTAGGGTTTACGCTTTGACTTTAGGGTGAGGAAAACGGTTACCTGTGCCTAAGCCATCGAATGTAAAGATCAGGGCCGTAACATTATTATATATTAAGCATATTAAATATTAATAAGCCTAAACCTAAGCCTAAACGTAAGCAAAAGCCCGATAAGCATATATACCTAAGCCGAATCCTAAGCCTAAGCCTAAATCTAAACGAAAAATTTTTGAGTCCCAATCAATACGAGTCAGTATTCCTGATAGTCCGTAAACGGGTAGAGTCTCTAAACCCTAAATATTATCCATAAATGTCAATTATCCCTAAAATTGTAGCGCATAAATGACTCCAGGACCAAATAAATTTGAGTTCGAAACTTTAAGGCATAGAAGTTTTGGAAGTACATTCCTAAGTATATACAGCTTTGCATTATCGCTCAAGCTTTTGATACAACACAAATAATCGTTTAATTCAACGAATAGTTGCAATATCAGTAACGAAGGGTGGCTGAGGATGGATTAAATAAATAACAGTTCTTAACCGAATAACAGACAACAGGGCACCCTCTGGAGAGACCAAGTAAATATCAGCCCCCCTCTTATTTGGGTCACTATAGTATAGTGGAATTGTTCGATCTAAAATATAAAAATCTCCAAAAAAATTGTTTCACAATCTAGAATTTCGGACGCATTCCATATTTTTGAAATAAAAAATTTGCTTAGGCGGGTGAACATTTGCTTATTTTTCAACTGCTTTGGCAAAAATATTTTTAATACATTAAATCCTTATATATTTAATGTGTCCGTTTTTTGTTTCCGTTATTTTGATCACTATCCGACATTTATATTCTCGTTGTCTTCGCTATCCGTATATACCTTGGTTACGAACATATTAGTACCTACGTTTCGTAACTAACATAAAATACTGATCAATCATTGATATTGTTACGTTCAGCTCGCCAAACCTCTTAGCGCTATAGAAATATAGAACTTTTTGATTAATAAAATGCAATACTCTCTGACATTTTTTCTTAGACGTATTTCAATAATTGTTTGTTGAACGCCTAAAATTATCGCACGCAAGGTTGAAACTTTTGAAACATTGGTTGATATTTTCAAATCAGGGCATATATTCTCAAGTAATAGTTGGTATATACATTTGAGAATTTGGACATAAGGGCCAATATTCTCATTAAATGTATGTAGCAACTGTCATCAGTTAGTAATAGGTTTCCAAATTCATCAACTATTGTATTTGTTGAACTCAAAATTACAGATGTAGATCCAATCATAAGTAAAAATATGCTGAATTTTGAGCCTTAGCATTTGCTGGTTCGATAGTTACAATACCTATCGTTAACTGGTGACAGGTGCTATACATATTTTAGAATACGGGCAGATATAATCGGATTGACAAATACCGGAAACGGATATCTGATTTACACTGTTTTTACAAGGAATGACATACATAGCCTACACTGCAGCCCACACTCCAATGTTACGTAATAAACTTGTTTCTGATTGAGGATTGAATCGCGTCATAAAGTTATACGTATTTTAGAACAGAGCATTTAAAATACATTTTTTGAAGAAAATTCATTTTCCGAAAGCATATACAAGATTGTATCATATTTCAACAGTAAAGAGATACCAAAAGTTATACCGAATGGCATTATATTTTAATTTAGCACACTACAGAAGCTAAATCTAGCTCGATAGCTGAGAAATATTTCCCCATTTTGGCAAATGTGTAGGTAAAGGTTACCAATAAAATATTGCTCGTTGAGTTAAAGCAATATTTGTTGTAGCTAATCCCTGTAGCACCGTATAATATACTCTAATTAGTCAACCAACACAAAACTGCAATTTCAGCAAATACCGTATAGGTCGCTAAGCAAACATCAAAATGTAATAACCAGTTGTATCCAAACCATTTCCAAAAACCTTCAGTACTAAAGTTATTTATAATATCCGCCTGTATATGCAAAGTGGCCGCCCTGAAAACATGGCCAAGACCTATACTTCACACTCACTAAGACTGCTCCCCCTTTTTGAGAGTGGAGCCTAAATTGCCTTTAACCTCATAATCTACTTGACCTTACCTAGTGACTTAATTTTTGCGATACTCCAACTGCAACACATCTTAAGTGTCCAAACTCCACGATTTCTGATCTTGATCCGGTAGAGATAAAATAAGCAAAGTAACCTTTGGCACCATTGATATTAGCGCGTTGTTAATATTCACATTATGGCAAAAAATATTTTTGTAAATTGTAGCAGAGCGTTCACGGTCTCTTCTTTAACAATTGATTACAACTGTTTCAAGTACACAAATGGTTCTTGCATTGTCGCAATTTCCTTTCTAGATAAATTGTAAACTGTTCGCAAAAACAATCATCGTAGAAACCAGGGAATATTATAACCTATAGCTCCTGTATTAAGGTGAGCGTTGTTTTCGGCTTTCATCAACATGGTGTTAAATCTGATGATGTGCGAGTTTTGAGCGTTCGCTGTGGAAGCCCTGTTCGGCACAAAACTCAAAAGTAGTTATGCGCTCGGACACTTTTCATGAAAAACTTTCTCAAAGATGATGACATTTTCTAGTAACCGTTTTGGACAGGTTTTGGCTTTCCCGTGTTTGTTGCTCAAACTATTAGTTGATGCGTAAACATTCCAGTTACAACCGACATGACGTACTCTAGCTTAGCTCCAGACAGAACTAATCCCAAAATGTTTCGATTAGTAGCTTATCTCAAACGGCGAAAATTGATCCGTTTCAATATGGAAGCACTGACGAGTATAGTATCTGGAAAACATTAATTCAAGCCCGGGAAAGAGCTGCTGAGGGTCATTATGATTTTATCAACTTCATTGCATGGCGGACCTCAGAACCAATGGAACTTGTTATCTTCGACCGACATACTATTACCGGTAGAATATAAGATGTCATAGCTGGGTGTTAGTTAATTTTTCGAAATCGATATGGAGCATTATCGGTTGTTTAAGAATAATTTGCCTAAAACATGCCCGTTGATTCTTAATAGCTATTTACAGAGTTTTTGCTGCGCTACCGCTTGTAGTCACCTGTGTTCGCTAAGCCATTGCGCTATCCATACCGAGCACAGCTTTTGCGTACTTGTACAGTTGTGGAGCATCCACGTTATAACGCTCGCGAAAAAGTAAAAAATTGTTCCGTCCCTCCGAGGATCAACGTTGTGTAAACAGAGTGGGCTAAGACAGTAGGTCTTACGCGAATAACTTATCCTTACAGAGTACCGACAATAAACATAGCCAGTTTGGAAGCTTATATTTGTCTTAACCTTACGGCAATGACATGTTTTTGTCCCTATGCCATGTGCACAGTGTACAAATTTACTGAGTCCCTCCGAAGGGACTATTTAAACAAAACTGTGTGCGTGTATATACGCAAACTTCACACATTTCAAATAAAACGCTATAACAATATCTGCATTACTGCACATACCTTAAAATGTCCATACAGCCCAAAAAACGCCATGTGTTTTGTCCGAGTCCCTTACGACAGACTGCGGACAAACACCACTATCTAAGCACACCATTATTTATGTCCAGACACTCTAGCTACACTTGTAATACGTACTCTCTTTGTAGGGGTAAACTGGACATTTTTTTTGCATCTGCGCAAGCGTTATAACGTGGATGCTCCATTGCACTGCGCTGTTCCTAGACTCTCCCGCGATGAAAACTATATACGGATATAGATGTGAGAACGTGTGGTTTTCATCCAGGCCAATTGCTGGGGAGATAAACGACCTTTCTGCAAACAAATAATGCATACTTTTGGTCATGGCTTTAAATTGAACTTCACATGTGGTTGACTACTGATATTGGCCTTACGCGAGTTGCACATTGAGTTATATTTTCTTAAGCTAGCTTCAGTCTCACGATATGCCTCTTCTAAAGCTCTATGCCTGCATATATGTGTAACATACTGACCTAAAACACAAATGCAAGTTTGTTAGTTCCGTAAAATTGAACCGCAATGTGGTCTTGCGGCCGCTTTTTGTGACTCAATGGCGAGTATTTGGGATTGATTAGTTTTACCGGACACGGTGGATAACCCGTGTACTTTGCCAAAACAATTGTGGTCGACGGCGTAATGTCCGGTTCAACAGCAGATACTACCGAATCCGATGAATTTGAATTATTCATTTGGACGTTCAGAATGTTTACCGGAACAGTTGCCGTATTCCGGTCCGAATTGTTTGTCGGTGTACAAAAAAGCTGGTTTTGTCAACCGAAACACATTCGGTACGACGTTTTATGTCTACCAGAATTGTTTTGTTGCGACATTTGACAACTTTGTGGGAGCCATAATACCTATCACATAGCGAAGTTTTTGGGGCTATCTGGCGAATCCAAGCATGTGTTGCACCAGCTAAATTCTTCGGAACGTAATATGCTACTATGTTGACGCTCAGGTTTTGGAAACTATTTTACCGCATCAAATAACTAGTTCACAAACTCTTCGAACGGACAATCTGCGCTACATTTTTTGGGTACAAAAATTGAATTGGCAGTTCCATGTTCGATCCGTAGACTAGCTGGAAAGGAGTGTATCTCAGCTTATTAATTGCTGAACGTGTGCCAAACAGGGCTAATGGCAGACTGTTACAACATTCTCGCGAGTTGCATTTGGTCCGCAAAGAGTTCTTGTGCGTTCTGTAAAACCGCTCACTCATCCCTTTGCAAGTTGGATGATACGCCGTACTCCTTTTGCGCTGGATGCCTAATCGGTTAAGCAGTAAACTCCAAATTGAGGATTCAAATTGGCTACCAAGATCAAGCAACTTGTCTAAAAATGAACAACAGCGTTTGAACAACATATTCCGTCGACATGCCTGATACAGGAATGAGGTCAGACGCATTTTAAAACTTGTCATAGCACCTAGAAAATTAGTTATGCTGAGTTTCGGGGCGAACCGTAAAAAACAACTGGGAAATATTTGAGATTTCGGAACAAAAATTTGGATTGTAAGTTTGATTTTAACCCTGAAAAAGATTACACTTCCCCTGGATCCGCCCTTGCTAAAGCTACATAACCCAGACCATTAAAGCTCTACACAAATCACCAGTGCTAATTGTCTGATATCACAATTTCAGTTTCCCAATCAGTAGTTTATCGCATCACAGCTCACATAAAGAATTTCGTTTTGCACCATACGCTTCCGAGAATTGGACAGGAAGGCGTAGTCGAACCTGCTGCAACATGACGTGACGTGCCCCAAACCGCCTCAGGGACACCAAATTTTCTTAGCTAATCCCAGTACTTAAGACCATATAATTTATTCTAATCGCTCAACCAAAACAAAACCGCAATTTCCATAAACCCGCATTCCGTGGCATACTTATCGGTTTTTTGAGCATAATTATGCAACATTTTATAATTTTATATTTTTCAATCGACCATGCTTCATTTTTAGCCGAAACACCGCTCTGGATTGGTTATGGATTTTTTGTTGACAGTTTGGTGTGTACAACAGCAAAATAAATTTTGTATTTGTTGTAGCGTCAGCTGTTAATTTTGGTTATTTTTTTATTTGGTTGTAAGTTTTTCTTTTTCCAGATTTGACTACGTCGGAAAGTGCAATCCTACAACTGTTTGTCTCCCTTTTTCCAGTTGGGCATCAAGTTTTTGTTTTTGCGATTTCCAATTACATTTGCGTCGGTGTTTACCACACTTTTGGAGTGTGGAGATTGACAAGAAAAGACAAATAAGGGATGATATCATATTAAAATTAGCATTTATAAATCTAAACGTAAAAAGAAAAACAATCCTAATGCTATGTTTCTAACCTCTAGTTCCACTTCAGGCCTCTTATTAGCAAGGTGCAACCGAAAGTCTGCCTCCGGCTTTGGATCCGGCCAAAAATCGTCCTGCGGCTCCGGTAGAATTTTTGCCGGAGGTGCCGGCAATTTCGGTAGCATACTTTTGTCACAATTTTCAGGAAAGAATTTACGAAATTTCGCAGAAAATAGCGTAAAACCATACAACTTTGCCACATATTTATTGGCTAAAATTAGCTGATTAAAACAAAGTGCAACCAGAGGTGAAAAACACCGGGGCTGGAGCCGGAGGGCAACGAAACTTGCTGGAGCCGTAGTCGGAGGTGAAAATTTTCTGAAATTGTGAGAAAAGCAAAACGAAACGTGCTAAACAGATAAATTTTGCAAAATCATGCAAAATTTTACCACCGAAATTGCCGGAAACTCCGGCAAAAATTCTACCGGAGCCGGAGGCAGACCTATGGTTGTACCCTGCTAATTACCCATCATTTTTGCTACCTAAATTCGCCTCTCCTCCGGCTCCGGCAAGTTTCGTTGACTTCCGGCTACGGTATTTTTCACCTACGGTTGCTCACTGCTTATTATCACTGGACGACAAGACTATGTAACTTACGCGTTTGATACAAAATATACCAGTACGTGTTGCGTTTCAGCTTCACCTTCCTCATATTTAAGGAGTACCTTCCGCTTGAAAACGCGGGGGCCAATGTAAAGAACAGGTGCTGAACAGTATTATAAGGATATTCTCAAGCCTAAGAGCCAAAAAATTAGTCTAAAGCTTAAGCTTACTATATTGCAGTCCACAGAAAAACGTTCCACCCCCGATCTTTAAGTACATGGGCCAAAACGTGCAACACGTATATCGACAGCGTCAAGGGAGAGAGAGGGGCGCTGGGCACATCCTTTTCTACACGATATACACAGTTGCACGTTCTTGTCAGAAAGGTACCCTCTTGGATAACCCATATTATCCGCTCTAACATTTCATAGCCTCAAATAATTTTACTGATTTCAGAAATAACAAAAATGTATAGCCACAAAATGATTATGAATTGCGTATAAATGCACAAATGGAAACCACAACACACAACAGGCCCCGAACATAAAGCGTAAATGTAAGCGTTAGCCTAAACCTAATCCTATACCTAAGTCAGTGACCTACTGCGGTGATCCGGATAAGAGGGGGAGGTAGAATCAATGAGGGTTAATTTTACTGTTAATTACAGTCCGTCCATGGCAGGGTGTAACCGTAATGCCAGTTCAGGAAGGAAAACTCGGTATTTCACTATCCGGTTCCGGTATTAAATCCAGTATTTTCCCCCCGGAATTTTCGGTATTGGAAATTTTCCCAGTTTAAAGTTTCTTAATTAAAACTTTTATATCCTAACTTATTTTACCAAGAAACTGGCTTGCATAAGCTAAATGTATGTGATTCAAATAATTGCACCTGGATAAAAATATAAGTAACAGATGCAAATAATTTTCTGACAGTGGGTGTACTCCTCACCAACCCCCTCTTCTAGACCACTTAGTACCCGTATTGTAATAGCACTTATGTAGCGTAGTACTTATCACCCGTATTTTACTAATAGTTTTCAAACAAGCGATCTGCGGCAACTCTATACCATTGTCAAACTTAGCTTACATGTGGTGTCAACACAAACGTTAAAAATGCGCCAAATTTTCGAAGTATTCATTTGCTGGTTTGAAATTTACAGAGCCTATCATTAGCTGCACTGCAAAAAATGATGAGTCAAATTGACTCTCTCGAAATAGGCTTTTCCTGACTACACAAACCGAGGCAAAATTCGACTCGGCAAAGTAAAATTGAGTCGAACTTGACTCTGGCGGAGTCAAATTTTGACTCGTTTGAGTAGTCAGGAAAAGCCTATTTCGGAGAGAGTAAATTTAACGCATTATTTTTTGCAGTGTGATAATAGTTGCTGTTTACAATAAAATTTAATAACGAACATTTAATATAATAGGAACAGCACTACTCAACAAAAAACTATGCAAAAAAAGTGTATACCTTAAAGCATCGAATATATAAGTACACAATTTCAGACGTAAAGATTAAATGAATATAAATGAAGCAACCAAAATACCCATAGCGGTACAAGAATCCAGTATTTTTCACAATCAGGATCCAACATAGTGGCAAAAAATCTGTTTCAAAAACAAATTTAGTATTGGTTTGAAAAAATATTCTAACTTTCAAACGTATTCAGCAAATCATGATGCTAGCCAAATAGAAGTAAGTTTAGAACAAAACTGGCTCTTGTACACTACACACCTCGTCTAAGGTTAAAACATGGGCTTCCGGCGTAAACTTAAAATATTTAGTAAACCTAACAATGGGGGCGGAAAGTAGTGTACAAGAGCCAAAAATATAGTTGCAGTCACAAATAAGCGACTTAACGAACAAAATGGTTCATACGGCCAAATTTGATCATTAAACTTAAAAAATCAAATGTGACCGCTTGAATCATTTTGTTGCATTAAAGCTAACTAAATCGTTTGGCCATCAAATATAAAGTAAACTAGCGATTTGACTTGTGGTCCTCGCTCTCGTTCCAAAATGCTAACCAGTCATCTAAAATAGGTTTTCAAAAAACCATGTTTAGTATATAACAGTTTGAAATAGCAAATTAAACAATCAAATTTTAACCAAGAATGCAACGTAATAAAAACACAATCCATAGCTCATCGCAAACAAAAAATATACAAAAAAACAAATGCACAAAATACATGAATCAGGCAGAGAGATTCGAAACGGTTAAGAGCACTTTCATTGCGTATATAAATGAGCAAACAGTTCCAAGGCTCGCATTCGCAAATGTGTGTAGCACCTACCATGAGTTGGCGACGTCTGTTGTAACCTTACAATTATATACTGAACGATGAGTTACTGAATAAATTTGAAGAATTTAGATTCGCCGCTGTGACACGTCAATTGTATGATGGTCTACATTTACAATAGGTGCCACACACAGTTAAGAATGTGACTCCAAGCCATAAGTAAATAATGCCACAAAATGTAACATATAGCACAAATACAACAGTTGGTTTTCTTTATATTAAACGAGCAAACACAAACCCAGACCAACAATATATATTATGTCCTTTAAAACCCTATTTCATTTCGACAGCGAACAACGTCAACGGAAGACGTTTCACAAGCGAGCATAACCAGCGAACAATCATTTTTGATCTCTAGGAATCAATATTGTAATTGTAAAGTTTGCAAAAGAGCCAATTTTTCGTTTCACGCCTCCGAAGAATTAATTTTGGAAGTACAGCACTCAAACTGAATACTAACCATCAGAAGCTTCATTATATATTTACCCACGATACTAATTAAAAAACATGCCATGACACTTAATTCTGCAACAAAACCTAAAACTGTTTTCCCAAAATTTCTAAATCAAAAACGACATCGAAATTACCAAAAAGGCAGCAGTAAAACTTTAAAACTTTTTTACCGATGAACTCATCGCGCTCCTAGACGCTGACGTCTGGGGTGCAGCGGGATAATAATACCCAGTACGAGCTCCAAAGGTCATAGGCTCCGAACCGGCAAACGGCGAACTCCGCTTTTCTAAATTATGACCAATCACAGGATGCGGCTGACTTGTGCGGCTTCCCACTGGTCGATAACCGCTTACTACTATCGAATCAGTACTCAAATCAAGCGATCCATTATCGAATGAGCATTCAGCAACCGTCGAAGGCGGCTCATAATTAGCAGTTGGCATCGAAAATCGTTGTTCATCAAAATCTCCGCAATCTTCCCTTATAGAAGACTCATTCACAATCCATTTACGATAATAAGAACGATCATGATGCTTACAGCACGCTATACAAATCAAGGAACACCCCGCTAGGATAAACACCAAAACCAGAGCAACAATTATCCCAGTGGCTAGAAACGGCTCATCCAGGGGATCTTCAGACTTTTTCTCGTCGTCCATCACCGAAATCAACGCGCGATACGGCATAATCTGTTCTTCGATCTTTTCCATACTCGCCGTAAATAAGTCCAACGTAAGGCTAGCGCTTATTGGCTCAAGCGTATCGTTGCGGGCAACCATAACCACTACAGACATCGAATCATTTTCATGCAATTGTATTGGATTCACCAGTACCACTATCAACGACCAATTTGATTCATCCTGATCTGCCGAGACCACCTTTTCATCAATCAAACCATCCGCTAAATCTACCGCAATCTTTTCATGATTTACTGAATTCACCGCTGCAGTCAAGGCGTCACACAACGACTGATGCAATTGATCCGACCATTGTTGAACGCCAATCAAACTCAGTTTGATAAGACTGGTTTGCTGTCGCCGCGTCAAGGTGTCATATTCTAGGACAGTGCATTGAGGCACGTCATCTTCATAGTTTGAATCGTATTCGCCATCATGTTCGCTGGTGTCATCTAGATCTCCATGCTCCGAAATCAAAATATCTCTTTCGGAAGGCAAATCCGGCTGTTCCGCCGGCTCCACCAATTTTGTTGCATTTTCTGTTGCCAATGAATGATTTTCAGAATCCATATCAGCTCGATCGTTCATCGCAGTACTACTACGCCCTAAATTTTTGGGTATAGTTGTATCCCGGGTACCATTTAAATTGCCGACAGTTAAATTTGAACTCTGAGCGACATCAAAGGCAACCGCCACGTCTGATATAAGTGCACAAAACGAAAACCAAAAGAAGACTGACTGGACAAATGCCATTATGGAAGCAAAACACACACACAAACAATTGTTTCGTTTAAAATTCGTTAAATACAACCCTAACATTAGCCGAACCAACAATGTACAAGATAAAAATGCAAGAAAATACAGCTCAACTTACGCAACGCTGGACGAAATGGGTGCAACATTACCGCCACGGCGTCTCATAAAGAAAATAAGGTGCCTGTACACTTTTCCTTGCATTTACGCCTAGGCTTGCGTTGGAAAAGGGTCTGGTGAAACCTACACCTTATCATGAAATACTGGAAAAGTGTGCAACAGCCGAATAGTATGACGTGTTGTGTTGCATGAAAAATTTACCCATGTCACGCGGCGACACTGCTCCGTGCGAGTTGCAGTAAACTGCAACGTAACGATAGCTACTACCTTTACACATTCTTGGCAAACTATGTTGGACTCCGCTTCCGGTGACTGTTAGCTTATGTGGCAGGCTGGGTGAACCACAGTATCAGCTGATAGATTTGTTCACTGCAAATAGGTATATTGATTTCGATTTTGCAAAACAGTCTACACAACACACAATGGCAGACAGTACGAAATTTACTTCACAAAATTATCGGCAATTCATAGTATACGTGAGTACCCCACCATTGGTATAACTATTGCAGCCATTGTACATATTAATAATTCTGTTCAAAACATGCCAGTACTAGGCTTTTTGTAATATTTCCGGTTTTAATGCTTAGAGTTCAGTTTAATGACAAAACTTAAGTTGAATCGTTTGCTGCCGTCCAATTTGCACTTTACGAAAGCCTTCGCGTAAATCTTAGTATATCAGTAGAGTTGTAACATTTAGAGATATATCCCCAGACCCGGATTTTGTTGGAAGAAAAACCCGGGCTCGGAATTTTGATTACTTAAAACTGAACGCGATCCTAATTTTTTAATGATAGGAAGGAATTTCTGTCCCTATCTATACTCTAGCAGCTCAATGCGTAAAATATTAATGATGTAAAGCGAAGCGACTAATGTCACTCACAAAAATTTATTTAAAGTAAATCGTAAAACAACGTACTATCCTTACAAGGGATATGCTGATACCACAGTTTTTCTCGATGCCGATACCGATTACTTTAAAGATATACCGATGCCGATGCATATTCCAAATTTAACCACAATGTTAAGTTTTGAGAACGGCGCTTTTAATTTTTTCAATGACAAAAGAGACAAATAATAGTTTCCCTAATCAGATTCATCGATATCCGCTAACGAGTGAATATGATAGCATTCCAACTCACTGTATGTGCAGAAAGTACATAAATATCGGCAATTCGTTGCAGTGCCGACATCGGGTACTACGAAAAGTACCGATTATTACAGATGCTGACGCCGATTAATCGACACACCCCTAGTCCTTCGACAGCAACGTCCAACAAACTGCAATATTTGAAGTCTATTTTTTTAAATTTGCTTTCACAAACAAAAGCATCTCTGCTTTGTCATCTGTTAATTTCGATAGTTCCTTTGCGTATATCATTCCTGCAGTGCTAAATAAACGCTCGCTGCTAACTGTAGTCGGAGTAGCGCTTAGATACCCTTGTGCCAATTGAGTTGGTGCGGGAAGATAAAATCACTAAGCTAAATTTTTTCCTGGTAATTTTGTAACACCCGGTCACGGATTGATTTTTTATGAAAACGCGAACCCGGAATGACTTGTTGTAAAAACCCGGACGGGAATTTCTTGAAGCGAAGACCTGGAACTGAAATTTTTCAGCGGAAACCAAAATACCAGGGCCCGGATGCAACTTCATTTATCACACACTTTATTTTTAACTATCAAAAAATCTATTGCTAAAATCTTATACATTCTGCTATACAAATTGAAGAAATGTTTTACGTTTCACTCAATTTTCAAATCACACAACCTAGATGTTATACTATGCTATCCCAATGTCTATATTTTCAAACAAACGTCGTATTTTACGCTCGAAAACAGCTTGACGTTGTCCAATTTACAGCAATGTCCAGTGTTCTCGTTTACTGAAAATGATATGAATCAAAATATATCTTAATCCATCGTTCCACTCTACTGTCCCCAAAACTTCATTAGACCACAACGAAAGATCGAACCAGCGACCATTCACATTCTTTCTTGTCTTCATCGCATATATTAAACCGCTTCAAACCACTATGCCACGGCGGTTCAATTTTCACTTCGTAGAACACAGACAATAACCATAATGTAACGTCCAGTAACAACTCTATGTCCAATGCTCGCTAACGGAGATCAATCGTGGTCATCTTTCGCTTCACCAGGGCAATGTTCGTTCATATCATCGGCATCTGAAATATAATTCAATACATATAACTTGTAATTCGAATACACTGTATAGGATTCATATTCTCAAAAGCAAATAACACTTAACAGCTAGCGATAAGTTGTAAAACAGGCCATCTTTTGCAATTGATGCAGAAATAAAATAGAAAAAATGAAATGCGAAAATATGCTGAATTTCGAAGCTCATTATTCACTAGCTCCAAAGCTACAAAACCTATAACCAACTGAGAACTGCTACTAAACTATACAGATTTGAGAATATGGACAAAGATTACAAATATTTCCGCTTTTGGTAGAGTTCACCTGTGAAGCCAGTACACTTAAAATATAACCAAATGTTTTGCGCTCCATACTGTTTTTAACAATTTAAAGAAGTAAATCTTGTGGTGGCGCTATACTTACTGCTCGTCGCCATGCGTTACCGTTAGTCGCCGTTCGCTATCGCGCGGGAGTAATACGCATACGATACCGCACCTTGTGCGACAGCGCCGAAAGACATTAAAAGGTTTAAAAAGTATAGCACTACCCTTACCCTCATACTGTGTTCCGCAATAAACACAGTAAAAGTACGTTGTGCGAAGAAATACAGACAAGTGCAACAGCATTTCGTACTCCTGAAACAAAAAATCATGATAATCCAAACTGCTACCAGACAGAAATGTTTAGAAAACTAATTCCAGCCTAAATACAGGACTTATGTTGTCATATGCACATAGCATCTATCACAAGTTGTTAGCGAACTGCAACACCATTCGCAGAAAAAATACAATCCCAACACAAAGTCAACGCTTATGTTCTAAAATGAGTATTGCATCTATCACCAGTTAGCGACAAATTTTCAAAATGAAGAACTCCTGTACTTGCGGATTTCAAAATGATGAAAGAAGTACACCAACCCAGATGCGAAAAGCTGAATTTCAAAACTCATTCTTTGCTGATTCGAAAAATACAAAACCTATCACCGACTAGTTATTTGTGCTACACACATTTGAGAATATAGGCCTTGAACTGAACTTACCGAAGGCATACTGTCTTCAGGTGGCATATGTTCGTACATATCTTCAGTCATCACATGTTCAGGCCAATACCACAGCACTACAGGGTTTTTTCTATTCTGAAAAAAACAAATTTAAACCTTTAAAAACGCCAAAAACATAAATACATAACACAAATGTAGCACAAGGCATCTAAACCAATTAAGTTGACCTACACTGACGCAAGCAAATACAAAATGTGAACTTGCTTCTCTACAATCAAGCTCGTAACAAATTTTCTTGCATTGCGATAAATACTTGGAACATTCTTTAGTCGAAGCATCCATTCGCTTCCTGCAATAAACAAAAATTAAATATAGAAATTACGTAGCTGCATCAAAAGCTCGCACACAACACCTTAGAATAAAGGCCGAACACATGCCCACGGTTAATTAAACATAATTCATTCAACGGTTTGTCCAACTCAGCAGCACAACAAACCATGTTTCGCTACAAAAAGTAAAACTGGTTTGTAATCCATAACGCCTGCCGATATTAAAGAAATTCCTAAATTGCCGTCTAGACCGTTTTACTTCTGCAAAGGCATATAAGCGCTATTCTGAAAATGTACAAAGCTTTTTACGTTTTCAACAATGCTATCGTAAAGCTAAAGTTTTCTGACAATTTAGCTTCGTTTTCAAACTCAAAACGTAATTGTTCTGCAGATTTCGCGCTGTAGTAGCTCTCTTTAAGCAACATCCAACACAGTATCGTTTAATATTCTTGTATCCAAAGCTGCTATTTTTTGTAAGTTACGTATAAATATACTGTTTATCGAACAAACCCATTATAGCTACACCATAAATTCTAAACTAATTATATGAGTACCTTTTCTGATATTCGTCTAGTAGAATTGTAGTCGCAGCACGCCGGCGCTCCCCAATCATATTTCTCATTGCTTCAACGCGAGCCAAACGTTGCCTTTGCTCGGCTTCATGACCAAGACCCTTTCTATTTGCTTTCAAATCAATTTCGACCGGCTCCGTTCTTCCAGATGCTACACAGTACACAATGCAGAAAATAAGCTATCAACATTGCATATAAGAAGCAGCTCTTGAAAAGCTCAGGGAGGCGGGCTACTCCTGTACGCGTACGAGTCAGTTAGAGCACCGAATCACTGGCAGTTCCAAAATTTCTTCAATTGGGGAAGTAGGATGTGAGCTTTTATATTCTAATAACTTGGGTGCAATTTTGTAATTTTTCCATTTTTGGCTATAAAAATCATCTGTATGAAAACATTTCAGAGGGCGGGCCGCGTCCCCTGTTAGTGTCACAACACTGCACATATATGATGCTAAATAGCATTGGCTGTATAATGGTATATAGTATGCGTTTAGCGTTGTATTATAACGCAGGCTTGAAACGAAAGTACAGATTACCAAGGTTTGTTTCAGAAGTTGTGTTTACGCACGAATTATTAAGATAATGCGACCGCGTAACCACAAAAGCAGAATACTCAGTGTAACTTTCAAAAGCTGTTATTGGTCTAATACATGAAGTAAATGCATATAAATTTTCACGCATGATTTCATAATTGTTGAAAAAGCGGCATAAGCAAATTTTTTCTAATAGGAGGTATTTTTGCTACCTTGTACAAGTAAACATAAATCCGTAACTCATCACAAAGAGGAAATAAATTTATAGATTGCCTTTTACTGGAAACTGAAACAAAAATCAGGTTATACCTTCAACAGTCCTTCATGTATGTATGAAAATTCATAGGGGAAATCGTCTCAAAAATCTGATTTGTTCTGACATCATCCATTCAAAATTAAGTTGCGCTCCAGTAGTTTTTCTAGCAATTATAATAAACTATTTTCGTCCGGGAGCTATATTACTGCCATACCTCTACTGTTTTGAAACGGAAACGGAAGTTAATAAATATTTTTCAGAAACTCTATCGTATTGATGTTATTGCTTTAAATGTTTCCAAACTCACCTGACTTTCCTATGCTCATACCATCCTTGTACCCCATTTTCGCGAGCAACGCATATCCTTTGTTACCCGCACCGATTGCTGTTTTAAGTCCAGTCGCTCTTGATTCTGACTCAACTTGCTTGGCAGATTTCTGTTTTGCTTTCGACGTATTTTCTGAAGATCGCTTTCGTTCCTCGAGTTCTCGAATACGAGCAGCAGATCGAGTCGCGAGTATTCCAGGCCTAACATCAGCGCTTAAATGAAGACGGTCAACTGTAAATACTTGCCAATTTATTGCTTTGCTCAAACTGTTAAGGTTTGTTAAAAATAAACACATAGAATTCAATTATCTGCTATATACCTAGATAATTCACTAGCGCACTAAACAACTGACTGAGATCTTGCGTTTTTTACTTATTCATATAACCTAATTATCAAAAAACACACATGTATCTTGTGGTTGTACCGTTTGTCTTCTGCAAATGAAGGTACTACATATGCCTCAACAATTTTACCATATGCAGCATCAGCATATGCCTTACTAGTAGGAATATGCCGATCAATCAGCATCGGAAATACGGATACTTTTCGCTAGCACCGGCATACGTATTAAAGTTGGAATCCGCTTCGGTAAAATTTCTAAATAATAATTGGCATCGGCATCTGCATCAGCAAAATTTTGGTATGACACAACCCTACTGTGTACGCTCATTTAGACTAAAAACATTCAAGATTAGTTCTTCTCATGCACTACGCATACCATTTTCCAAGTACAGCTTCAGACATGTAATCTTCATCGTCAGACATGTTTGAGCCACAGATTAGCCAAACCTAAATACTTCAAAGATTGTATAATTACATGTTGATTAAAAGTCAGCTTTGTATTAACATTTCTACAACAAATTTGAAAACTGTTTTATAATTCTAACTTGCAGGATGCATTTCGACATTAGCACAGGGGCGGTGATATGAAGAAGCTAAGGGGGGTGCCCATTTTTTGGGTCTTTTTGGTTATTTCCCAGAGATCGTTTGCCCAATGATGGTTGTTTCAGCTTGTCATAACATCTCCCCAAACTCAAGTTTTTGAAGAATTTGATTTTTTGGTGCGAGGTTCCCCTTGGTACCTAAAAATTTTTTATTAAAAAGTTAGACAAATTTTATACCATTCAATGCAGCTTATGAAGCTGAATCCAACCGCGTTAAATTTTGCGCTATCAAGCGTCTGGCTAATAAATTATGGTCAAAAACACATTTGGCATGCTGCCAACGGCTTGGGAAGGGGCCAAATCAATTATTTGACCACAAACTCGTTAATCGGAGGTTTGACTAAAATTTTTTAACACAATTGGACTCAGCTTTGCAGGCTGCGGCAAATGGAATATAAATTGTCGAACTTTTTAACAAAAATTTTTTTGAGTCCTATGTGGGGACGCTTGTCTTTGGAACGTTAAAAAATCAAATTTTTCAAAAATTAAAATTTGGGCGTAAAATGACCGGAAGAGGTTGTGAGAAGCTCAAATATGTAACAATTTTCAAAGTCCAATTTTGGGCAAACGCCGGCTGCGAGATAACCAAAAAAATTCTGCAATTAGCTTTCTTTTTTAACAGAAGTTCGAAAGTCAATTTATCACACGCTGAAATCGCAACCATTTCCTCCGCTCAGGATAATCAGGGGGCACGAGCCTGATCGCCGCCCTTGCTCCTTGCATTATCATGCATTTACTAAATGGGTTTCATGCGCAAAGAAAAAGAATCTGTAACGATTGATTAAGAAAATCAAACCTGAATTTAAAATTTTCGTGACAACGGATTGATACTTAACCAAGATATTTCTTGCTGAGCAGTCTAAATATGTGAACCGTTCAAATTACTTGACTCATCCACTAGCTATCTATTTATCTAAAGAAAAAGAACAAAGGTATTGACGGCTTTAGGGTCCAAGTTGTTTTATAAATATTTTATAATGCTAGATTCACGAAACTTGTTAGCCGTTGTTAGCGGTTTTTTCTAAAATATGTAATAATTGTTGTATTATCGTTTTTACAGTACCATCGTGTTAACTAAACTAAAAATCCGCACTTGAGATGCGCGAATCATATATATATGAACACTACCGTGTTCATATGCTTAGTAATGAAGAGCGGGTTAAAATAAATAACAACCGTAACCAAATAACAGGGAGTATCTTCTGAAAAGGCTAAATGAATATCAGTCCAACCTTCGGGTCATTGCAGTACACATGACAAAATTATAGATGTCTGATCTGTTAAAAATTTTGCTCTGTTATTTGTATTAATGGATTCGTTGTGAATGTTTTAGTGTTGAAACGGAAATCGCCGATAAAGTAACATATACCCATCGTAAACCCACGAGTAGGCTACTTCATACACGAGAATTTAATTATATTTTGTAAAACGAATATGTGGGTTTACTTTGAATAGTGGTTCATTCACGTTATTATATTAATGTCTACGTGCTTGCAAAAAATTGTACCTCTTTTTCGGATCAGCACCTCTGTTGATACCCATTTTGTAGTGCAATGTTTGTTGTGTTCTCAGATCAGTTCAGATCTGCGAAGGCAAACAAAAGTCCTAAAATGCATATTGATTTGTCACAACACTCACTGTAGGGCGGTGACGCTGTTTTCGCTAGCTGCAGTCTTCAAAAGGTATGTGTTTTAGATACACAAAAACGATTTTTATTGAAAATTCTGAACTAGAATTTTCGCAGCAATTGTGTAACTAAAATTCTTCAGTACAATTTTCAGAGCCCATGTCATTTTATGGGGAGTTCCGGCTTCTAATGGTTGTGTAAAAAGTAGGCTTTGATTACGGCTGCATTTTTTGCGGAGGCTTTATGGTTTTTAAGGCTAGTAACCCACTTTTTCAACGCCTAGACTGAGGTTTAGGAATGAGCGTAGTGTTATATTAAGAACAAATGTGTGGACAGTCGTCAGCAGCCTTAGCGTAGGATCTCGTATAGGACTACACTAAAAACCTTATTATCAGTGTGCAACCGGTATTACAAATTACCGAAACCGGAACCGGAAAGTTTAAAAATGCCGGAACCGGAGCCAAAACCGGAAAATAAAAAAATATTTGTTACCGAAAAATTTATGTTAAGCGCTATTTGTCGCGTTTAATGCTGTAAACACACCATTTAGAATGCCAAAATCCTGAAACAAATACAGTAGGTAGAAACATGTAATAAATTATGGAGTATGGCACAAATTGAAAATTTTGGCAATACACGCTCGAACAATTTTAGGTAAGTTAAAATAATATGCCAATTTTTCCTAAATTTTCCAATGAGAAAAAATATTCAATACCTAAACTACCGGAAAATTTCCCTGAAAAAATACCGGATTCCTTACCGGAACCGGATAGTGAAAAATACCGGACTTCTCGTCCGGATCCGGAATTCCGATTGCGCCCTGCCTATAATGTATTTTTGGAAGTACTATTTTTCAAATCGTCAGAGATGGTGTGAATCACTTCAAAAAATTCGTAAATTTTCATTCAAAAACTTTAGAAATATTTTCCTTTCGGTCGTTTTTTAATCCCTTCTCACATTGAGTTGCCCATAGGCAACTCAGCGCAGTGTATATACGTTAAATAATATATATCGCACAGTGTTTAACAATTGTAACACGTAGACATAAGTACTAAATGACCACAAGACGTGAGAGCCCCCTCGGGCTCGAGCGTCAAGCTCCTATAGCTGAGTGGTGATGGTATACGCCTCCCACTCCAGTCACTGGAGTTCGAATCCTATAGCATAAAAGTAAATCTCAGGGTAAATAGAAAATATTCATGTGATAAAGGGTTAATTCGAGGACTTTTGGAGAACTGAGTGCAACCTCTGCAAAGTTTAAGCATTATATACATTTATTCAGGTCAGGTTTCGCGGTTACCGTAAAGAGTTCGGTACCAAAACTAAATCAGACGGTGGTTTGGGTCCTAGAATTCCTCTAATCCAAGATCTATACCATTCCAATAAAAAACTATGGCTAGACAGCTGTTTGTAACTTTGGTAGATTTACGTTTAGTTTAATGCACCGTCCACTTTAATTTGCGTCCATGCTGTGGAAATAAAAATTGTCAATTCACTGTCTGAGCAAACGCAAATTGCTCAGACGGTAAACAGAAAACAATTCAGTTTAATAGACAAGAGGGAAATTGCAAACTACAAAATTCTCAGGTGGTAAATTGAAATAAAATTTAAGATTTATCACTTTCAATTTACTCTTGTAGAATATTGAAAATTTTGGAAAGGGAAACTGGGTTTGTACAAGAGCGTGGGTGGCACTGATGCCGTAAAAATCTAAGATTTGAAGATATGACGTCAGATTTGTAGCAAAACACTGAGAAAAAAGGTCAGGAATACCTCCCCGGAATTGTACTCAATATAAGCAATAAGAGTTGTCGGCTACAGATTGCTTCATTCGGCAACGGGCTGCGACGTACAGCGACGCAAGACAACCACGACGCTACCCTATACTCCAAAGTGAAGATGTATCCATTAAATCAGCGTTGTAGTTACCCCCGGTGCAGTCTGATTATACGTCAGTAGCCTCAATTTTTAACTTACTAAATCATGTTTTAGGACCATACGCGACCAGATATGCCAAATTCCGACAGTGGAATGAAGTCGGACCTGGTACCTACTTAATGCATATAATTGACTGAATGAGCGAGCAAGCTATGTGTAATATGAAAACTTTCGGACTGTTCCGCTATAGCGCATTCGTGCAGTCAGTCAGTGGATCACAGTGCTTAGCTGATCCTAAACTGGGCGTTCGCAACTAAGGGGGCACTTAACCGAAACCCACCGCCCACTTAATATTTCCCCTCCGATTCAGCCTCTCCCACACTCAAGATTTCATACCCAGGTTAAGTTTTACGTTCCTAACATCTTTGGTAAACATCATCAGTATTAACAAACCCTAGAAACTGGTTCTGGCGTGCTTTCACAAATTTTATGCACACCTGCGATTTTTCATTATTGATATAGGAGCTGTAGTTGCGCGCTACTGGAACCGAAACCTGTTTTTACTAGATTTATGAAATTTCAATATGCAAATGCTTGCAGATCGAAATTTCAATATGCAAATGCTTGCAGATCTTTTCCTCTATGCAAATTACCTTGGAAGCCTCAATTCCAATTCTGCTTACAGTTCAGTTCAGTCATTTGCACAATTGGTTATCGTGAAAGTTGTGTTAAGCTACTACTCTATTGCGGACGCCTCAAAAAATGGTTTATCCCTGATCTATACATTGGTCATCAATTAAAATCACGAAGAGTGAAAGGATGTAAAATGTGAACAAGCTTTATCCTAAGCCTTAAAAGAAGACTTATCTTTAAAACAGAATAAACCTTTCAAAATAAAGTAATGTATAGAATAGCGCTAATTTTTATGAGTAATGTGAAGAACAGACCAGGATAATCCAAAACCTTGAAGCAAAAAATAGATATCAAGTTGTGGATGTAAAAATTTGAGTTATAATAGATGTCAAGTTTTGGATGTGAAAATTCAAGTTGAGAGGTCAACTTCTTGATTAATTTATGTCGATGCAACTGCATCAAAATTCAAGTTGAGAGGTCAACTTCTTGATTAAATGTAAAGATTTCGCAAGGTTTTGCATGTATTCAATGACTGTTAGGGGCGCAATATTCAATGAACGCATTAAGCCTAAAAGCATCAACGCGAGAAAAATTCTAATCATTCAACGAAAGCACTAACTCTAAAGCATCGCGCAAAAAAAGTCTCTAAAATAGGCTTGTGCCTGTTCTATTTCACCCTACATTTAAGTTTGTTTTAAAACTTTGAACCATCCAAAAATAAACGGTTTTAAAACCAAGTCTGTTTGCTTACCGACTGCCAGGGGTGCAATATTCAATAAACGCATTAAGCCTAAAAGCATCAACGCAAGAAACAGTCCTAATCATTCAACGAAAGCACTAACACTAAAGCATCAGCGCAAGAAAAAGTCTCTAAAATAGGCATGAGCCTATTCTATTTGACCCTACATTTAAGTTTGTTTTAAAACTTTGGACCATCAAATAGGAAACGGTTTTAAACCCGCCTGTTTGCTTACAATTAATAAGGCCACGATAAGTCAATCATACAGGTCCTTGGTGCGTTTCATTCCTTGTATACACTGCCGCATGACAATCAAAGAATGATGATTATCAAGATGTTATCGCTTTTATACTTTCATGCAATATTTTATATCTATTTCTTCAAGTGTTGAAGGATCGTATCCAAAGTTACGAAAATGCACAGTTTTAGAATAGGGGTCAAATACTAGTCTACGCTCTAAAATTTCCATTTCCTTTTAGTTTATTTAGAGTTATAACCAATTTCCAATTATTAATATTACAGTAAAGGTCAATTTGCAATTCAACGTATTAAAACTGATGTCATCTGGGAATTTGTGTTTAGAATGTTTCTTTCACTATGGAAATGGAAATTACGAATTTAAGTTGAAAGGGAAATCGAAGTTAAATTATGAAAAATTTAAAATCAAATTCCCACTTGACATCACAATTCTAGAAGTTCAATTAACTACTCGTGAATTGACGATTTTTATTTCCACAGCACGGACGCAAATTAAAGAGAACGGTGCATAACTAAAATATCGTTCATCGTAATTCATTTTTGAAAATTATTATCTTTGAGTTAGCTCGCGGAGACCATATATATTTGGTTTTCTATCAAAACTAGCTCACATGGCTTTGCAGAGATGACTTCGAAAAATATGTGTTGGATCATATATGTCTGTCTATATATTTACTTTATTTCGAACCTTCCACTTTGTAAGCAAATGTGACTACTGTCCCGATATCGATTCCACAGACTACAGGACAATGAATACACATGAAGCACACTCTCTGCCCGGTGTCTGATTGCACGCTACAGTGCTGTTTTGTACTCCAGTCCAATTGAAGGAACTAGACAATTAATACTTATCCACGTAGATGCTTACGTTTTTATAATCCATCTTGCGCTTTTTACTTTAAATTTTGAGCGCTTGGGTCAGCTAACACGACCAGATCTATTTTTATAGTTATAGCGAGTCTTATGATTAACCAAACGTACTAAACCATTAATCAATATAAACCTAAATTTAGAGCAGTTACATACTATTTACTCACGCTAGGTGGCCAAAAAAAGCCACAATTCTAATCCAAAATAGGTATTGTGACCTTTTTCTGTATACATTTCTCTGTTCCTGCGTTTAGCTTGAAGTGACCATTTATATCTCGGCTGTTACCCTGGCTTCGAGAAGTTATACTCCATGATAGTTATATGTAACCATATTGATATCTGCTTTTTAAGCCTTCCAAGAAAGAAATAGAAATGAAGTAGGCTTTTAAACTGACTCAGAATATAATATGTGAATAAATAATGTCCTAGTAGCCGAAATTGAAAAATACTGTATAGGTAAGGCGGTAAAATTTAGCAACGCCGGATTTAAACGAAAACCAGATATAACTATAGGATCGTGTTGAATTTGCAAATTTTAACAATAATATATTATGCCACATCTGATTAAAAATCGGTTTTTAAACACCATTTATGGTCAAATCTCAACATCTAAAACTTTACGTTACTGATATATCTAATGTTGCAAGTATCCGTTAAATTAAACGTTGATTTGTCTTGTACCAAAAACTTGAGCGATAATGCAAGGTTTATACTTAAGAATGTACTTTCAGAACTTAAGTACTTATGCTTTAAAGTTTCGAACTCAAACTTTATTTTGTCCTGGAGTCATTCATGCACTATAATTAGGAATAATTGCCAGTTATGGACTTTAACTAGGGTTTAGGGATCCTATATGCTTGCAGACTCTTTATTAGGGATACATAATCCTGTTAATTGGGACTCAAAATGCAGACCCCCTCTTATTACCCTCCATTTTATTTGGGCCACTACAGTACAAGTGAATCTTTTGCAAAAAAATGAACCGTAACCGGAGGTCGATATTCCGGTACACCCAGAGATACGCTCTGGGTTGCATACTGGTAAATACATTGCACGCAGAAATATTTTACACTTTGACGTAGGTAGTCATTGAAAACAACGAAATTGTCGAACATGGTGCATACCATCCATACACCACGATAGCTAAAATAAGTTGTTTAAATTTAGACAAGTGACACAGTTGAAAATAATACAAAATCCTTTTTAATTCACAAATTTTTATTTAATTGTTGCCCACTTGGAGTTGACATTCGGCTGTTTTCACAACAGGCCAGTAGTTAACGCTCATTGCGGGGGGGGGGGGGCAGCTAAAAAATTTTCAGAAGGGACACATACAAGAGTTTCCTGATGAGTTATAGGTGTGGTTGAAACTTTTCTATGGGTAAGGGGTCTAAATATTTTACGATGAGCAGAGGCCCATGGCCTTCTTCTGGCTATGGGTCCGTTTTGGGACATTTATCTGTATAATTGCAAAAAGCTGTAATATTTTGATCGGATTCGCATAGGCTCCACGTATCCAGGCATAGCTTGTAAAAAATACACGGTTTCAGGTTTATCCAAGACTTTATAGTTTATTGCAATCCTGGCAGCGTAACCGTAGTTTAATATATCGAACCAAATTGTAACTGCAATTATTTGCGTGATTGTGCTTGTGCACTGTGTGTCGCGTTTACAACATCTTCAAACTATTTATTTATATTTTTATCTGGTTGTTTGATTTATATATTATATTTGTTTGTTTTTGTTTGTTTGTTTATTTGCATTTTTGTTTGTTGATTTGTATTTTAATTTGTTTATATGGTTGTGTACCTGCTTACTTATTAATTTGTTTTTGATTGTTTGTATATATTTAGTTGTTTGTTTGTTTGTTTGTTCGTTTGTTTGTTTTGCAATATTATGTTGCCCGTTTCACTCTTAAGGTATAATAAATAGTGACCCAGTTTATTTTCGACGTTTCAACTAAAGCAGCAATAAAAGGTTAAACCATGAGATACGGGAACCGAAAAACAGTGATGTGACCTAATTAGGGTTTAAGGTATAATGGACATAAGTATACCTACTATATACACGACAAAATAGGGGCCAATGAAACATTGTAGTTAAAATTTAAACAACAAACCTGCTTAAACTTTGAATTAATCGCCCAGAATTGAACTAGACGTTGTTTTGTGAGCGTAGAAAGCTCCAGTCAGTCGAATTATGGTTGATTTTAAACGTGAACGTTAAACTTTGATGCCTATATTTTAACGTCGGTATGTTATGCGGGGTTCGCGTTATAACTGGAACATTCCGGAATATGTTTTGTCCATGCTGCTGATTCGACGTCAACGTTAAATGTTGCGAGCAGGTATGACGACAGAAAGTGGACATCTTGATGGAGCATTTGCATTTCAATGCAGTGACAGTTTTAAAAAACTACTGCAAGGATTTGGTCATTCATTTGTTCATCGCCATATGTTTCTGAGACATTTTTCTGCAGTTTGATTGGTCAGGCACCAAGCCATAACCGAAATTTAGGTTGTCTTCAGAAAGGCTTCAGAATATTTGGATTTGTTAAAATAGGTTCATTCAAGCAATAACTTTGAAAGTTAAATCAAACAAAATGACAGTAGGTGGAATGCTGGAATGCAGCTGTCCTAAGATGTCTTGGTGTCTGAGCACGAGTGACGGTAATATTTGTGCTTACCGGTATTATCGGTAACATATCGGTGCTGGTGTATCGGTATTTTACAGTATCGGTTCAGCACTACTTCACAATTAAACTGATGAAATTAATCAACTCAGACGGAAAGTTAGTAATTTCAGCGTTAATAATAGTACACTTTAACTCACTCTGAGTTGATTTGATACTCATTGTGAGTTGAGTTGACTCCGGAGGGGGGTTGATTAATTAAATCAGACAAAGTTGAATTAATTCAGAATTGAGTTCTGATAGTCCTAACTCAGACTGAGTACTGTAGTGACCCGAATAAGAGGGGGACTGATATTTATTTGGCCTCTCCAGAGGGTACCCCCCTTGTTATTCGGTTACGGACTGTTGTTTATTTTTAACCCACGCTCCTCAGCCGTTCGTTACTGATATATATTCGCTACTGCAATTATCCGTTAAATCAAACGTTTATTTGTCTTGTGTCAATAGCTTGAGCGATAATACAAGGTTATACTTAGGAGTGTACTTTCAAAACTTAATTACGCTTTAAAGCTTCGAACTCAATGTTTGGTCCTGAAGTCATTTATGCTCTACAATTAGGGTTAATTGACATTTATTGACTCTAATTAGGGCTTAGGGACTCTATCCGTTTACGGATTCTTATTAAGGATACGGACTCCTATTGATTCGGACTCAAACTGGCGACCCTCCCCTCTTATTCGGGCCAATACAGTAATTCGACTCATTATGAGTTAAAATCAACTTACTGGAATTTACAGTGGCTGTTTATCACGGGTTAAAAAATTTTCTCGCTCGCTACGATATTTGGAAACAGCGTTTGATAAAACAAATTATTTTAGAACGGTGCTTCAGCACTTAAATCCACTTGACAACCCATTGCAGGATTATCCAATGTCATGCCACACCCGCAAACAAACGCTACCTATTTAAGTTGGTATATTCCCCCGAGATAAAATCCTGTGTTACGCCCCTGCGACCAACTTCACAGAATGCCGATGATAGAAGCGTGACGTATGCTCTAAAACTTAATTAGCTATGTCAGTATTGAAGTTTTTATGCAAAAGCTAAATTTATTACAACAAAGAGAATTAATGTTGCAAAAACATTTAAATGTAAATGAGGTTAAAACCAAATGTTGCATGTAATTGCGAGATTTCGAAGGAGAGTTCTGCTATGATTGAAACAATAGAAAAGTCGTGTCTAGGTGGTATTGGCGAAAATAGCCACTTTTGATGTTTCCCAGAAACCATATTAGGTAGGCGAAGGTTACTACTAAATTTGAACGGCTTTGTTTAATTTTAAAATGCCTATATTTATCACAAGTCCTTGGTCGCTGGTCTTTTGTCATGCTGACATACAGCAAGCTCAACATTGGCTGAGGGTGGGGCATAATGTCAAACTCAAAACCCAGCTATTGCGATTTTACGTTTTTAATTCTTAACAATTTGAAGAGGTGTTTAAGATTCGCAATTATACAAACTGATTCCTACAGTTGTATTACCTAAAAACTGTACTTTATATGCTGCCAATAATTTGTATATGGAGTTCTTTATTTTGAGAAATCTTAGCAATTTTTAACTTTTCGAAAATACGGTTTTTTACTTGAGCTGAAAACCAAGAAGGTCTCTGAGACGGAAGGAAGAATTTTGAGTTACGTTCTGATATCTGAATGCTACTTTAGATACTTTATTTTAGTTTTTTGCTTGAATTTCAGTTATTTGTGGAAATAATATAATTAAAAAATGTATGTGTTTGCGGTAATTTTTGAGTGACAGACTATGAATTTACGAAAAAACCCATAATTAGTGCGCTCAACCAGTAATTCAAACAGTAATATGATTTAGTAAACTAGAGTACAAACTATAAACTTATAAAGGAATATGAGATTAAATAAACAATCGAATTAACTATCCGGCTCCGGCTCCGGCCGGATATTAGGTTATCCGGCTCTGACCGGATATTAGATTATCCGGCTCCGGCTCCAGCTCCGTCAGTTTTTGGTATCCGGTCGCACCCTGCTCTGAGAGTCCCTGTTCAAATATACACATGTAAATGCGCATATATCTCAATCGGCTAATGTACGACCGTCCAGGTTTGTGATGGGCCTGCAAAAGAGTGAGCTTAACTTCTAGACTACATTTTTTGCTTAAACTTTAGGCTTAGGTTTAGGAATACAGTTTTTTCGACGCTTAGGCTTTGCCTTACGAATGCGCTTAATGCTACGACCCTCAAAGTATAACATTGGCCTTTCAATCTGTAGGTGGATATCATCAACTCTTCACACAATCTATATGCATTTATATACTGATATATCTACATATCTATTTATGTACGTATAGGAATAGTTGACAGGAAACCACATTAAATCGAAGCAAAAAACAAGCTTTTAAAATCCATCTTGAGTTTTAATTAACATTCTTTATGTAATTCCTTAGTTTCGGGCAGTTCCGAAAAGAACTGAGTCTTTTCAAAAGCCCAAATTTATGTGGACGGTTTTACTTTCAAATTCAAACGAATACATTTTATTCACGTTTAATGGAACTTGATTTTGTGTATTTTTAATAGTTATATGTGTCGTTCGGGCCCGTAGCCACAGGGGAGCCAAGAGAGGTTCAAGTTCTCTTGGAAAAATTTTCTATGTTCCTCTCCTAGAAAATATTTCGCCTTGCTTGTGTGCCATTGAAAATCCTGGTGTGCCCCTCCTGAAAAATGATTATCTCATGCCCGTAGCCAAGAGGGCCAGGGGGGCTTAGTTCTCTTTGGAAAAATTTAGGCACCTTTATAAAAATGTCAACCTTGCTTGTAAGCCATCGGAAGTCCTTGAATGCAACTTCTAATACACTTTTAGCCCCTCCTAGCCAGGTGAGCTGGCTACTGACCTGATTTCCCTCCTAGCAAAGAGACCTGGCTACGGGCCCAGTGGCGTTTTAAGCAAAGGTATTTCGATTGTTTTTCGGCTTCGGTTAAGGGCTTTCATAGGGGGTGCTTCAAGGCTTAAACTCAATTTGGGTTCTTTGACTAATGAATTTTAAGTTGGGTTGGTAAGACAATAAACCTGCGTTCTAAGCGTTTATACGACGTGATCACTTGTCTAAAATCTTGGCTACGTCCGCAGCTCTTTTATCTTAGGTGTAGTAATGAAGGTGATAGAATATATTAAATGTGTTATTCAGAGTAAGAAACCTATCACGTTTGTAGCAGATTCATACAGTGTAAAAGCTTTTTTTGTCTAAAGAATAAGACTGTAATTATTAGAGTCTTATGTGCTATTTTCAACACGAAATTTCGCTTATTTTTCATGCGGTTATTTTACACTAACGAGCTATATACAAAAGGTTTGTGACAGTAGCATAAGCAGATTTCTAAGCTTAAAAGCTGAAGCGTAATCCTTGCCTATGTGCAGGGTAAGTCTAATTACATTGCGTCTAAATTATATCAAACGATAAACTTTTTGACAACAATTATTTTTTGTCCCAACTTAGGAACTGGAAAAATAATATTTTTGAAAATTCAAACAATTCATATCTCGATGGTCACCTATTGGAAGAGGTCATCAGAAGCTCGAATATGACTAAGTTTTCAAAATTTGTCCATTTTGGACGGACGGCTGTCGATGGTCACTAAACGAAAAATAGCCTATTTCAGTTTTCAACTTTAATTTATGTTTGCGTTTTTAGAAGGAAGGCTGGAATAGAAGAGATATATCATAGCTCAAAATTTTTTGACGGACAAGAATGAAGTATTTCTTACACAATTTAGATAAACCTTTAAGGTCCATGAGGTGAGAACGTTTCTTCTATGAGATTTGCATCCTTAACCTATTTTTTACGTTCAGTGCGAGTTTAAGCTAAACTTTTGGTTTAAGGTATAAGTGCTGTTCCGAAACTATGTAATTTTACCCTTAATTAAGTTTAGATTAAACTAAAAATATGTTTTATTTCAGATGAGTTTAACCGAAACCTTCCAGTTGTTAAGTTAATCTAGGAAATGAGTTTAACATTAGCACAAGCTTAAATCAAGTTAGCTTAAGCTTATAGAAAGCTTGCATACGCTCTTGCTGCCAATTTCCGCACGCGGCTATAAAGCAACTTTAAAATTTTTCCATTTTCAAAATCGGTGGTTAGTTTGAAGTTAAATTTCATTCAAATTTACTAGAGCACGAGCATACTTTTGTTCGATTAGCAGCTGCTGTTTGAGACTCGAATTTTTTGCAAAGTAGGTACACAGGAGGGGGTTCCGGCAATGATTGGCAATTAATGACTTTGTCAACTTCAGAGTAGAAGTCGCTTTGTTCACAGATTTAAAAATAGCTGTTCCAAGTATATTAATCTCGATTTATGCTACGCCGCTGTGATATATTTAGTTTTCATTGCTGAGCGGAAATATACAGGCACAGCTTGAAATACAATGAAAGTGTTGAAACATACCCGTAACCAGCTCACCTTGCCGGTGGTGGTTAAATTTATTTAGAAGGGACATACAAGCGGTTTCAATGTTTTACAAGCAAAGTTAAACCCCTTCCAGGGCAGCCAAAATTCTTCAAGGGTGACATGAGCCCCCTGGCCTCCCTCTAGCTACGCGCTCGCGCTAAATTTGTAAATTTGCGAAGTTTAAAGTTAAAAATTCAAACTTCACCCGCCGGGTTTAAAACATAACAGGTGCTGAATTATCAATTAACATTTTTTGTAACGTTCTGAGCAACTGAACTCACAAAACTGACATAAAAAGTCAAAATTTTCAAAGTTAAATGGCCTTTCCAACCAAACCTGGTTCATACGCCATCCGTGTTTTAAAGAAAACAGTACATAGCGATTACACGGTTGCAAGCTGTCTTAACGGATTTCCATCGGGTCAGTGACATATTTTTACCTGTTTTAATGGCTGGGTTCACTTTTCTTTCAAAAGATATATTGGGCGTTTGAGTACCAGTATTGCAATCATCTGTGGTACTTGTTGTTAGGTATTCGTGTAGACAGTTTGCACAGTGTATAATATAGAATCTACGACAATTGGTCGTCCGACGACTTGTCACCTAACAGTGTCATAAAGCGTACGAATTACTGTAAACATAACCTTAAGCGTAATTCTAAGCCTTAGCGTTAGAACTTAGGTATGAGAAAAAGCATAATGATGGGCGACAAATTGTCGAGTCGCTGAAATCTGGATTACAAGTGGTCGATTCACGAGTCAGAGAATGAAAGGATAGTAAAAATAACGTAACGGAAACGGATAGTGATAAAAATAATGGAAGCAGAAAAAATATTTAAGTATGAAGGTCACAAAAATGTTTTATTTTTTATTTTTCTGCCAAAACTATTGAGGCATGCAGCCGTGCTCTAGGTTTTCTAAAATATTTAAAAAGGTAGCAATTGCGCTCAGTTTCTATAGATTTTGGATAAATTTTGCCGTTTTCATTTCCTATCGAACAATTGCAGCATATCTGTAACGAAAAATTAAGCTATTTTTAAGTGAGACTATAGACCTAATTTTGGCCATAAAAATACAGACTTTCCGTAATTTCTACAATGGAACCAAAAACTGGCATGTACTCTACCGGAACCGGAACGGAGACAGATATCCGCTTAGGTAACTGCCAATAGCTGCTACTAGCAGTTGAGTTACACGGTTAAGGATTTTAGTTACTATATCAAATTGATATCGTTGTTTTAAAGTGAGTTTTGAACATTAGCTCTGTTTTGTTCACTTCATTCAACTTCGTTTTATCCACTTCCGGTAGTTTAACAGCATTTTTTGATATGCACAACCTTTGTTTGCTTTATACGGAAACGTATTCTAACATGTGTCTAGAAATTCTAAAACCAGCAAAAATCTATATTTTTTGTTCAATAATTTTAACTCGTATTAAGCCGTCACCGGTTGCGGGGGGGTAGAAACGGCAAGGGATAGAGGGTATGTAACTCCTCGTGAAATTTCAAGAGACACAAGAAAAGCACTTTTAACAGACTTTATAATAACATTATGGATGCTAGACGTCTAAATATTTCAGGGATGTCAAGTTGTACCCTCCCAAGCGTTGCTAACTATGATTCAACTCACTCTGAGTTGACTTGATTTCACTGTGAGTTGAGTGGACTCCGGGTGATTTGGTTAACTAAATCAGAAAGAGTTGAATCAACTCAGAATTGTGAGTTCTAATAGTCCTAACTCAGAGTAAGTGATTCAACTCATTCTGAGTTAAAATCAACTCACTGGGATTTACAGTGTAGACTCAGAAGAAGTGAACAGAGTGACAACGAAACTAGCTATTCACGGGTTACCAAGAACGCTGAGTCACAGGCAAAAAATCGGCTGTTGTACACTCTCTTACACATGTAAAATTAATGTTTATCGGCTCAGGCAGAGGTTTAGGCTTAGTAAAGGGCGGGTGTTATTTTCTAAGGGGATGGTTGCCTTAGTTTAGGATATGAACCGCCGGGTCATGCGAGCTTGTTGTTACTGAGCCTGACGGTAGGGGGCGAGAACATCCTATGTTCGACGGATTGGCAAACGTTCAAGCTAGCTAATACGAGTGTATATTAACGAAACCAAGTAACTTACGAGCACAAACGAGTGATAACGAATAGGGAAACAGGAGTTACCCTTCAGACACGAATCTCGAAACGATGCATCGCCGAATTTAACTTAGAAAACGAATAATAAACGCTCATTGGAAACCAGAAAACTTATTATACACAAAAATCACAATTAACACAAAACACAAAACCTTTAAGATCGGAGAAAACACGACAAATTAGAAATCTAAAACTACCAAAAACTGAATCGTTGAATGGCAACCAATCCGAGGCATCTAAATATTAAAATTGCTTCAATTTGCATATTCGATACCTTGTTTACAACACGCTGCTTACACCTCCGCGGAAATAAGACGACAAAACCGAACAACAACAACAAACGCATTCTACGCTATCGGAACCGATTTGGATCGGAGAACATCCCTTACCGAAATCGTATGTTGTTCAGCTGCGGGTATGTTCTTAAGCTTAAGCCTAAGCAGAAATGTGCGGAGAAAGTTGAAAATTGCACCAAAAATTTAAAATTTCAAAATTGTAAAATTTATCTTTTTTTAATTACTGCTTCATAATTCACCTTCAGTTGTATATATTTTTTACGGATTCATTTCATATAATCTGCTTGTAAGCAAATGGGGTCGTCTAGAATTTTTGTCATCCTATCAGAATCGTTTCAATCTCGCTTGCAAGTCATCTCAAATCCTTACGCACCCCGTTTAAAAATTTTAGCCCCCCTAGCATGTTGCTTTATAGTTGCTTCAGAAACTTAAACCTTCCTCAACTTAAATTTGGCTAATTTCTAAATTTTGATATATAAGGACCGCATTAGTTATACTGCTAAATAGAACCATGTTAAAAATGGACTTTGATCGATAACGCCGTATAATTCTTGTAAATACGTATATTTGCGGTGGCTGAGACCCTTTTTCAAAATATACACTGTATTAAATAGCAGTATATTCTTGGTCCATGCAAATATCAGCGCGGAAATTTTTTTGTTGGACTGCAATGGTGTAAGCCCGAGCTTCAGACTAAATTTTAACTTTAGGCTTAGGCTTAGATTTAGGCTTAGGCTAAATAAGCTCTATTCTTACGCTTAGGCTAAATAAGCTCTATTCTTACGCTAGGCTTACGCTTACTCTTAGACTTAATGGGCTTAGGAATTTGTTTATACTACTGTTACGCCCAGTTGCATACATTGGCCATATTCTTTGCTACAAATATTAAAATGTAACTTGAAATGCAAAATTCGAATCAGCTGCTGTAGAACCCTATACGATTACGATCTTAAGCTTTACGAACACACTTTCCTACCATTGTGTGGGGTTAATATTAGTGGTCCGTTATGCCTACAGTTCACTTTATCTTTTAGTTGTTTTTGCATATATTTTATATATCGATTACTCGTTGGTTAAAAACCTATATTGCCCAAAGCTTATGGGCATTTTAATATGGGTTTGTTTTAGCTTTTAGAAACAACAGAGGTGTTGTATATATGATATATTTCCGTTTTAAATATTCACATTTTAATGCCGTTTTCATGATACAAAACGTTGTTGTTCTTGTAAAAACAATGGAGAACTTTCTAAAATATACACCGTAAGAAGTAGCTGTGTATGCTTGCATTTTTGTAGTTTGCATCCAATCAGCTTAAATTCATATTTTTGTTTCATTTCCGGCTTAAGGAACGGCTGCGGTAAGATTTGGAGATTTGCCAGACTGCCGGCAACGACTCCAGTATATTCTTCTACAGTACTTGCACGCTGACGCATATAAACATATATTAAGTATACAAAGCGTCTATTTGGACAAACTCTTCGATCGCCTCTTCAATATTTTAATTCAAACAAATTAATTTGCCATTAAAAGCGATACAATTGCGTTTAAAAATAAAGTTTTCGGTAACAGGTATTTTTGTTTCCCGGTTCCGGCATTTCATAATTCCGGTCGCACCAGTATAATTTTGCGAACCCATCTAAAAGCTAACAGAACAAAATAAATATTTGTGTTCATTTCAAATGCATTAAAAGTTAATGACATAATTATCATTAAAACAACGGTGACAGACCAAAAACTACTCACACTTTTTTTGCCCACTGGAAGACACGAGATGCTGTGGTTTTGTATCCGTTCTTTCTAGCGTTCTAGTTTTTTCTAAGGTTCTAAGTCTTTCTGAACATTCGTGTCGTGTTGTACCATCTCAAGAACTGAAGTTTTGGACCACTGGGCGTATATCCAAGGGCAGGGATAGAGTCGGTCCCGAAGTCAAGGAGACGGCAGGGGGTGTCACTCATCCTCCTGGATGAATTATGACCCCGTCTAAAAATGTTCAATCGAACTTGTAAGTCATGAAAGCCCTTGTATGCCGGTCCTGAAAAATGTTAAGTCCCCCTATCATGGTAACCTGGCTACGGGCCTAGATAGACTGGATTTATCTCCTCCTGAATTTTTATGAGAGGTAGCCAATAAGCAGCTTATCAGAGATTAGGGTATCTTACTGTATCTTAGAGATCAATAAAATTTCGTTTATAAAAGATTTCTTGTTTTCAACCGCCGTATATAGGATGTGTTTTGAACAAAATCCGCTTGGCTTAAGTTTAGGCGTAATAAGCTTAATTTTTGGATTAAAACTACGAGTGTAAACCGGAGGTGAAAAATTTCGCAGATGCTTGTCAAGTCTGTTTCCGTAGCTGTCTGTACACGCTTATAAACAGTTTAGCACATGTAAAACACGGTGTTCTTAATTTCTTCCTGGCATTTTATAGTTAAATTTTGTGTGAGCGGGATTTCAGTTTCAATCAGAGTTGGCGTTTTCTGGAAAAACAGAAAAAAACGAAAAAATTGAAAAATGTATCCGTGCTCCAATAAATGCAAGACGTTAAATGGATGCTAAACCTGGTGCCAAAATGATACTATCACATGACTGTTTTGCTAGGAATATCTAGTTCAAGATTTAACAACAACTAACAAACATGGAGTACACACTATAAAAGTTTCACATGCCTAAAAATATCATCTGCCAGACTCCTGGCCACACTTTGTAGGTTTGAGTTCAGCATAAAAATCTCCTAACAGGCTTGTAGCTTCGTTGTGACAAATACTTAATCAGAAGTTTAGTTAAAAAGTAACGTGTTATACACAACTAGGATTGTTATTATCAAGCAGAAACAACAACATTAAACTGTATAGTATAATGCAGCAGTTTTTTTAAAATCAAAGCTGTAGGATTCATCAGTAAGAACATCATGAGGAGAATTATAGGCCTCAGTTGAGCAGGTGTTACGAAATTTTGGTAAATCAACGCCCCTGACACTTGACCGAAACTTGAGACTTTGTTTTAAATCTGTTCTATACGCGAGTATGCATGCTTTTCAAATCACACGACTTCTCGCAGCTTTTAAACCCAATGCGACTTGAAAAACCGGATATTTTGCACAACCGGCATTTTCGCTTTCAAACATACCGGAAATGATGATAAATCTTAGCGGATTTTAGACGACAAGGTTATGGTTTTTTTGGACAGCAAACAAATGCCAATAGCCCAGCCCAGGGGAATAAAGTAAAAACTCAGGGGGCGGGCGCATCTACTCCCCGATTTAAATGGCATACGGTTTGGTCATCGTGACGTTGCCTTATTCATTAATTGTTAACGATTTGAGAGTGTTATTTTTAAGAGCCAATATTTTATAATTTCCGCCACGCCAGTCCCCACTCATTTATATTTTTCTCGGCGCGTAGGCTGTCTTAACTTTGACTGCGAATCAGAATCAAATAACTCGTTTGAAAACATTTTTAGAATTATATATAGGCGTTTGAACACTTCTTTAAATTATAGACGCTTGATTGTCATAGGGGATTGTGGTTTTGCAATCGCAGGACTTTGTGGTCCGGTCTTTAAGGAGATGACAGACGGGGGGCGCAGCTAACTTATTACACGACAGGTGCTACCTCCTTAAGCCCCCTAGTTGTTTGCTAGCTCGAATTTAATTGTCTAAAACTACTTTAAATTTTATATTTTAAAACCTACAGTGAAACGACCGTCTAGATGTATACGAGGGGTAAAATTCAGGTGTTATATTCATCCGTTAAATTTCGGAACAGACAAGAATAAAAGCACTTTTGTAGGCTTAATCAACTTGGTTTCTATCTAGAGAGTCGAAAAGATTTAAATACATACTTTGTCAAACTGAAATCCTGGCTACGCCCCTGCCGTTCGTTGGTGGTATCGTATTTTTTCAAACCAAAACCCAAAGCTGTGATAGCGGTCATAGACCGAAGATGAGGTAGGCAAACCAGACTATAAAATATTCATAATCTAAACCCTGTTATCTCGGTTTTTCCAGTTTAGCTGCAGGGGACGCTAGGCTGTGGTACAGTTCGAAGGAATTTTGGGTAGCTTTCTTCAAAAATTCTGGTGTGAGAGAAAACAAGAACTTACAGGTTGGGTTTGTTATAGTATATATCTTGATCTTATATAAAAAATTCTTCCCGCTAGCGACGTACACCGCAAAAATCATTTTACATGAAGTTATACCCTTTCGAAATGAAATCCTAGCTACACCTCTGGCTTGGCCTAACTTTGCGGTGGGGGGCTGAAAGAATAGGGGGAGAAAGCTAATGGAAATCATAATATAACACCGGGTTTACTGGTTCTGCGTGTAGAATGATAAATAGGTTCCAGTCTTTGGCTACTGTCTTAAGGGGCATATTTTTTTGGTGTCAAACCGATTATTTTTCTGTATATTCAACCCAGCTTCAAAGAATAATAACTGCAATGGTTTGTAGGCGGCGGCTAGTTTTTAGTACGTAAGGTTGTTAGTTTTAAAATAGGATTATTTAAATTTTTTAAATGTGATTTTTCAATGATTAAACGTTTTCTTGTGGAATCGAGATAGGGATATTCATAAAGGCAATTTTGAATGGCTGGTGACGGAGCGGCGTAGTGACGTGGGGGCCAACAGGCCATGGCCTGCCCAGCGCCATGCGGGATGAGAGTATTGTGATCCACATATAACAGGGGTTCGAGGAGACTAGTCCGTGAGCGGACACAAAAGGGCTTGGGACAAACACGTAGCTAAATTGGAATTTCAGGGGGTGAAGCAAGTTTCAGACTGGACAAACTTTGGCTAATTCTGGATATAATACTAAACATACCAGCAAAATAACACTAACATCAATGGAAGAGTGATACATAAACCATATGTGGGTGCATGCATACACTTAGAAGTCGGCCTGGAATTATCAGGGGATTTTAAGGGGGATCTAGGACAATCTTTTGGGGTACAGTAACTCTTTGATGGCTAAAAATGCTTTTTTCACCTATCAATGACGCAACTATCAATTCTTAAATTGTGAGAAAGGCTTCGTATACATAATAGTGAAAGCAACATCACGAGCGAATTGACCGAGAAGCTAATCAGCTGAATGTGGTCAAGGGCGCGCTTATCTCAGGGGGTAAATGCAGGCTTGACGGGGGTGCAGCCCGCTGACATCCTTTGCCTACGTTGCTGCATGGTGGGATAAACGCCTCACGAAGGGGAAACAGCGTCAACATCTTGAGGTGATCTAAACTTTAATCGATATATGATTAGAACACTTGAATTGATATCTTTTGGGAATGTAGCACCTTCAAGGACCAACTATATATTCTAAGACGCTAGCAGCTACATTCGTTCTTGTACATAAATCAGTCCCGCAACCAGAAATTGTTAGTACTGTAAGCAAGAACACTGTAAATTCCATTGAGTAGATTAATCAATTCAACTAGCGAGTTGGTTACTTCTGAATTAATATCAGTAAACATTAACTTACTCTGAGTTGAGTTGACTCTGGGTGAATTGATTAATTAACTCAGAATGAATTGATTCAACTCAAAATTCTGAGTTCTGATAGTCCTCAGTCAGACTGAGTGATTTAACTCATTCTGAGTTAAAATTAAATCACTGAAATTTACAGTGAACATTTCTAAAGGGTGAAAGAAAATTTTCTTAACAATTTAATGTTGTTGAATTTTACGGCCGGGAACCAATGATGTCCGCCGGAAGGTCTGTATACAGGCTTTTCCGTCTTGTAATTGCAGCAGCCCGGAAACAACTTCAGCTGCGCAACAAGATTTAGTAGAACTTGTATTATCGTTACTATATAGTTCCGTCGAAATTTAAATTAGATTCAGCACGCAGCCCAATTCTATTAAATTCGAAACCTCACAATCGTAAGACTAAAGTTGATTTCCGTCTTTTGTTTCTTAAATTTTCATCATCATTATCTCATAATCTTACGCTTTGATATTCAATAGCCGGCAATTCTAAGCTAACGTTAGAATGAGAGTGAACTGAACGGTTTGAAGACAAGCCTGCAACCAGGCTCACCAAGTTTAAGGGGGCATTAGCGGTGGGCATACAGACATTCCTTATATTTTACATGTGGAGCTAAAATTGTTTCAGGGGCAGGAAAAAATTTTTTCTGTGGCACACTGAGATTTCTTGCTTCTTACTGGGTTATGGGTCCAAACGAGGGGGAACATACAACAACCCAGGCATTAAACGGTTATAATCACTTTCGATTCTAAACCGGTGTTGCAGGGCTGAATTTAGACTGACTGGACCTAGAGTATTCCCATGATATTTATAGCTTCCCGAGGTATGTTTACGCCATTGCTGTAGGCAGGATATTAGAAAGGCGTGGTTACGTTCTATAAATAATTTAAAGGGGGAGTTTCTGTGTTTCAAACTGATACCGTGTCTGAAAACCGCTGAATAAAATCCCAACGAAAGGTTGAAAGCCTGAACCCCACCCTGGCTACGCCCTTGGTTCAGGCAACTAGCGAGGGGGTAATAATCGTTTGTTGGTCCACTTGTAATACGGCTTCAACCCAATATCGCCTGTTGAATCTGAACACCAATTTACTACTTGCCCCAGCCACAGGAAACGTGGTTTAGAGTCTAAAATAGACTTAAATCGGTGGTGATTTATCATTTGAATCGTTGACTCTGGTCACTTTGTTCCAAAACGCCTACCACAGTTTTGCTCCATACGGTCAGTTTTGATTCATTAAGACTTCTAACCAATGGCGATGACGTATTTGCCTTATAGGGGGTGAGATTAAACATTGAAATTTGTTTTGTAAGATTCGACGATTTCTCATAGAAGGGGTTAAACTGCACAAGGTTTCGGAAGACGGATGAAAATATACTCTCATACTTGGGCCAATAGGATTCTGTGTTCCTTAGCAGTTGTGGAAGCCTTTGACTTTTAAATTCCACGAACCGGGGAGTTTTTGGATCATCAGAGGATGGGCTTTAAGATTAAGGAAAGAAAGCTAGTGACGGCAGATAAGGTTGGGCTTTACTTTGTCGCCGTTCGTAGCGCAGCCGGTGGCCACTTCCATTTCTGGTTTTCACCATTTCAGATTCGAATTTTTGACGTTTACAAGACAATTTGAAATTAGGGGCTCTTTGTACGTCGTACCTTTCTTTTTGATTTTTCCAGAAATTTCTTTTAATATAATTTAAAACATAAAGCCAGTATACGCTTCTGAAGAACGCAAAATTTTTTAATGTTCGTTCCAATTGGCATAGTTTAATTAGCGGCTTCTATTGAAAAAATTAATAAACTTATTATTATTATTATTATTATTATTATTATTATTATTATTATTATTATTATTTCATGTTTAAAATTTTCAAAACATACTATTTCTGTAAAATTTTTCTAGCTCTTAATTTCGTTGGCGGGGGTAAAACCTTTTTAACACAGTGTTCGGACCTGTCAAAGACGCCTCCTGGACACGGTATATCTACGTTTTAGTGCTGGTACGTGTTGGATGAACTGGCCAATGTATAGAACAGGGCCATAACAGTAGAGCATATTCTTCAGCCTAAACCTAAGTCTAAACAAAAATTTAGTCTAAAACTTAAGCTTACTCTAATGCAGTCCCACCGAAAAACGTTCCCCTGTAATTTTTACATGGATTGTCAGGGTTTATACTTTCTCCGCTCTGACAACCAACTCATGCTGTTATTTTTAGTTTTCGTAGTATTTGATTTATTTCATTTACTCATTCAGAGTTGTACAGTTATATATTGGTTTCGTTAGCAATGTGCTCAATAGCGCTAGTAAATACAATATTAAAGACTTTGACCGCAAACGTAATTAATCTTACGTCTGTGAAAGTTGTGGAGGCGAAATCGCCAAATTTTTACACTTATTTCAGTTGGGAACTTGTTTGTGTATTCAGTTCAATCCGTTCTCATGATTGTCAGGAAAACTGAACAACGCTATTTTAATTATTAATTTGCCTCAATTGTTGTTAATTTTAACACTGTCTTTCAATTTACGGCATAGTGTAAAACGGATATTATTAAAAAATTAAGGAAATGGAAATGGATAGTGATCAAAATAACCGAAACAAAAGACGTCAACTATACAAGTCTAAGAGATCTTTTCGCAATACAATTGAGGTATGCTAATGATCCCAGACCTTTGTTAAATTTTAAAGAAAATTAGCAGACGTATCTTAGGTTTAATTGTTTTTAGATAAGTTTTCTTATTTGTTTTTCACATTGAAAAATTGAAGCATTTTATTCAGTTTTTGTGGTCAGGTTTTGAATTTTCGAACCATAACAAAACCTGTGAAACTTATATAAGCTTTTCCAAAAACACGTCCATTGCCGAGTAACAAAATTCAGGTTTTTCCGCTATCTCCATGCCAACTTTTGGTTAAAAATAGTTCGATTTTTGAAAATTTTCGCCTTCTTGAGCTTCTCGTGATGTTTTCATGATCAATTTATACCCGTATTTTAATTTTTGAAAACTCCGAATTTGTAAGGTCTCGAAGACTCCTTCATAAAAACATCCAAATTAAGTTGTGAAATTTTCAGGAGACGTCATGAAAAGCTCAAATATGCTAAAATTTTGTAAATCTAACCATTTTTAAACAAACACCAGCTGGGGCTATATTACGGCAAATGCTGCAAACTTTGAGTAGTCCTTAGTTTATGTGCATTTGCAAACTATTGCTAACTGATGATAGCTGCTATATTTATTTGAAAATACATCCTGTTATGTATCGCGTTTTTGTTATCTCATGAATTTTATTCAGCGACGTAGGCAGAATTTGATTTCAGGTTAGAATAATTTTTTACCGCTAAGATCCGGAAGGCCAGGTTCAATATTGTTAAAATATGACGCGAACTAACAAGCAACATACGGTTTCTATCCTGGTTGTCGTCATGGGCTAGAAACAGGCCCGTAGCCAGCTTAACTTGCTACGGGAGCTAAAAAATTTTCTGGTGGGGCACACAAAAGTTTTCGATGACTTACAAGCAAGGTTGAAAACTTTCTAGGGGGCCCAAACTTATCCAGCAGGGACTAAGCACCCCTGGCCCCTCTGGCTACGGATCCGGCTAGAAAATTATTGCCGTCGACCGGTTGTGCTAGTTCTGGTGGTTGTGGGAACGAATGTAAAATATTAAGTTTATACATTTGTAGCTAAAAATTTGTAATTTTTGTGGGCGCCTATCTGAAGCTAATAGTTAACAACACGTTTTCTGCTCGACGTGTTGTACTGGGAGGCAACAAGCTGCCGGGGACGACCACTTGTCAGGGCGACAAATTATCGGGATCGACGAGTTGTCGGAGCGACAAATTATCGGAGTCGACGAGTTGTCGGGTCGACAATTGTTGGGGTCGACAAGTTGTCACGCGACAATTCATCAGGTCGGCAAGTTCTCGTGCCTACTGGCAGGCGACAAGTTGCCGGGTTGACGAATTGTCGGGCTACGAATTATCTTGATACCCCTGATTTTATTAGTGGACTTAACTGTAATAATAAGCAATGATATAAACAATACTGTAACCTTTCGAATAACCAAACATTAAAATGTGATATAGTGTAGACGCTGGCCTTGCATATGCATCCATTACTCTAAATTAGAACACGGGCAGTCTAAAAGCAACACAAACGTAGGTCACAAAATTCGACGTCTAAATATGGTTTTATATGAGTGTCCGTGAAACTAATCGTAGATAAAGGGTATCCGGTTACGTTTTCGGTTGTATTCTAAATTGCGATACATGCATCTGCGAAACTTACGTTCCTGCGTTTTTAGCATGGCTTGGCTGCAATTTAAATTAAATAACAGTTCAAAAGCTAAACTCTATACTATTTTTTCGTTTCATTTTATAATCAAGAAAATAACCCCAAGTAATAGACTTTGTACTGCAGGGACCCGAATAAGAGGGGATGAACTGATATTTATTTTGCCTCTCCAGAGGGTACCCCCTGTTATTCGGTTACGGACTGTTATTTATTTTCAACACGCCCTCGGCCACCCTTCTTACTGATATATATCCGGTATTGCAACTATCGGTCGAAACAAACATTTTTGTCTTGCATCAAGCTTCAGCGTAATGCAAGGTTATACTTTGGAATGTTACATTGAAACCAAGTACACTTTAAAATTTGAACTCAACATTATTTGGTCCTGAAGTCATTTATGTGCTACAATTAGGGATAATTGACATTTATGGACTCTAATTGGGGTTTAGATACTCTTTCCGCTTACGGACTCTTATTAGGGATACGGACTACTATTGAGTGGAACTCAAAATGGGGACCCCCTTTTATTACCCCCTTTTATTCAGGTCACTACAGTACGTTACGTAGAATTTGTATTTTTATTAATTTGAATGGAAAACAATATAAGCATAGCGGCGGGAGTTGTTAGCTTATTTTTTTATCTTAAAGCGTTATTTGCTCGAAACTTACCTTTTACGGCATTAACATATAATACGCAATGCTTTTAAGAAATATTATCGTATAACGTACGTTTAACCCCTATTCAAACGTGCATGTTTTTGCAGAACGAAATCACAGCTGCAACGTGCACGAGTTTCATGCAGCCGCAAGTATTTGCAAAGAAAAATGATTTTCATTCTGAACCTTGACATGAATTTAATAATTTGCAGACGACTGCAATAAATATCAAGTATAAGCTATGAATTATCAGTTCAGCCAATGACAATGAATTAATTCGACTTGCAAGGTTATTCATGTCTATGAACTAATTCTTGACGCATATTCTTCTTGACTATATTGCACCTGCAAGTTCCTAGAATGAATTTTTGAAAAAATTTACAGCTACAAGTTTTACCTGCAAGAAACACTTGCGCGTAAAGAAAGTTCTACTCGAAATTTCTTGACTTGAAATCGCTGTCATACCAATAAAATTCAAATTGAGCGCTTAAAAATGAAAAACAAGCTCCGTGTCAATCGCCATAGACTGCGAAATATCGAGCAGATTTGATACTTGAATTAATTCAAGCTTCTTGAATAATTTTTGAAGGTCTGAACTTATTTATAAACAGCAGACATGTCTTTAGATTGGCCAATCAAAACACAGGTGCAAGAAATTAAAACATTGTGCAAGTTTTTAGCGCAAAAATTTGAACGTGTTAATAGAATTTTTACTTTTTCGTTTTCTTACATTTTATGAAACTTACAAAGTGGTTTTGTTTTTGATATTGTCTAACATATTTTAAAATTGTTATTTATTACTATAAATTTAATTAAATTTATTTTCTGAAGCAAAAAAAGCAAAGCTTCATAAAACTATCTAAATCCAATATGGCTTTACTGGAAAATTGTTAACATTCTTAACAAAATGCATGAATACATGGTATTGGTACTTCCCTGCTTACATGCGGGCCCGTATCCAAAAAGGCCTCATCCCACCCTTGAAGAAATTTTGGTCCCCCGCTAGAAAATTTTAAACCTTGCTTGTAAAGTCAACGGAAACCTTTGGACGCTGATCCTGCAATATTTTGTCTTTCCTGACAAGGTGAGCTGGCTACGGCCTGTTTACAATACAAAACCACAGAATGCACACAGCGTTTAATAATTATTGCATTTCACACCCTATTTTGCAACTGTTATTCTGATAAAATACTGAAAATATATAGTATCTTAATAATTAATCTTCTTATCTTGTTTTATATCCATTCTTGAATAACATCCATATTTTGTTTTCAAGATCGAAAGCTACAAACTCACATTTACTAACAAAAACAAGCAGAAGCCACTCAAATTAATTTTGCTGTACAGATTCTTAGAATTAAAGCCAAGACACTTGTTATACACAATTATTTCAGCTTGTATAACTAAATCTTTGCTGTTCACCTGGCTATAGTTTAGTTGAACGCAATTTGAATTATATGTTTGATTTATTTTGATCACTGTCTGTATCCGTTTTCGTTATTTTTACAATACATTTACACCTCGGACGTGAGCTTTGGATTTGTTTTGACAGAGGTATATTTGTTGACTTTGATGTGATTTTTGCACGATAAAAACTATTATTTTTTGCAGCTTACTTTTTCTCTATTCGGATACCCGACAACCTGTTATCTCAGATCGAAACACGAATATCTGAAATTCGGTATAAATTTAGCAAATTTTAGACTAAAAATATTTTGATCGCTAATTTTGCCTCAAATTGTCAATCAAACGGTGCACTGAAGCATGCCAACTTATAATTTCATAAAAGATATGTTTTTGTAACAATATTTTGGCTTTGTTTTAAGTTAAGCAAAATTTATATTTTCATTAACTGTAACGCGTTCTCAAATCGATATTACTTTACAGTTTTAACCGTTTCCTACGATTTCGGATCAGTAGACAATTATTTTATTAAAGTAGGATTCTGAACACAGTTCTGAAGGGTGGAAAGTGTTAACCATCACCGTACAGTTCTAGGAGTTTGACGCTAAAGAATGAGAGAACTGTTTCGTCTTGTGAATTTTGTGTTACATGTATGTGTATTTATTGTTAACCAGTTGCTCATACCTAGTACTGTATTGACCCGAATAAGAGTGGGGGTAATAAGAGGGGGTCCCCATTTAAAGTCCGAATCAATAAGAGTCCGTATCCCTGATAAGAGTCTGTAAACGGATAGAGTCCCTAAATCCTAATTAGAGCCCATAAATGTCAATTAACCCTAATTGTAGCGCGTAAATGACTCCAGGACCAAATAACTTGAGTTCGAAATTTTAAAGCGAACTTAAATTTTGAAAGTATATACATTCCTATGTATAACTTGTATTATCGCTCAAGATGTTGACACAAGACAAACAAACGTTTTTTCAGCGGATAAATGCAGTACCGGATATATATCAGTAACGATGGGCGGCGGAGAGTGGGTTAAAAATAAATAACAGTCCGTAACCGAACAACAATGGGACGTACCCTCTGGAAAGGCCAACAGTACGTGTATTAATTGTTAACCAGATGCTCATACCTAGTACACTCTGTTTAGGAAAAGGTTAAACTTTTACCCACATTCATCACAGAATAATAATTTTGTCAAAATTGAAAAATCTCATTTGCTCGTCGGGTTTTATCGAAAGACAAACATTCGGTTGCTTTTCACGCACGACACAAACTCAAAAAAACAGTAAACGAACCGGTAAATTTGCTAAACACAAAGGAGCAATTATGTCGACAGGGGCGTAGCCAGGATTTGATTTCGAAGCCGAATAAAGCGTCGTAAAAGATTTTTGGCGTCTCAAATCTAACTAGTGACTTGAAAAAGTTGAAAATTGCCAGTTTTCATCGATGCAACATTAATTTCAGGACTGTCCATTTTAAATACCCGTTGGCCATGCGGCTGAAATCTGATATTGGTTATACTAAACCTGAACAAGCGAAGAAAATTGTTTTTAGTTCCAAAATCTAATTTACAAATTTTTTGCACTAAGTTCGGTTTTGTTTTGACTTCGGTAATTCGTTTAAATGTCAGCTTGGAATTTGCTATACCGTCGTCAGCTTTGCTGTTAAAGTGTAGCTTTTGCTAAAATTTCGAACTCAATTTCTGAATCTAAACACTGTTTTTTGAATAAAATTTGTATGCAAAAATAGCAAAAAATAATTTAAATATTAAACTTTTCGTGATATATAGCATAATTTCCATTTTAACTGTATTTCGGGCAGCGTCTAAACGCTATGTCTTAAAAACTTTTTTAGGAATTTTTCTAAAAAAGGGTTCACTTCAAAACGTTGCGTTTTAGTGTTTTTCCAAAGTTGTCAACAATTTGGAAAGATTTTGAATGATTTTTGCCGTTTGAATGCTTATTTAGTAAAATTTGCGTTAGAATGCCGCATGCTGCATAGTCGAGGTTCTACAAGTTTTGAGTCATTAACCCCTTCTCACATAGAGTTGACTATGGGCAACTCAGCGCAGTGTATATACGTTAAATATATATCGCACAGCGCTTAACAATTGCAACACGTATACATAGTACTTAATTACCACAAAACGTGAGAGCCGCCACGGGCTTTAGCGTCAAGCTCCTATAGCTAAGTGGTGATGGTAAACGCCTCCCACTCCAGTCACTGGAGTTCGAATTCTAGCACAAAAGTAGGTCTCAGGGAAATAGAAAATATTCAGTGATAAAGGGTTAAGCGAAAAATTTTCAGTTTACTGCCTTTAAGCGAAAAATTTTCAGTTTACTATCTTTAAAAACAAACGGCAGCGAAATTTAACGCATTTTTTTGCAACCAGTACCACCAACTGTCATGCAGCATTTGAGATTTGTGCCCGCCGTAGTCAAAAACAGATACAGAAGTTCTTGACGACGGGTTCGTGCGGTATATATTGAAGCAGTCCTAGAAACGAGAAGCTAAACACAATTTTAGCACTAAATCTTAATACAAAATTTAGGTTGTTGTATTAAAGTCTAAAAGTTTTAGCGCCCCCGTACCTTCGGCTACTTTGGACTTATGATGGAAAATTGTCAGGTCAATTACCCAACAGAAATTCCCGTCACTGGCGTAGGTACATATTTACAGACGTGTGCGTACACACATGTACCCAACCTGTACAACGCCAACACTACAATGGTTGCCTTTTCTCCCTCTGAATCTAACGACTCAAAGTTTGTCTGCCGATCCAACCTTGTACGAGGTCTTTCCGCCGGATATAAATTCAAACTTCTTGTACAGCCCGAAAGCTCACACATTCTCGCAAAAATGTGATCCTAGCTATCAATGTCATAGATTCTGCAAAGATTTCGAGACGCTGGGTGCAGTGACAACTGTACAGTTGAGAACCCAGTTGCCTGGCCACGACCTGACCGCTCCCTTCTGAAAATGACCGTAGTCAATTTGAATCCGCCCACATCAGACAATTCACACGTATTTCAAGTATAATTCAAAACGTGAATATACTTATCGAAATTGAGTCAGCCTAAAATTCGCAAGGGACCATATAATAGCTAGAATGCTAGTAGATATATATTTGATTGACAAGTATCGTTACTCATGGGGATTGTGCTAAATGTGTTTCAGATGTATATCGTGTTTGTGTCCAGTGCGCTGAACGTATGACCATTAATGCTAAAAATCCATTAGTCTTTGTATGATGTATGACAGCCATCAGGCTCACAAAGAAGGCGATAGAGGCGTCCCTTCTTCTCCACCGGCGGACATCTTCGCTCCTGAATGAAAATTGGTTGAACAGCATTAAAAGAATTCTATAATTAGAATAGTTCACTTGCCTCTTTAGACATGTTCCTGCTCTGTCTACTAGCAATTAGTTGTTACGGGAGGAACAGCTGCTTCAATGGGTACTTAAGATTAGGCGTACGCTTAACCTTAAGTTTAGGCTAACGCTTGGGCTCAAGCTTAGGTTTAGGGCTAAGTTTGAGCTTATGCTTAGGCTTGAGCTTAGGCTTTGACTTAGGCCTAGGCTTATTCAAGCTTAGGCTTAAGCTTAGCCTTTATAGGTTTAGGCTTCGGTTTTGGCTTTATACGTTTAGGCTTAGGCTCAGGCTCTGACTTAATCTTAGGCTTGGGCTTATGTTTGTCACACCCCAAGCCGTATGGCACCTGTAAATGCAAGTTTCAGACTAATTCACGTATTACTGACCACAAGGCTAGCAGTTTTCGAGTCTGTATATCATAGTCGTCAATCATAAACAAAATTCCCGAATGCAAGCACAGATACGATTGGGTGTTTTTTCGTATTTGCAGATGTAGTTTGTTTTTTAACTAATGTGTACTAACCATATTGAAAACTATTCTAATCAATTGCAAAATCACGTCTGTAAAGATATCTCAATGACATTTTCATCTGAACAAAACTTAGAATAATCTTTCGACTTAAACTTCAACTGTCAAACTTTTCAATCCTCAATCAATCCCATCGACTATCCAGAATTCCTTACCCCAACAATGTTAAGATGCAGCGGAAACGGCCGATATATCCCTGACGCAAGACATATCTCAAAAGCACGCCATCCGGCCGTTTTAAAACGGCCCGGTCCGGAAAGACCAAGCCGTTGGACTATAGGAGAAGATTTCGAAAAAGCTAGTCCAGTACATATAACTCGATGGGGCCAAGAATCTACTAAAAATAGTAATTCGCCGAGCTTAGCTGCCGCAAACACATATCACGAACGATTGAGAATTGCTGGTGAAAAATTGAAATTTCAGCAAGATCTTCATGAAAATGGTAACGAACTAACGCATATAAGTCTCGACGACGAAGCATGGAACAAGGAACCGAAAGAAAAGGCAAGAACAGCGGTCAGACAGCAAGGAACAATCGGAGCACTTGAAACTGAAACTGGAGAATTTTGGCGAACACATCATCAAAGCGCTCAACACAATCATCAACAAACTTATCTCGAAATGAAAACAACTGAAGAAGAGTACGAAAGTAAGGAAATGGCAACACCGAGACGAAATGAAAGCGAAAATAGACCTCAAGGAGCTGCACAAACAATGAAAGAGGTAATCAAAAGTACGAAACCAGCAACGACACAATTGGAAACCAGCTCAAGTCAACCTGAACAACAATTGCAAGGAAGCATCGAAATGCAGGAAACAACAACCGAAGATACATCTCAGAGAAGCGTCAAAACCAAAGAAAGAACAACCAAACTAAGCGTAAACAAACCAAACGAGCCACAACCTAGAGAAATTACAGGAAAAGGACATTGGAACCGCAACGACAAAAGTCACCTCAACTTCGGACGCTGTTTGTGCGAACCGTGCTTCTATGGTGACCGCTGTGAGAGAGTGCATGCGTGTGAAAACAACGCAACGCTCTACTGGGATATTGGGACTGCGTCCCAAAAATGCCAATGTCGTGCGTTTTGGGCTGGACCATGTTGCTCACGCAAACTTTGCACTCTGGGAGCTAGGTTGAGCGCTGATGGGAGTTGCGTTTGCGAACATCCTCGAGTGCAGTTTGGTCCGCATTGTGAACGATCGCGGTGCGCTAATGGAGGGTTGGAGGTAAGAGTTTGGATCGGGAATGAATATGGGATCCTCTTGAGTCTGTACGATTTATATTCCACTGCGACGCGTAGGGTAACCGATCCCACTCCGAACTTGTAAGATGGGAATGAAGTATTTGAAATCATGGGCCCTCTATTTATAATACTGGTCAAGTGGTCTTGCGCAATGCGCAAAGGTTAGCGAATGCACCACAATTTGCATGTAAATTTTTTCACGGAACAATTACTTTCTGCTCCAAGAAAATATTGTAAACAAAGTGATACTGGAACGTTGCCCAAATTCTGTATGTGAGGCATTTCGACTCTAATTATATGGATATAGCACTAAATTGTTTCAGTTTTTTAATTGTTACAGGACGGTTACGGTGGTTGCGACTGCAAGTTTGGCTGGAGCGGTAAATTTTGTGACAATATCGTTTGCTATAACAACGGTGTTAAATTCCTACTCCCTTCAGCTGATTCAAAATCCACCATTGGGCTTACGCCACCTCCCACAGCAAAAGCTCAAAACAGCTCAGCGTCATCGTCGCAATATGTTTGGGGGTGCGCGTGTTCAAATTTTACATGGGGACGACACTGTCAGTATTATCACTGCCAGAATGGGGGGACATTTAGGTACCGAGACCGGAGATGCCATTGTCCTGTGCTGTGGGCAGGAAATTATTGTTCCGAAAGGGATTATAGACCTTTGCTTGGCGTGGGTCTACTTATGGCCGGAATGCTTCTATTGGTATTGGTAAGTTTTATGAAGGTTTATATATTCGAAGGTCGAAAAATATCTGGAAGACATGAGCTGAGCTTCCGGTATTCACATGCGAAGCTTAAACTTACAACGCGGGACACTTGCCTCAAGTGTCTTAACACCTACCAAAAGGAGTATCGCAAATGTATCCAATGTATAACAATGAAACGTTTTCGTTTTGCAATCAATTGGCAATTTTCGTTTTAGTAGAAAGGGTTCTGTCGCACTGAAAACAGTTTCTAAATATTTATTGGTTGGGTTTCTGAAAACCTTTTTGACTACGAGTACTTAAGTGTACTCTAAGCAATTATTTAACCATTTTGTCGTTTTTGAAAGCGTATTCAACTTAAATAAATACTTAGGTCATAAATTTGATACATTACAAACAAACAGTTCAATGCATATTAGGTTTGGTCTAATTGAAATGTAGACTTGTGGTATCTCTTTATACAGCAAAACCATGTGTTTCTTGTTAATATGACAATGGCCCATGTTTCGTGGTTATTTGTTTTTGCTCAAAAAGTTTAAGTATTTTACTTAAGTCGGCAACTTATGTAATAACTTTAATATAACTTAAGTAAATACTTAAGTAAGATTTCCGAAACTCAGCCACTTTTTCTAATGCGTTAAACTTGCATATACGGCACCATACTGTAGGACAATCATTTTGCGGTGGCTTTTTAAAAAAAACAGCAAAATGGCAAAATACAAAATACAACCTCGCCCAGTAACAGAATACTCGATTGCGCCAATGAAGCCATTTATTGTATTCTATTGCAGATGATGTTTTACAAAAAACGTAAACGTCGACGTGTTGTCAAAAGCATGTACGTCATGCGTGCCGAAAGGCTCCAACCTGACCCTTACGAACCTGGAACATATCGAGCCCCAAAAATTCACCCCGAACCTAAAAAACCGTCGGCTAAATCAGTCACAGACTCAAGCAAATGGAGCTTCAGCAATCCAAATTATTGTCATTATGATAGCGTTTACAATGCCGACGACACTGGCTATCGTGATCACTATGATAACGCCAAATTTAATACGCAAGGCCACGATTTGTTGTACGAATGTAACTCTTGCAAGAGCACAGAAGACACCCACGATGACTCAGGCACTCTCAAGAACCCGTTTTTATCCCATACTCCTAAAGGAGTAAAAAGAACACACCCGAAAATTTTAAACCCTCCTGCTATAGGCTACCACTCAGCAACACAAATTGAGTTGAACGGAGTTGAGAAAGTGAGTGTTCGACAACAAGGGGTATTACCTCGAGTTCGGCAGTATTTGAAACATTTGAACCCAACGATGAGCAGGATTGAGCCTACCCGGCCGCAGGTGTCCTCTACTGGACCGAGTCACTTGGGTGGACTGCTGGTTGAAACCGAAAGTGACGACGATTGAAGTAAACTGGAATTGAAAGTCACAAAGCTGAAAGCGTTGGTGTTTGATTATCTCCTACGCTACAGTATTTTGATAGAAGACAATTTGATTCAAGACCGAAAGTCAAAATGTTCCTAGCATTACAGTTTATTATTTTGCTGAGTGTTAGCTAAACCAAGCTTTACCCCCAAGTGTACGCAAAAATTGTCTCGAAATTTAAAGAATCTTTCTTTCTTTAAATTTTCAATACTAAAATTTTTAGAGTTTCGGACAATTATAGTCTTAAACAGCTCAGCAATTTTTGTCTAAAATGGTTAAAACATATATGTTTATGTTCAATTCTAATTTATTGATTTTCACGCAGGTATGTAAACGAGTTGCTCTGTTTTATATTCAAGATAGTAGTTATACATAAATATTCGGATTTTAGAGAAAATTTCAGTTGATCTTAAATTTCATCCAATATTTCTTGAACATCAGACAATATACTAAGTGTGTAAGCCTAAAACATAAGTCTAAGCCTGAGTGCTTAAATTTAACCCTAAACCAAAGGCTACACTCAACTCTATACCTGAGTCTATCTGATCGATCAACTCATTAAAAGCTGACAAGTGCCAAATCGTTGAGTAGCATATCGACGAAGTGGTCTATGTTGGTGGAAATAGGTCCAGAAAACACGATTAAAGCATTGGTCTTTATATTGAATTGACCAACAGTTAACAATGATGCCTAAGTGACAGTTTGTGCCGGATAATTAGCAATTCGTATCTAGAGGAACTATGCCGCACTTGGCTCTATATCCCGATCAGGTACCCCAGGTTTAATTTTGCCTCTCGATTAGTCGTAGCAACGTTGATGGTTAGTTTACAAATAAAATTGCGGAAAAAGAAAATACGAAAAACAGAAGAAAATTGTGTTTTCGTGTGCCTACTGCAACTTTTATAGATATCGCTAGCGGTAGGCGTTAAATAAAGCAAACAACATAGTTTTGGTGTTAGGTCATAGAATCGTAACTTGAAATTAGATCTCTGGTGAACAGGGTGCAACCTGAATTCCGGTTCCGATAGGAAAACTAGTATTTATTACTATCTGGTTTCGGTAATAGATTCGGTATGTTTTCGTCGGCATTTCCCGGCATTTTTGGTATTGACAATTTTTCTCAGTCGAAAATTTAAGAAAAATTTGCATATTATTCTAGCTTATTTTTCTAAAATTGTCTAACGTGCATTGCCAAAATTTTCAATTTGTGCCATACTCCATAATTTATCATACGTTTCCCATCTACTGCATTTGTTTCAGAACGGTGTGTTTTTTACACACAGGATTTCAATTGTTAATTATGTTCTAGTGCACAGGGGTGCAAAGAGCCAAATGTGTCGTATGAATATGACACCACGGTTGGGGCAAATGCTTCAACGGTGTCTTTAAGATTCAATTCAACCTAGAAACGATCATGTTTCAAAATAACAGCTCTCCTGCGAAACCGAACTTGTGTTTATTTCTATGTTGGTAGTAGTTAGTATAAGTATATACTTGATTAGGTTGAGTTAATTATTAGACGCTCTAAGCGATTTTCGGACTATTCCTAATATAAGTAGAATACTCGACGTAAACTATTTTCCCATTTAAAAGCTATATTTTTCTGTAAGAACTTTTGTTTTCAGGTTCAGGCTCCGAAAGCCATTTAACTTTCCGGTTCCGGTATTTTATAATTCCGGTTGCACTCTGCTTGTGAAATATAAAATAAATATTCATGTATAATGTCCGATGTGAAAAGGGAAAGTATATTATATATGACGCATTGCCGACCGTATTTTCGAAAAATACATAGCTAATACATCACCAGCTCCGTATCAGAAAGTACATAAGCGTAAGCCTAAACTAGGAGTATAAAAGATAAGCCTAAACTTAAGCCTAAGCCTACACATAAGCTTAGCCAAAAAATAAGTCCAAGGTAGAACATATTGTTGGGATTTCTAAAAAACCTAAAGCCAAAATAGATATTTGCTGAAATTAACAAACACTATTTAAACTTCCCAATTTCATGTCACCTCCTGTTTCATCCCTAGCTGGGCCCGTGGCCAAGGGGGTGGGGCAGGGGACTCAGTCGCCCTGGAATAATTTTGTCCCCCGCTAGAGAATTTTCAACCTTGCGTGCAGTCGTTGAAAATATTTGTATGCCCCTCCTGAAAAATTGTAGCCCCCTTCTAGGAAGGTGAGCTGGCTACGGGCATGTCTCTAGCTACGGCAAGTTTTGTTGACGTCCGCCTCCAGCTCGGATTTTTACCACCGTCTGGACCCTGATACATTCCAACCTCGTGTGATTTCTAAAAATTTTGAAGCACTTGAGCAGTGAACATTAGTGTGTCCAGTTTTGTCCCGTTAGTTAGAGGAAATTCGGGTCAAATGCCCTGAACGCCCCAAGCTTGGGGAAACAATAAATTTCAAATACGTTTCTGTGCAATCAAAGCACCCTTAAATGCATTCAATATCATGCGATCACACGTTGTTTAATATTAAAATGAGAATTCTAGTATTAATGTGCAACTTACACAACAGAGAAACCAAAGCATCAATAAGTTCATGTAGGAGCCACGGTGTTACTCTTTTGCCCCTAAAGGGAAGCATACAATACTGACATTGTGGGTCTATGTAAGTATAATTACCCCTCGAACTTTGCGGAGACGAAAACAGGCAAAAAATTTGGGACTTTATACACATATATCTATTATATAATAATATATACATTAGTAATTAGCTATTATGAGCCGTAACAATTTTTAATTGCAAGGTCAAACTTTCAGCTGCGACTTGACTAAATACTTGCAGCTGTAAGTATTTTCAAAGGAACATTCCGATTGACCAATCAAACTGCAGGTGCAAGAAATTTAAGCGACTTTCAACTGCATTCACAAGTGCTATTTAAATTAAATGGCATGAATTCTAGTGAATAATTTGCAGCTGCAAGAACTTCAAAGCTGCTTTGTGACCAAACTTGCGCGTGCAAGTTGTACGTGCAAGTTTTTGCTGCAAAAACTTGTACGTGTGAATATGGTATTAAACGGATAAATTTAATCGGGACATATACACTTCGAACATTTCAATATATAATATATAAATGTATATATTTTATAAATATATATTTATATTTATAGATATAATTATATATATGCAATGGAAAGGATAGTTTCAAGCTCCCTCCACCTGATGCTTATTCGGAAGACCAGTGGTCAATATTTGCATACAATGCAAAAACGCGATCCTACATTTAAGGGCGTTCCATTTTCCTGCGGGATACGATTAAAAAGTCTTAGACTTCAATTAATGTTTGCGACAGGCTTAATCTCACGCTACAAAAAATGATGAGTCAAATTGACTCTCTCCGAAAGAGGCTTTTCATTAACTACACAAACTGAGCCAAAATTTGACTTCGCCAGAGTCTAGTTCGACTCAATTTGACTCTGACGGAGTCGAATTTTGACTCTGTTTGTGTAGTCAGGAAAAGCCTATTTTGGAGAGAGTCAATTTGACTCACCATTTCTTGCAGAGCAGCCTTAATAAGCTTAGTTTTAGACTTATCTTAACGCTAAGGCTTTAACGTTTGGCTTTCTTAGGAATACGCTTAGGGTAATGTTAATACGCCCATAAAACGTAAGATTGGTCAAAAAATGCAACACTTTTAGAATAAATAAAGTATTATAAAGCGGTTACGGTACATTGCTGATAGCCCTAGTCTGAGGAAAGGCAATAATTTTTTTAGGTTTTTAATGTTTTTAGTTTTTCAATTTGCAATAAATAAATGTTTGCAACAATCGTAGTCCAAAAATCGTTGATCCAGTTGGAAAGTCGTAAGTCCGGTAAACCAAAGGCGTGAAAGCTGAGACAAAATGCGGCCACAGGATCACACGGTGAGCCATGTGGTTAATCGAAGACACGTGAGCGGCTACCGCTACGGATTACACCAACTGAAGGTAGGTAACATTTAAGAGACTTAAAGAAGATAACTAATTTTAACTACAATTAAATATTTTAGATTCGTAAAAAATCATTAAAGCCCTATTCTCACGTGCAATATATATACCGCCGATATATAAACCGAAATAGTTAGATGGATTTGAACAGGCTGTAAGGAATTGGAACAGCCAAATTTTTTTCGTTTTGCCGAACCCCTGTATCCCCTCATTATCGTCATTCAGTATTTCTGTTTTTCTCCGCCTTTATCCCAGCCTTCCTGCTGAGCTTACACTGGTTTGGTTTTCTTTATTGTTCTCTTCCTACCTCAAATCCACCAATTTATGCGATGAACAGTCTCAGCATCTCCTCCATCTGTTGGCTAATTTCTCTTCCTCCCTCCGTCTTTCCCTCATTTCTACCTACCACCCTCTCCGTTTCAGCCCACTAGAGACTTTTTTGCTATCCGCACTTGCGGTTTCAAGGGAAAGCTACCAAAACCTAGGTTCGCCAACACGGACCAAAACAAAATTTTGCGTCAAACGTTCACTTAGCTCGCGACGTTTTCTTTCACTGTTATATGCCGTGCTACTTCCCCCATCGAAATTTTGCGAATCCACAGCTGGCCTATTCAACTTACTGATGGTGCTAGCCCACCAGGTCCACCTCCAGCTCCAGGCGGTGCCAACGACGAACTATTTCGGTTCTTCGCGCGAAGCTTCGCCAACGAATTTTCAGCGACGTCCGCTCGTTCTTCGGCGTCTTCAAGCGCGTGCTGAGCTTGACGGAATTTTTGCAAATTCACGTTTGCTAATTCTTCCTGAAACATTACTGGTGTTCTTAGACAGTTTAGAATTATAGTGAAATGATTAAAAATTTGAGTTATGGACAAAACACGGGTAACAAGGGCAATCCAGCTGGTTGTATTACGAGTCAACTTTTTACCAGGTTTGAGGGGTTTAGTCTAGAATTTTTAGGAATTTTTTCATTTGGTTACACAGACACGAACCCCTTTTCGTAATGTTTATAGAACGTAAACCCATCTTTTTCAAAATCCTTTCCATCTGGACTGTACTGATCACTGTTCGCATTCAAGTCCACCATTTGTGTCCGCTCATAGGATTAGAACTGAGCACAAAAATACACAGAAGCTTAAGCTACAATAATGCTATACAGTGTGTACAACTTTTAGACAAAAAACTTTTTGACTCCAATAAGGGGAATCTTGAGCGTTAAAAACCTAATTTTTAAAAATTCAAACTTGGTCTGGAATAATCAGGGGACGTCATGAGATACTCAAAAATGCAAAAAATGTTGAAATACGAAATTTTTGGGCATGCGCCGGCGGAGGAATAACGGTAAAGACCGGTTTGGAGGACTCACCGCTTCTTCGATTTGCCGTTTGTAAGTCTTCAATTTTGTTTGTAATTTGTCTACCAAATCAGCCAGTCGATCTTGATTTTTCTTTTCCTCTTCAATCTGAAATCTCACTAAGTATTCTATTAAGTTTTGCTTGAGTACTTACTTTTAAGTCCGCTGGCTTGAGCGAATACTTAACTTTTTTGGATAAAAGTAAAAGATTGCCAATTATGAGCCAGTGCCATAACAAGGAAGTAATAACGGACTTGCTTTATGCTCAGAAAGTTCCGTGAATCTACAGCCTAAATTGAATCCAATTTAAATATGGCAGAGCTGTTAGTCTGTAATTCATTAAATTTGGTGAGTGATTTAAGTATTTACTTAACTTATGTACGCTTTTAGAAGCGATAAATTGACTAAAAATGCTTAGGAACTATTTAAAATATAAATATATAGTGTTCAAGCTTAAGTCTAAAGCAATTTAAAGTTCGCTACAAAAGCAATAGGTTCAATAAACTTAAGCGGAAGAAAGATGGTAGAGACTGTCTTTAAAAAGGTTCTTTTATCACAAATGAGCCAAAATGTTACGATTCTTCGCTAATCAACAAGATTCTAAGCTTACCTGGAATTCCAGCTCCTTTATGCGGCGTTCTTGTTTACTTGCGTTCTTATTCGCGTCAGTCAATCGTCGAGTTTCGTTGTCCAATTCGCCTTCCACTTCACGAATCTAAAAATGACAAAAACTGCAGAAATTATTTAAGTTTTTACAAGCCGAAAATTTTTAATATAGAACCTTAGCGGTTTTTGTTTCTAAAACATTCTCGAATATCATCGCTTCAGTAGAGTGCTCTTCCAATATGACCATTCAGCATACAGAGATAACAGTGAGTGTAAATGTAAGCGTTTCGTAAGTCAGCTGATTTTTGTTTATAAATTTAAAACCGGTGCTGTCCGTCGCCATACGCCATACTCCGCCCTGATACATGTAGAACTTACTCGTTGTTCTAATTTCGCGATAACTTTCTTGCCACCTTTTAAAGCTGCCGCTTCAGCTTCGTCAAGTCGAACTTGCATATCCTGAAACTTTCAGTTGCTTTATAAATCAGCCCTTTGCTAAAAATATACTACTTGAATTTGAAACCATTAGTGATTTCGCTCCAAGCCAGAGAAATATACTTTGAAAACTATATTTACCACTTGGAGGCAGCAGATAAATCCTGCATAAAAAAGTGGCTGTTTTTCATTTTTGTTGTAAAATTTCATGCCATATAGCGCTTGTGAACATATTTCGTGCATTCGAAAATCTCACAAATTTTAATTAAAACAACAGATGACGTAACCTTAATTTGTATTTCCAGCCCACGTCGCATTTGATCAACATGTTGCGAGTGTTCTTGTTCTTGGCGTAGTTCTTCTGCCAGTCTGGCAGCGTCTGCGGATGCTTTCGCTCCACGTTCGTCCGCAGCTTTCAAAGCGTTCAAACTTTCGTCTAAATCTGCCTAAAATTAAAAATATAAATTTAATTTCTTTTTATAGACGAACGGCCATGGTTTAATTTTTACTATTGCCTTTTTATAAAAAATTAGAATGCTGGGTCTGGAGGTCACATTGGTTCTATTCAAGCAGTTCAGACTGTATGCTTGATAGTTTGTTTCTTGTTATTTTTAAAATTTGTTTGATTTTATACTGTTTCGCTAACGAACGTATCAATAGTGGTTTCTAAAATTTTTAATCTGAAATGTCTACCTAATTATACCAAGGCCCACGTAAGGATCATTGGCGGAACATTTTTGTGTGTTGCTTAAATAGTAAGCTTACGCTTTAGACTATTTTTTTGCTTAAACTTAAGCGTAAACTTAGGCTTAAAATACGCTTATACTACTGTTTCGACCTTGTTCTTCAAATTGGCTGGTACCATAGTGATTTTAATATAAAATCGACGTTCACAATATATTGTTCTCTTAAAATCTTCGACGCGAAAATTTCTAAAGAACAGGCGCTGTTCTTGTGCTTTTCTCTGCTGAAGTTGCGGTCTGACCGGGCCAAACATACTTGCAATGCTTGCAATTCGCCTTCCATTTTGCGTTTCATCGTAGACAACGACATGCATTGTGCGTTCGCTTCATTTGCTTGTTCTCGTGAGTCATGTGCGTCCATTTCGGCTTGTTTTCGAGCGCGTTCGATCTGAAATATTTCAAAAAAATGGTATGAAAAAATGACCAATGTATAGAACATGGATGTAACAGTAGTATAAGCATATTCCAAAGCCTAAGCATAAGCTCAAGCGTAAGAATAAGCTTGTACCTAAGCCTAAGCGTAAGAATGAAATTACACTAAGCGTAAGCCTTAGCAAAAAATAGTCAAAATCTTAGGCTTACTCTATTGCAGTCCCGCAGAAAAACGCTCCGCTGCTGATCTTTGCATGAACCGAAAAACTGAAGGGTATTGTGCTTAACTTTTTTCTGCATAAATATATTTTTTAAGCTAGGATTCGAACACTTCACTACTCTGTATTACAGATCTTGTGGAGATTTTGACCTATACATATCCGCGCATTAAAATTGTGTATTGTGTATTTATTGCACGTGCACTTTATGCACTTTTTGTGTACTTTATGCTGGAAACGGCTACAGATAACTGCCTTTTGCTTTAAACCAATCGCCTTCAAAAGCTTGAGGGATAGAAAATATGTTCTATCTTTACACTGCGTCCTGATCGCTGCCAGCATTCTTATCTTGTTTTAAATTAAATTTTCAACAGTTTTCTGAGAACAATTTTAAAACGAGTGATTTTGAAGTTTAAAAAATGAAGTTACACATAACTCAGGGGTGCGCTATACTTTGTAGTGGTGGACGCCGTCTCACGCCGCCGGCACGTCGCCGCACGTCGCCGCACGCCGTCGCACGTCGCCGCACGTCGCCTCACGTCGCCGCACGCCGTCGCGCACCGCTATGCGTTGCTAACAAGTATATTGGCAAAATCTATTTGTGGCGGCGTGCGGCCAGTTTAATATAAAATGGTATCGTGCCGAAAGCCGGCGCGCGGCGGTGTGCGGCAGAGCTTGGCGAGCATAGCGTAATCCCAAATCAGTGCCATAGTGAACGAAAGCCCACCAGGCATGATGCCAGTTTAGCATGCAACGGGATGAAAAAATTCTAGGAGAGGCGTGCAGGATGTTAATCTTTGATTTAAATGTAGAAAAAAACATCTTCTTGACCTGATCAACCGTATGCAGGAGTTCTTCTTTTTCGCTTTGCAGTGTCGCGCAACGTTTTTCACTCGAATTAAACTGTTCACGAATTTCATCTCGTTGGCGTTGTTCAGTTTCGACTTGCATTTGCAATTCACGAACTTGATCTTGATACCGACGCAGGTTCTTTTGAGCTTCAGCGTTCGCTTTATTCGCATGATCTGAAATCAAATGCGACAAGCTTTTTGGAACAGTGAATTTAACGTTGGCGATGTATTGTGACGCAAAAATTACCGAAGTTATACTTTTACCATCTTCCAGTGAAGTTCGGCAGCGTTCGGTATTGTACTCGGATTGTGCGCGTGCCGTACCGCACGGCGACGGACGGCACCGTACGACAAGTACAGCGCCACCCTTACAATCGTACACACAAAAAATTATTTCTGACTTTATTCAGAAAAGCATTTTCTGTGTCAAATCTGAAGAGTTTTTCTGATATTTAAAACAATTTTTCTAAAACTAACTGGAAAACGTTTATGTTCCGACTTTATTTCAAAACTTTTTTAAAACTTTTCTGTTATAACAGAAATACTTTTCAAGTGCACCATGCTAATTATATTTCTTAAATGAAAGATAAATATCAGAAATATTATTTTGAGTGTAGCGTTACAATAGGATTTGTTACAAAACTCACCTAACGCAATCTCGAGTTCATTAATATCTGACTCCAACTTCTTTCGAACTCGTAACATTTCCGCGCGACCCTTGGCTTCAGACTCAAGACTCGCTTGCATTGAATCCAACGCGCGTTGATGATTTTTCCTTCAAACACAAATACAATATTCAGGGTCGCGCAGCTACGGCGGACGACGAAAGTCCCTTTATGAATACATTTGGGACCAATCCTGGCCGAAAAATTACCTACAGAACTACAAAACATCTGTGTTGCCGACATAAAATTGTTTTAATGTTGCCGAAAAAACTTCACTGAAAATGTGAAGATGATCTTAGAAATTCTGCTTTGTCAATCGGATCTCAAATTTAACAAATTTTTGTCATTTGTTTTTTTGATTTCTAAATAATTTCGCCCAAAAGTTAGGCATTGTTTAACGAACGAATTCAAATTGAAAGTTGTTTTTTCACGCACTTACCGTGTATTTTCAAATTCTTCTTCTTTTTCTTGAATTCGCTTTTCGATTTCTGATCGAATTTGAGTCACTTCAACTTGAGCTCGTAGAACTTTGGCTTCTTCCGCTTCGAGCGCAGCTTCCGCTTCGTCCAGTGCGCTCTGAAACAACGCTTATTAAAATAATTAAAATCACTTTAAAATTTTATGCTGCAATGGCATTACAAATTAAAGTATCTGCTTAATTGAGAAAAAATTAGCATAATAGAGAGTTCTGCCCCCCTAGCCAAAACTGGCTACGGGCCCAGAGTGAACAAATGAAAAACTTAAGTATTATAATCACCTACCTGGAGCTCTTCTTTTTCGGCTTCAGTACGTCGTAACATTTTCTGCAACTCGTGCACTGAGCGCCCACCTTCTCCTAACTGGTCGGTCATATCTTTGATCTCGATTGCTAAATTTTTATTCTCACGCTTCAACGCTTCCATTTGTTCGGCTTGTTCGTCGAATGATGTCTTCAACTGAAATTTTGAAAAAAATAATATAATCATTAATTTAAAAAAATGACATATTACTAACTGATAAATATATAATACTTAAAAACGTGACAAACATTTACATAAATTAACATAAAAAGACAACATAAAAATATTAATTTTGCACACTATAACAAATGTTTTAACAAATTCCACTCAAAATAAACTCCATCATTACCTTGTGTGGCAAACATTTTTGCTCAATTTAAATCGACTATAAATTCCAACCCCTCAACTTAGGATTTATTTGAAACATCGACGAGCACTGCCCTTTGTACCCCACCCAGCCAGACATACCTTATACAGTTCCGTAGACAAATTTCGAGCGTCTCGTTGACTGGCGTCGAGTTCATTTGCTAAATCGTCAGTTTTCTTTTTCCATTCTTCAACGACTTTATCGAATCCTTTCTGTTTCTTTTCCATTTGTGCTGCGTAGGTGTGAGCCTGAAAAGTAGAAAAAAATTAGAACCTATTACATAGATAAACTTTAGAATCTGCGCGAGTTTAACCGTAGCCAACGTTTTTTTGAATGATGGAAGAAGTTTGTAACAGAGTACAAGCTGTTTTTCCATCTCTTTAGCAGTAGATTAACTGTTAAGCTAGTATCGGTGCCCAATTTTAACATAGATACAGCAAATTCGTGTTTATCGTCTGGGTTAATTTAAACATACAACCAGTAATTTGGGGGGAGTGTCACTTGTTTACTTCAATTGGGTACGTTGGTGGGGGAATACACCCAAGTTCCCCCACTGAGTATTGTTTACCAAGCGATACTTACTCGTTCGCAATCAACCTGCGCGTCGTCCAATTCTCCCATGAGCCGATGTTTTGCTTTTTCAAGCGTTGCCATTTTGTTGTTCGCTTGATTCAACGCTTCTTGCATGTCGTTCAATTTTGCGACAAGTTTACGTCTAAAATTTAAAAAACTTTAATATAAAATCACGGTTTATATTGTGCGTTCAGTGGCTGAGCCAGAAATTTCTGACAATAACAGAGAAGCTGATCAAGCTATAGTAAACTATCACACTAAGTTATATTGAGTTCTTGGCCCATATTCTCAAATGTGTATAGGAACTATCCTCAGTTAGTAAAAGATTTTAAACCTACAAACAATTGCATTTAATGAACTCAAAATTGGTACAGCAGTACAGCAAATCATATGCGAAGAATGTGCTGAATTTTCCACTGGCTTGAAAGTTGCCAGAGGCTCAGCCCCCTGGAAGAATTTTGCCCATTAGAAAATTCTCAACCTTGCTTACAAATCATCAAAAGCTCTTGTATGCCCATCTGTAAAAATTTTTTTAGCTCACTTAGCTATTTGAGTTGTCTACGGGTTTGAATATGTGTTAAATTTATGAACGAGTAACTTTCAACTTCCAATATTTTCTCGGGCCTTGTATTTATTACAATATTAATTTTCCTCGTTGTTTAAACACCGAAGCCTATCAACTATAAAACACAATCTAAACAGTAATCTTTTAACAATAACAACGAAATAATAAATTAAACACGTTTTAATATCGTTAAATTAAAATAAGTAAAAGTTCACTGAAAATTGACTTACCGAGCATCTTCAACTTCTTCAGCCTTTGCAAGTCCTTCTCCCTCGTACTTGGCCCGCCATTGTTGCGTTTCGGCGTTCGCTTTTGCGACCATTCGTTGACATTCAGCCTTTGCTTCGCTCTCTTCGGCCAATTGTTCACGCAGTGTTTCGACTTCGTGTTCCGCGTTGCGTAGCTGTGCAGCGATTGATTGACGTTCCTGAAAATAATTCACTGCGAGGCAAAATCTCTTGTTGTTGGTGCCAGATAGTAAAGGTGAAAAAAATTTTCTTTATCCTTTCTTGCATATTTTTTATTTTTATATGAGATTTAATTACAAGTTCAAATTTGAACTCGATGCTTTCAGCGTTTTGTATTATACCTTGACCAAAGAGCTTGATTCCCAAGCTTGACGGAGTTGACAACAACTAGTAATACCAAGGGTCGATAATGACCCTTTTTGTAAGAGTGTGCAACTGAGTACATTCTGTGTGCAAAAGAGTGTACCCAGGGCACGTTGAGTTTTTGGTGTTCCCACTACATTAGGAGGTTCCTGTAAGAACGAATGTCTTCACTTTGAGTGTTAAACATTTAGTGGTTCTCCGATTATACTTTCAAATGCTATCTATATGTTATGTTTCCGATAATATCGACCAAATTAAATAAGGGGACAGGGCTAAAAAACGTATGCTGGTGCAATTTGTACCACACACAGCCAAGTACTTGCATGCTCTTGTATAAGACTATTATCAATTCTCCACTCACTCGAGCTTCCTCATCGCCACTCTGTCGCGATGCCTCGAGCTGTGACGTCAGTTGTAATTTGACGCGATTCAACAGTCCAACTTGACTTTCGGCGTCTTCCAACTGGCGGCCAAGTTCCGACGTTTCAGAATTCATTCGATTTTTCCAACTTGCGGCTTCTTGTAATTGACGCACTTGTTCGTCACATTTTGCGTTCGCTTCTGCCAGCTGAAATGAAGTCTTTGACCGCTTATTAAGGTGGATTTATGTGCTTTTGTTGACTTAGAAACAACTTTCTGAAGGTATATTCCGATTTATCGTTAATATTTGTTAAGCTGAGACGCTAAATTATTTAGTTTCAGTAAAAAACAGACAATATTTTGCAATTGAAATAAACTAGCATTATCACGTACAATATTTTACAGCGAAAATTTACAGCTGTAAATTGCAGCTACAAGTTTGTTCGAAAACGCAGGACGAAACTTGTAGGTGTAAATTGCAGTTACGAGTTCTCGTTGCCAAACTTTGCACGTGTGAATGGTGTTTATTTGAAATTTTTGTTATAAATTTTATATTTCACGCTGTAAGTATTCTCAAAAAAGTTTGTCTCATATTATCAAATTTTGCAGCTTGAAAGTAGCCGCCCAGGAGTGCCGATTAGCTTAATTCCGGTATACCTGTAATTCAAGTTGTTTTGCCCTATTTTCGTGATCCGCTTTAATTTTCGCTTCGGCATCCAAAGCATTGCGCATATCTTCAATTTCACGTTGCAACAACGCCTTGTCTTTGTCAAGTCTAAAATTTCCACAGCCACCTTTTAGTCAAAGGCCCGTATTCTCAAAGGGTGTGTAGCACATATTACAGTTGGTAGTTGGTTTTGTAGCTTTCGAACCAGTGACTGGTGATGTTGGAAATTAGGCGTATTTTCGCATTTGATTTGTCCTACTTTTGTACTAATTTTAATTTTCGCAATTGCAAGTGTGCTTTCAGGTTAAAAACGGACAAATCAAATGTGATTAAATGCCTAAGTTCGAACTTCACCATTCACTGGTTTGAAAGCTACAACTTGTTTACCAAATGGCAATAGGTGCTACACATATTTGATAATACGGGTCGTAGGTTGACAACGGTGTGTTGTGAAACTTTTCAAATCTTTTCACACTTACCGTACTACTTTTGATTCTATTTATTACAACGAATCCAATTAAATCTCAATCATTTAAAAAAATTTCCAATTATAGCAATGCAACCATTTTCGTCATTTTTGCTGGATTTCTTTTTCAGCACCTGACCCCGACCGAATTTACAACTGTAAGGATATTTCCCCTGGTGCAGTGCAAAGTGTCAGTGGATAGACAGCTCATGCACGCCCTACCTCCCAGACACAACGAATGTGCGCAACAGCAACGATCTTACGTGCCCTGCCCGTCCATTGTGCTTGAGAAGCAGGGCTCAATAGCCATCCACGCCGAACCTGGTGTGGCATGCATCCTTCACGGTACACCATTTGGTCAGCGTAGCCAACAGCCACCGTAGGTGACTATCGAGTCGTGCGCCACTACGACACACAGCCCTGTTCATCTCCTACCGTGGACCTGAGAGCGAACGTAATATGATGCTGTGCAACTGTCGACCCGCTACACCATTGACCGGTGATATCAGAAGGCCGATTGCACGCCATATTACAACAACATCCGTTAGATAATTAAATCGGTTAGAAACCTTTCACAATTGTCGATTTTCAAAAATTTCAGCCTTTTTTGGCCAGCAGCATTGTCTTTCCTTCGCTTACTTCTATTTGTTTTCCGGCGATTGATCCTAACGAATTTTGAGTTCTGTTGAAAAATTCAAAGTCACAAGCGTTCCAATCTCATACGTCTTTACTGTAGAAACAATTTTTTATTTTTAAATGTTTGCACTTCGATAAAACTTGCCATTAGTTTAACTCGAAATTATTTTCCAATTTTGAATTTTGACCTCAAATTTCATTTTTTTGCAACTGATTAGACTTAATTTAAATTTGTTTTAAGTACCAAAAAATTTATTTAGAAACATTGCTCTAATTTTTCATTTTCAAACTTTTACTACTTTACACTCCCTCAACCAGGTTTTTCTTTTTGTTTACTTCGATTTTTGTTTCTGCAATTGATCGAGCTGGTCTCCCATCTCGGCAACAGCGTCGTTATGTTTCTTTCGTAGAACCGTCAACGCTGACTCGTGATTCATATTCGCTTCCTCAAGATCGCGTCGGAGTCGAGCCAGCTCCGCTTCTCGTTTTTTGTTCATTTCTATTTGAACTGCAGTTGCACCGCCGGCTTCTTCCAATCGCTCACTTAGCTCTTCCAACTCGCGTTGAGTATCCGACTTTGCGCGTTCACTCTGACAAAGTTTTAAGTTCAACTCACCCGTCGTTCATGTAGTCTGCTCATTTGAGAACTTTTTACTGGGGTTAGGAGCTGAAGACTTCTACGAGGTAGTACATTAATTCCAAAGCTTAAAGAAATGCCAATTTTTCTAGTAATTTCGCCAGTACGAGAGTTAGTACCACGGCCTGCGTTAGGATGCTTGCCTCCTCAATCAGGTCTAATGGGGCCACAATGAAATGTTTCACAACTCTATAACTTCGTGGTTCGCGAAAAATTTTTAGTTTGGCAAGAAGGGACCCCCAAGGGTCGCTCCCCCCAGTTGGGAGTTTTGGCTGTACTTGCGCCAGTACTGGTGAGTACGTAAGTTTCACAGCTTGTAAAAGTGGTCTAACAGCGTGAACATATATGACATTTGAGTAAATATACACTTTTTTGAAAACTATTCTTTAATTTTAGCAATTTTTAAAAATTTTGCATACATACTGGATCACCTAACGAAAAAATTTTGACTTCTATGTATATGCAATATTTGATGATACCTTTTTAAACTCTATTCATCTGAAGCTTACTTTGATATGTTAGCACACGAACGAACTTTTCGAACTTCTTAGATTTCAGGAATTTTCGTAGACTTAAGTTTGAAAAATCTTACTTAAATACCATCCAAAAAAGTTGCAGATTCAGGACAGACCCAGCTGGCGTCGAATTCTTAAAAAGTTTAAAACAACTTACCTTAGCACGTCCTTGCCGCTCGACCTCCAACTCTTCTTCGAGTTCATCGATTCGCGATTGAAGTTCTTTGATTTGTCGTTGCAGTTTCCCAACTAGACTTTGTTCGTCTTCCAGTCGCGATGACAAAGTATGGTTTTCGGCTTCTTTTCTGAAAGCAAAATGAAAATTTAAATTTATTTTTTAAATAAACATCAGAATTAACTATTAGATATGCAAATATCTGCGCTCAATATTAGCCATTTAACCGTTGCAAACACTGTGGTGAAACAAATATTGGCATAAATTTAGATCCGCAGCCCAAGACAGACCCAAACACTTAGCTCATCAAGAAAACGTTTTGCTTTGTTTAAAAATTGTGCGAAATTTTTGGTCCCTGCAATCCGGTGTCTAAAGTATACAAGAATCTCTCGGCTTAATTGCTTGTTTCCCCATAAAAGCATTACAATATTAATCTTTTCAAGCCCCCTAAATGAAAGAATCACACTTTTTCAGCATATTTTCAACGTCATGCTTCTGTTTGTTCAACTCGTCAATGGTTTCATTCGCCAGCTTCAATTCACCGTCAACTTTACGTTTCGATTTCTCGCCGTCGCCACGTGATCGCTTTTCGCGATCCAACGAGTCTTCCAACTAAAACAATAAAAATATTGAAAAATGTAATAATTAATATTTTGAAATAAACTGTGTAAAAAATTATTAATTTTTTATATTAGGAAAAAATTACTTCTCATTGTAATAATTTGAAACAAATTGTACTGTAAAAGTGTTAATTTTTGTTAAAATATAAGTATCTTCGGGTTTAATATAATTTTAATACAAATTGCGATATTAATCTTAAATTAATAATATTTTTGACCAATTTTAACAAGACACATTTTTCCGGGTCTTTCGTAGCTGTGTTGAGTAATCAACTAATTGGAATTTACAGTGGAATTGTTTTGCAACCAAGCATTGTGAATTGCGCTACTTTTTCTTTACAAATTGCCTCAATTCTATCTAACGGTATTTTCTGTTTCAACTCTCTAACCTCATCGAGCGTTTGTTCCAGTTTCGCTTTGACTTTGTTCAAATGTGCAACTTTGTCTTCTTCTGCTTGCAAATCTTCCATCAATTTTCGATTGACTTCATCTTGATGTTTCTTTTCTTTGTTCAATTTGGCGTTGTTGTCGTCTTGTTGACCCATTTCTTCCTAAAAATATTGGAAGTAATTTTTTCTAAATTCAAAGGGTTTGTTAATCCCTAAACTTCGGTATTAATGTATTGCTTCGCACTAGTCTATTATTTTTACAGTAATTTGCGTTCGCATTATAGCGGTTAGCATGAGCATCTTAGTTTACTAACCTTTGCGACAATATTGAAGAAAGGAAAACTATAGATTTAACATGTGTAAACGGATTAAGGCTTGTGCTGTACTCTCTGCTCGTCGCCAAACTCCGCTGCGCTTCACCAAACAGATTTTGCCTATATTGTTGTTAACAACCCATAGCGTCGTACCGCGGCAAGCGGCAGCATCCGCCATATTAAAATACAGCGTAATCCTAAGCTTAAGCCTAAACCTAAGTTAGTTAACGAAATTCCTCGAGTCATCAATGAACCATGACCTGCAAACTTCGGATCTGATTGTCACGCGATTGCTTTTCAGCTTCCAATTTTCGAATTTGCAACTCCAAATCTTGCAGTTGTTGCTTCAGTTGTTCGTTCGCTTCTTCTTGCGATTTCTTTTGTTTTGTCACCTCAGCCGTTTTGTCTTCTTGATTGGCCAGTCTTTCTTGCAATTCCTGAAAAAATCCTAAAAAAGTTTGAGCAAAAAATTTGAGTTGCAAACACTAAATTTGATTTTTGTACACTTTTGCTCCACAGCCTTAGGCGAAATCCTGACATAAAGGTAAGTCCGAGTTTTTGCCTAAACTTTGATCTAAACCAAAGCCTAAGCCATAGCATTATATGTGGCTAAAGTGTACGAAAATTCTTGATTTTAGCCAATGAACTATAATTTGAAAATAATTTTTGACCATTGGGTGGAAATTTTTCAAGTTTAAGAACACTATAAATAATGGGGAGTCAAATTGACTCTCTCGGAAATACGCTTTTCCTGACTACACAAACTGAGCCAAATTTGACTTCGCCAAATTGGACTCACTGAGCGATTCAGTGAATCGAATTTGACACTGGCGGGGTCGAATTTTGACTCAGTTTGTGTAGTCGGGAAAAGCCTATTTCCGAGAGAGTCAATTTGACTCACTATTTTTTGCAGTGTACCCATTTATCATTCCGTTGTTTCAAAAAACTTTTCAAAGTTTGCTTTCTTAAAACCTTGATTCTTTTCTAAACCGCACTGCAGTATCGTTGAATTTCAAAGATTTTGCAGTGGTTTATTTTTGTAAAATTTTGCAATAAATTCACCCACTTTTACCCGTTCACAGGAGTGTCCTTGAATTTTAAAGTTTTGTAGCAATTATTTTCTTCAAATGTCCATAAATTACCGCAATTTGTTTCTCTAAATCCTTTTTCTGTGACTCCAGTTTCGCACCGCGATCCTCAGCGCCTGCTTTGTTGTCCGTTTCAGCTTGAAGTTTCAAAAACAATTCATTCTTTTCTTCGATCAGCTTCGCGTTCGCTGCTTCCAAGTCTTTGCGCAATTTTTCTTCGTTGCCCCAGTTGTTTTCCAATTCCTGCAAATATGAAAAATATTCAGATTTAAGAAAATATAGCCAGTTTATGGCCGGCCCCTTCTATATCCGTTCGAACAGCTCTTTTCAAAAGTCTTAAACTGACTATCGATGCCAAAACAGTTTTAGGCAAAGTGGGCTCATATCTAGTCCTTTTCTGACGATGGTCCTGATTGATGCAACGATGTGCCAAGTTTGTGATAGGCTTCCGCCAAAGTCAATGAATGGGGCTCTTGAAAATTTGATATAAAAAATTTTGTAAATACTAGAACATAGTCACAAGAACAAATTATAGGTATTCTGCCAAAGTATGCTTCTAAATTTTGCGAGGGTGATAGCGATTGGTATTCCCATTTGAAATTTACGCGCTGAACAGAGCATGGCACTTAGGCTGTTGCGTTGCTTATTATTGCTCCATTTAAAATCATTGGCTACCACAGAAACCTTAATTTTTTTCTCCAACCGCTCGCGTTCTTCAGCTTCTTTGCCAGCTTTCAACAACGGTTTGACCAGTCCGTACAATTTGAACCAAACCCAAGTCCGCAGTTCAATCCAAGATCGAATATTCTTTTGTAGAACGGTGTATCCGACAAGTTCTTTGCGTCGTCGTTCAGTTTCGGTCAACGCACACCAGCCACGGATCCGCGCTTGGAATCCGGTGATCAATTCGGCGATACGAGCGTCTCGAACGTCTTCGAGATGCGCCAGTACGCCGGCTTTGAAGAAAACCTGAAACAGAGAAAAGATTAATTAAGCTGTCGAATGCATTTTGGTTTGGCCAGGATTTCATTTCGCGAAAAAATTCAATTGAAAGACATATATTGTTCCGAGCAAAAGTAGCCAAAGCCAAAATTTTGTTTCGAGAGGGGATAATTTAATTTATGTATATAGAAGTTTTTGTTAGCGACCGTAGTGAACGGGAAGATTTTTTGAGCTATAGAAAGCAAAGCAACCGTAAACTATAGAGGCCTGCCTACGAAGTACTCTAGTGACCCGAATAAGAGAGGATGATAAGAGGGGAGGTTCCTCATTTTGTGCTGCAATCAATAAGAGTCCGTATGCCTAATAAAAGTTCGTAAGCGGATAGAGTCTCTAAACGCTTCCGTAAATGTGAATTATCCCTAACTTATAGCGCATTCTTGACTCCAGAACCAAATTAAGTTAAGTTCGAACCTATAAAGCATAATTGAGTTTTAAAAGCACATTCGCAAATGTAGCCTTGTATTATCGATCATGCTTTTGATACATATCCGCGCAAAACTTTTTTACCGTTACCTACCTTTACCTGCCCTTATTTTTTTTCTGCTTTCAATACAATGGTGTAATTTTGCATTGCATAGATGTGATTTGCTCAATTTGCGTTATAAAAACTCTTTAAATAAGAAACTTTCAAAACAAACCATTAAGTAAAAAGTAACACTAGGTTGTTTCCCGATGGGTGATCGGTGAATCAAAACATTCTTGTTTGTACAAAATCGTTGTAGTTAAAAACTTAAGTGCGCATAAATCACACAGTTCTTTTACAGTTTCGTCTCAATTTGTCTGGCCCTTGCAAAGATCAGGGGCGAAACGTTTTTCTGTGGGATTTGAATAGAATAAGCTTAAGCTTTAGACTATTTTTTTGCTTGGGTCTAGTCTTAGGCTTAGGCTTAGGCTTTGGAATAAGCTTATAATACTGTTCCGACCTTAATATTGGCCATTTGTCTTGAGACCTCTTTCAGAAGGCTGTAAATATATTGTTCCACGCCAAAGAAAAATGTAATCTCTACAAGAACGCGAAGATTGTAAGCAAATAGGCCGGCGTCTAAGCCTTAGCCTAAGCCAAAGAAGCTTGCCGGTTTCTAACAGGCCCAAGACTTATGCTGAGATTAATGCATAGGGATCATGTATATTTTCAGCGCTCAGGCTTAGGTTTAAGCCTAAACTCACACCAATCTTAGACTTAGACTTAGGTTTTTAGAAAAAGCTTACCTGAGCCTAAATCTAGGCCTCAACCTTAAATGTGGAGCGAAAGCATGGAAGAGGCAACTCGAGTTTAAACTAACCTTTGTGAGTCCCATTCTGTATTGCTCAGGCGTCAGAACGCCATCTTGTTCCATTCGAACTGCCATTGAAGTTGCACATTTTGCTGCGTCTTCCGGATTAGATTTCGCTTGTTCTGTGCAAAGAACTGCGTATCTGAAACAAATCGAAAGGAGTTCTGAGTCGTCGTCACACAAAAACCAACAATGTCTTACCCTCCCAATAGTTTTGAAAACGATTCGTGTCAATTCTTTGCGTTCAAACATAGCTTTCGGCAGCTTTTACACTGGCCTCCAAATATACATCCTCGCTACACTTTTGAATATATTTTGAGTTGTTATTAAATAAAAGCAAAAATAATCAGTGGCGGATTCATTTTATAAGGCGGTCCGGTCGAGTTATCACAGTAGAAATACCTGCCGAGCCAAGGAAGTCAGAAGACTATTGCGATTTTTACTACTAAACCTTAATACACAATCTTAAACATGAGAGATTTGATAAATGGACGAGGGTTTTTAGAACGCCGTTTATAGACATAACTTAGGGTTAAAAATTAGATATTTTTCCCAAATATTTTTATACTTTTGCAATATATTTGTTGAAATTTCCAACTTCGAAGCTTAGGCGATGACTATACAAGTGATGCTTTTTTCCATTTTCATAAATTTCAAACCAGGTGTGGTTTTTCGAGTAGGAGGGCTGAACACAAGGGTGGTTGACGGAGTGTGTAAAGTGACCACCAACCCTCACTTTCAAATTGCCAGTGAAAACCAAATTAATGTTTTGAAATCCGTTTTACCGTTGACGAAAATCAGCATGGATCATACGATTTGGAAATCCTTTACGACAAATACGAATGCCTTCCAGTACACCGTTGCATGTCAGTTGATTGAGTACAAGTTCAGCATCAATTACACCTGAAAATCAGTAAAATCAAAGCGGACGAAGCATATTTCAACAAGAGTATACAAAAGAGTAAAAAAGAACGTACCCGGCCCACGTCGTATTTTTGGCCTACCACACTTTACGATTATTGCATGCAACAGCGGCAACCCTCTATATAAGAGGGGTTAACCAAAAACGCAACGGTCGGTGGTACATTTTGTAGCATGCGAAAACCCGAATTGCACACTCTTGTATCATGCACTCTCGGTAAAATGAAGTTATTGACTGAGCGGTACAGACCGAAGAACTTAATTTCAATTTTCGTTCAGAGTTTATTTAAATTTTTACAGTATCAATATGGACATAAATCGATACTAATTTTGATCTTTTAGTCTTAACTGTGTGATAAAACGATTAACTCGAATACTAATTATTCGTTTCATCATAAACCCTCGACTTCAAGTCTGCTTTGTGCCACATTGAACAGAGCAAAACGTCACGCAAACAACGGGTATTTGACCAATGGAGGTTCAAAACTTATTCTCTTAAATTTTGATTGGACAAATGTGATAAACCCAACCATTGTCAACAAACTTAACTTAACTTAAATGGCTCAACGGATTTTAGAATACGCACTGTATTAACTGACTATAATGAAATCTTAATACCGATAGGATATTCCCGTAGCCAGCTGACCTTGCTAGTGAGGGCAGAACAAATTTCACGAGGGGCATACAATGGATTTTGACGGATTACAAGATTAATTTAAAACTTTTTACGGGGTCTAAAATTCTTCCAGAGCGCGCTGAGTTCCCGCCCCCCCCTGGCTAAGGGACTGTGAAGTGGTGGTTGGATTGGCGGAATATATATTCCAACTTAAAGTTAGCAGGACCTAGACAACTTTTATCCAATCACAACTCTTACCTGAAGCTTTTTTTTCGTTTGGAATAATGCAACGAATAAAATGTGGATGAGTACTGTTCAGCATACGCATTAAATTATTGAGAGAATCCTGAAATAAAATAAAAAGTAACTTTTAGACTTTTCTACGACAATGGCATTAATTACGGACAAATATGAACTGTTTCTGAACTTAAATTTTAAAAACATTAAAATATAAAAAAATGTTAAAATTTACTTAATTTAAAAAATAACAAAGAGCCTATAGAAGTCGTGTCATGCCGTGAAACTAATGTTAATGCTTGTCATTCGCCTGTGGAAAGTTAACCAATCTGCTTACACGATACATCATAGACACAGTGGCCATCGATGCTGATTTGCCTTTCTTTTTGCCTCCACCACCGCCGTCTGAAACGAAACATTAATAAAAATAGTATATTCAACTGAATTGAATTTAGTAACAACCAAAACTTGTAATTATCTAAAATTAACCAAATATATAAAAATTAGTTTTAATTAATGAGTAAAGTTGAAAAGGCCCAAAACTGTCAGAGTGCCTATAAACAAAACCTACCAAGTTTCAGGCCCGTTAACCAGTGTCAGTCCAGGTTGGAACCGGGATTTCAGACCTTTTGTACTAAGCAGCTGGAAAAAGTAGAACTCCAGGAGCAAGGATAGAACTCTTCTCAGCCTACGGTTCCTTTAGCGATCAATCTACCACTGCGCCACACAACCCACCACTCAAACTGCTTTTATCGTCGACTCTATGTCGACCGTATGCTGCCGTCTTACATTAATGCAGTGAATTGGACTGTATTGAATATGCACATAACGGACAAGCATGGCTCACATGCTTACATCCACCAATTTTCAGGAAGGTCGTCCTTTGACCGTCCACCCTAATTTCGACTGAACATCGTGTTCAATGGGCGGCAATTTACCATTGCGCTCACTGCGTAGCTCCCACGTAGCCCGCCTGTCCAACTGCTTTTATCGTCTACTATATATGTCGACCGTATACGGCCGCAAGCATACATACACTGCACTGCACTATATTGCATGGCCACATAGCGTAGAAGCTTGTCTCACATGCTTACATCCAGCGCACCATGCTAAGGGGTTAAAAAATTTTCAGGAGGGGCATACAAACGTTTTCAATGCCTTGCAAGCAAAGTTAAAAATTTTCTAAAGGGGCCATCAAGTTTAAATTTCTGAGACAATGGCGTATTCAAAGATTGATCATAGGGTTACATGCACGGACCACCCAATCGAAATTTATTTTTGTCAAGCGGACAAGTTGGTTGATTGAACAATCGTTAATTATTTGACAATTCTAAAAGCTAAAAAAATAACGCGTACCTTTCGCCTTCGAAGCAGCTTCTTCTTGTGTTGTATAATCTTCCCAAATTGCATTCAGTAACGCGTTTCCTGGAGTCGCTTTCAATACTGATACACACGTATCGTTCAACGGATCTTTGTTCTTTTCAAGCCACATTGTACAATTGTAGCGAACCTGAAATAATTTTTATAGAACGTCACCCCTGATTTGCTACCCTTGCTATCCCAATTATTCGCTGCTCAAGAAAGCACCATCGTGAATGATTAGTTTGTACAGATCTATTAATTAGAACGCCCCACATGCGTATTTTGGGCAACTTTCCAGCATACTTTGTTTACAATAGGTTAATAGCACATGTACGAGATTGTTCTGTAAGTAGAAAATTTGCATACGGAATTTATGCATTCGCTAACACTTTTGCACAATGCACAAATTTAGACGACTTGTAGATAATATTGCTGCATTTGCATTGTTCTTTGTAAAACTGTAAAATTTCAAAACACAAATGGTGTTTCGCACCAATCCGGCATAATGAACAATTGCAATATGAGCTTCGGCTTGTTTTCCCTTTGGCGGTTTTGGTTTTTGAAAATTCGGATGTTTTCCTAAATGCTGGTCGTTCAGTTTTTGAACCAGTGTCATATCGGTTGCTTTCGGAACAATGCATTCTTCGTCTAACATCGATATAATACCCAACGGCTGAAAGCATATATATTTCGCTTGAAAAAATGATTTCTTTTATGTTAGCTGAGAGCAACAGATTTAAACTTTAAACGCAAACTATTTATACAGACGCTTACTGAATTGTTCTTTCAATCTGAGGAATCTCAGCAATCTGCTATAGACTTAAGATTTAAAAATACTTCATAAATAAAAAGCATAACCCTAATCCTAAGCCTGTTTCGAGAATTATTTACAATAATTTGTCCACATTATGTCACAGTGTTCACATGCTTATTTTTGCGTACACCTCAAAATGCGGTAAATTTTAAAATTTACGGTATAGCGGTTTGTTGGTCAATCTTTGTTTAAACGAGCGAAGCACTAGTGTAAACATACTCCTAAGCGTAACCTTAAGCCTAAGCCTAAGCAAAAAGCTTGAGATTATTCTGTTATAGTGTCGCAAAAAATGGTTTGCCGAATCAAAGTAGCAAGGGCCACAATTTTAACTAACAAAGATTAGAATATACAAACCAGAGTTATAGTATTCAAAAAATTCTCTTATACATATCTGCATCTGAAAAGTTTTAGCTACGCCCCTCACATATAGGCACTACAAACATTTGAGAGTAAATACCTTCTCAATCAATTCAATACACGCTTGTAAATCGAGTCCAAAATCAATGAACGTCCATTGAATGCCTTCTCGGGCGTATTCTTCTTGTTCCAGTACGAACATGTGATGATTGAAAAATTGTTGCAGTTTTTCGTTGACAAAATTAATCCACAATTGTTCGAAACTGTTGAACTGAAATGTGTTAAAACTATTAGGTTATAATATTTTTAAACATATATTTATATACATATTTATAGATATATTTATGTACATAAACTTAAAAATTGGTATTTGCTAAATATTCTATTTTCCTCGTCGTCTAAAATTCGGGTACATTAGAATGTTCAGTTTTTTCCAGCCATAAAAACAACACCCGACACACGTTAAGCATATGCCTTCTTCAATATAAAGGCCCCTTTTCAGGTGTTGCACTGAATGTTCAAATTAAAATTGAAAAAGTTATCGGCAACCAAATATACCGAACATCTTGTTTTCATTAAGAAACTGTGACAATTTTTGATTTTATAATGAATAAATTTTTCTAAACCAGACACAGACCCGTAGCCAGTTCACAGACGGCGCTAAAAATTTTCAGGAGGCGCATAAAAGGGTTTTCGTTGACTTACAGAAAAGGTTGAAAATGTTCTAGTCATCAAATATTCTTTCAGGGGGGGCTGATCCTCCATGCCCTTTTCTTGACTTTGGGCCTGACTAGATAAGGATAAAATTGGCTTACGTTGAAAATTTCGAATCCTGCAATATCGAGTACACCAATGAAATAGACACGTGTGAACGTTCTTGCATCCAGCGTACGATTGCATCGATTGATTAGCCAATGAAACATTCGAGCATAAATTGCTTTTGCCAAAGCACCAATTGACCAATGAACCTGTACAACAATATATATTGTTAATCGCTAAATGCATCAAGATATGGGCTCATGTAAAGATCAGGGGACGAACGTTTTTCTGCGGTACTGCGATAGTGTAAAGCTTAAGCTTTATAGAACATTTTTTGCTTAGGCTTAGGCTTAGAAATATGCTTATACTACTATTGGTCTTATATATTGGTCAATAGATGAATAAGCATACAAAGCAAGGTACGATATTGTTTCATTATTGTAGCTAGAAATTTTGATTGGAGGGGACCGCATCCAAGGCCGTGACTTGCGTTTTCCGCATGCCCCCAAACAACTAACTTTAAAACTCTTTAGCAGTGAAAGATCCAGGATTCTGTACGTGGGCTAATCTTGATTGGCCTAGCTTCCCAAATTAGCTCTGAGACGTATTTCATTATTTTCGCTAAGGCCCTCTAAAATGTATGGGCATGTAGTTGGACCAGGCCGAATCGTCCTAGGATTTTAAGAAAATATCTCGAGCGAAGCTAGCGAAAAGCCAGTCACTATGGTCGTAACTTTATAGCACAAAACTTCCGTTTGCATTCTGTTTACACGCATTTATTCGTAGGTACATGAAATATTTCAAGGCAATAGGAGTCCCAAGAGAGGGAGTGTGAAGTTAAATTAATGAGATTAATCCAGTAGAAAATTTAGTTTTCCCTGGTTCTGTTGGGTAGTCTATCCATGAGTCTTCCTTTAATTATCGCCGTGGCCTAAATTATTTGAACCTAGAACGAACGGTAGAAAACCTCACGAGCGACAAGCGAAACGTAACTTTAGTATCTATTTTTAGACATTGACGCGATTACGGCTTCTGGTGGGGTGTCGTCTGGGTTCCCCGGCCCCGCTTCCGGGACGTTCCTGTATTTTTTAATGTTTAAAACAATTTACATATTTAAAATTAACCCAACAAACTTGTTTTAATTTTTTGAATCAACAACAATCGACCAATTAAAATTCATAATTGAAATTATCTTAAATTGAGTTATATTTTACAAAAATATAAAAAAAGCCGTTTACCTGATCCAAATTTTGACCTTTATTAACCCATTCATTACCGACACGAACACGCGGTTTACAAATTGATTTCAAGAAATCTTCTTTTGTCACCCCGTACATCGCGCACGTTTTGTCAGTTTCTGAACTAGTTAAATGCTTATGAACAATATTAAATTTAGAATAAACTAAGGGTGGCGGGGCTATTGTTTTTGACTATTTTAATGTCTTACGGCGTCGCTCAGGGCTTCCGGTGTTGTACTACAACGTGCGTGTATTATTGCCGCTTGGCACAGCTTAAAAAAGCTGTGTTCGATTTGCGGCTCTGGACGGCGCCGAAGCATAGAGTCACCATTATGGTTTAGTGATATTACAAGCGTGACGTCACGCCCTTGAAAGCAACATTAAAATATTAAGAAAAATTTCTCGTGTACCTTTATCATCATTTTCTTCATCCGGTTCCGCTTGTTCTTCGCGAGGCCGTTGTTTAAATTTCGTCAATCCCATATGCATGATACCAGCGCACAATTTGAACATTTCCATTTTTTCTTGAGATTCAAATCCCATAATATCGCATGATTCCTGAATTATGAAACAAATTTAAATACCACAGATAGGAGGCGGTGGAGAAAGCAGTTCAGGAGCAGTGGATCACAACAGATGTAGTGGCACATAAAGGTTGCGGTCTTCGCGCCGCCGGACGCCGCCGCGTCGACAGATGGTTTGCTAAAAATTATTAAAAATTGCCGCCAGGCGCCGTACGCCACAGTACACTACCAAATAGATTTTGCCTATATTTTTGTTAGCAACGCATAGCAGCGAGCGGGAGCGCGCGGCGGCGGCCAGCGCAGTGAAGTATAAGGGTTGCGCTGTAGTGGACGTCCGGCGCCGTCTGTCACCGTGCAGCACCCATACGGTGACGTCCGTCACATGTGCGCCGCCTTCCTTCACAGTCCGTCACAATACGTTGTACGTGAGTTATTTGCGTACGATACGGCACGGTGACGGACGGCGCCGTACGCTGATCGACGGCGTCGCATGGTAACTGACGGCGCCGCACGGGGACCGACGGCGCCGCACGGGTGACCGACGGCGCCGCACGGGTGACCGACGGCGCCGCACGGGTGACCGACGGCGCCGTACCGGTAACGGATGGCGCCGTACGGGAGACGAACGGCGTCGCACGGGTGACGAACGGCGTCGCACGGGTGACGGACAGCGCCTGACTGTACCGTGCGGGTGATGGACCGCGCCGGACGTCGCCGCACGTCCGCAAAAGCATAGTGCAACGATAAGGCAACTTTAAATATTAATGGGTGGCTAAAAATCACTTTCTATATACCTGCCGTTGCATCACAACATATATACAAACATAAAACAATCATCAAATTTTAATATTACTGCTGAAAACACGAATCTCACTGCAACTGGCATGGTTTTCCTAACAGGATTTTCAAGCTTCGACGGATGGGAACAGTGTTCCAAACCTTATTACCAAATCTGTCCATATTACTTGAACGGCCGTCCCGTGTTCTGGTAAGACTGCAAAATAGTAGATTTAGATTTTAGACTATGTTTTTGCTTAGGATTAGGCTTTGGTTTACAGTTTATTCAATGGTTAGGTTTAGGCTTAGGCTTTAACGATAAGCTCTATCTCGGGTTACGGTCCTAAAAGTAACATCAGCCACCAAATCTAAGCAGGTTGGTTACGGTCGGTATATATCTAGATGTTTCGAGGTTAGTCATTACTGTGACATGGCTTGCGCGAGTTATTGTGAACGATGCAAGTTTACCAGCGGCGGATCTAGAAATTTTTGACGGGGGTTGGGTGGTTGGCAAAACGTTATGAAACGCAATATTTACTGTATGCTATATATGTGCTAACTTTCTGAGGCGGAAAAAATATAATGTAAAGACCAGGGTGCAACCGGAATTCCGGTTCCGGTTCCGGTTCCGGCATTTTTTCACCTTCCGGTTCCGGTTCCGGTTCCGGTAAATTTTTACCGGATTTAAAAATTCCGGTGTTATAATTTGGCCGTTTAAGAATCTCTTTTGAAAGCCACTTGTACTCAGAATATAAGCCGTTGATGGTGGATTTCACTTCAGTCGACGACGAAAATCTAAAATACAACAAATAAAATAAATACCTGTGTTCGACTAAGGTTGTTTCACAAATAATAGAGCAAAAAATACGATTAAAATGAAATTTTTGGTGAAATGCATTTTTCATTTTCCGGTTCCGGTAAAATTTTCAAATTCCGGTTCCGGTTCCGGTAAATTGTAATTCCGGTTGCACCCTGGTAAAGACCTTGCCATTTATCATGAAAAATTTTGTGACGGGTGAGGTGTAAGCTCGCCCCCCTTAGCTTTACATCAGTCATCATCATTTCTTCTTTATCATCGACGCCGTCGATCGTTAGCTCTGCTTGATTCACAAACGAATATTCTTTGATGTGTTTGTCCAATAGCAGGTCTTCTAAAATATAAACCAACTGTTTTCAGCTTTATGTTTCAATTTTAACGGGGTTAGACGTGCTTGTGCAGGGGATATCGCTTTAGTAGAGTTCTTGGGGGATGGAGTTGTAATAATTTTTTTAAGTCACCCTTTTATAGGCTTAGATTTTGACTAGTCCTTACACTAAGGTTTAAGAGCAGGCTTTGGAATATGCCTAGGTGACTTACTGGTACGCCATTAAACATAGGCATTGGCTTTTGCACGTGTGAGCAGTACAAAATCTGCACAAGGCGTGAAAACCCGAAAAGAAAAAACTGATGATGACATAGAATGCAGGTATTAATTTAAAATTTGGTTACGGCATATAAGTAATTCATGTGAGAAACGGTTAACACATGCTCCCTCAGGCAAAGGGAGCCAGGAGGGCTCAACTGCGCTGGAAAATTTTTTGACCACGGAGAAGATTTTCAACCTTATTTGTTAGTCACTGAAAACCCTTAGATGCCCCTCCTGAAAATTTTTAGTCCACCCAAACAAGGTAAGCTGGCTACGTGCTTGTTAACATAGCTTAATAACGTAGTTCAACGCCGTACCTTTAAGATTCGGTTTAGCCCCGCAGCTGATTTGATAGAATATATGATAGCAGCGCTCTCCTGGCGCTTGCTTAATAACTCGAGACTTTTCGAGCAAATCTGAAATATTGGAGAAATAAACTAGACGTTAAATATTAGGAACAGAGCCGCAACAGTAGTGTAAGCAAATTCTTAAGCCTACGCCAAAGCGTAAGGATATGCCATTACTTAAGCCCAAGCCATTAGCCTATTAACCCCAAGCAAAAATAGGATAAAGCTTAAACTTACTCTATTGCATTTCTGCGAAAAAACGGTCCGCACCTGATCTTTACATGGACCAATATTAAAATAGGTTATGAAAACATTTTTAACATAGATAATATATTCATAACCAAAACACGACCAAAAGCCTTTAACCGAAGCCTAAACCTAACCACATATGCTTACAATGTTCAATGTCAGCGCCAGCAACTTTTCCTTCTTTCGAAAAATGAATTCGAATAAATTTTCCGAAACGAGAAGAATTGTTGTTTCGGACAGTTTTCGCATTACCGAACGCCTCCAATACCGGATTTGTGCGAACAATTTGATCTTCAAGGGTTACCTGAAACCAGCACAGAGGGTTCGGCGAAAAGTCGACAAAGCTTTAGACAACAAGAGTCTATGCCTAGTTCTAAACCTTCTTAACCTAAAATAATCCAGGCTGTAACCTTAAGCTTAAAACTGAACCTATTAAGCCTAACGGGAACTTATTCTAAGACTTTAACCTTAATTTCTTGCTTACACCAAGACTTCGGCTTTTTCCACTTAAGTCCGCCAGGAGAAAGCGCGAACCTATACTTCGCCATAATGTAGGTCTTTTTGCCAAAGGATAAATTATATTTATGCAAAATGCTGTGGCTGCCTCCCTTGATTACGAGGCTGCAACGTCAACAAATTTAACTCGTAGTTTGGGATTCTGTAATACGGTCGACAAATTGGAACCTGACCCCCAACGCCCAAAGTTAACCCTTTAACTCATAGAGTATACTAATAACAACTAAATACAAGTAATATACGAGCGACACAGACACTGTGAGTAGTGTTTTACAATTCTAACCTAGACGCGCAGTGCATAGTCTCTACAAGACGTGAGAGCTCCCTCGGGTTCGCGCGTCAAGCTCCTATACCTCAGTGGTCATCGTAAACGCCTCCCACCCAAAGGACTGGGAATTGAATCATTTCTTGAAATTACATCTCGTGTGAAATTAAAAGTATTCATGTGAGAAAGGGTTAAAGCTTAATTTTAATAAACATTTTCGTTTTATAAAATTTCAAGAAACGGTGGCATATTCGTAGAACTGCAAGATTACAGCTATACTGTAGTGACCCGAAGAGTGGGGGGACTAATATTTATTTGGCCTCTCCAGAGGGTCCCCCTGTTATTAGGTTACGGACTGTTATTTGTTTTTAGCCCACGGTCTGCTGCCCTTCGTTATTGATATATCTGATACGCAACTATCCGCGGAATTAAACGTTTATTTGTCTTGCGTCAATAACTAGAGCGATAACGCTAAACTTATACTTAGGAAAGCATTTCAAACTTAAATACAGTTTAAAGTTTCGAGGTCAAATTATTTGGTCCTGGAGTCATTTATGCGCTACAATTAGGGAAAATTGACATTTATGGACTCCAATTAGGGTATACGGATTCTATCCGCTTACGGACTCCTATTGATTTGGACCTAAAATGGCGACCCCCCACTCTTCTTACCTCCTCTTACTCGGGTCGCTACAGTACCTTCGGTTTCTTAGCCGCCGCTTGTTCTTCGCTCATTCCTTCACTGCTTTGACTTGCGCCGACCATCGCAAAATACGAAATGACTTTTTTAGTGTTTTCAGTTTTGCCTGCCCCCGATTCGCCAGTGATCAACATCGATTGGTTTTCGCGATCTAAAAACAAACAAATAAAAAACAAAAATAATGAATCAATACTTGTCGGAGACATGAAAGTGGGAAAATCTGTGGCTGACCCACCCCGCCCAGCGGCACAAGAATTTGTTCCAGCCGATCGGTTTGGCCGCTGGCAACACGAAAACTAGAAAAAATAACAGCTTTCAGGTATTTTTATTATGACTTAAAATATTTTTACGTGTTTAATCTTACCATCTGACGACTTTTAGTTGTCTAGTACAATTTTAAATTGAATTTAGCAAACGGCGCAACAGACAAAATCGATGAACGACAAAGAAATATTGGATATTTAATCTGCTTGAAAATTTTCAGCTTACGTATGATCCAGGGTGCAACCGGACTTCCGGTTCCGGTTCCGGCATTTTTTCACCTTCCGGTTCCAGTAAATTTTTACCGGAATTGAAAATTCCCGTATTAAAATTTGGTCGGTAGAAATTAAGATATTTTGTTAAAAAATGACGATAAAAAATTAAATAGATTTTATTGGTATATATAGTATGTAAACCTTGACAATCGCCGAAAATAAACCGTCGCAGGTTAATTTTGCTTCCGTGGATTATGAAGATCTAAAATACAGCACATAAAGTGAATACCTGCCTCCAACTAGGGTTATTTCACATATAATATTGCAAAAAGGAAATTAAAATGAATTTTTCGAAATTGCCGGAACCCCGGGCAGAAATTCTACCGGAGCCGTAACCGGAGGTCAATTTTCCACCAGAGCCGAAACCGGATTAGCCCTCCAGTTGTACCCTATTAATATAAATAAATAATTAACTATTAATAGCGACGTCGGTAAACCTACATACCCATTAACATATTCCGATACGCTTCGTCAGACACTGAGAACAAATGCGGTGGAACTTCATTTCGCCGTTTTCCCATGTACATTTTCGACACCGATTCAGTGTAAATAGGCAACCGTTTGTACGGATTGATGACAACGCAGAATAGACCAGAGTATGTCTAGAAATTACATATATTAATTTGTGAGAAACGGTTGTTTCACCCAAACGTTTGGTTTTGGTGCAGATAAGCAATACAGTTTTTATAATCTACATCGTTAACAAACAGTGGCATTATATGCCTGCCTACAGGTACATGACCATGGGTGGCGCTATACTGCTTGTGCGACGCCGCCCGGTGTGTCGGATTCGGGCTGGCCCAATTCGGATTTGGGCTTAATTACGTCTTGGGATTCGACATATAGTAGAAGTAATATATACAGAGTTTTAATATGGCTTGGTTCGGCCAAGGGGATCCCTTCTTTAAATTTTTTGTCTAAAACAAAAAGAATTTTACCCCTTCTTTATCAATTAAAGTATCATAGAACAGAGCCTTACAGTAGTGTAAATATATTCCTAAAGCTTAACGTAAAGCCTGAAGCCTACAAGTCTAAGCCTATGCAAAAATATTTTAGTCTAAAAGTTAATTTTACTCTATTGCAGTCCCACAGAAAATTGTTGTGTCCCTGATCTTTTTACATAGACCGAAACGGCCGTAAATAGAGTTATTGATATGTCTTGGTTGTTACTCTATTTCAGTCCCACAGAAAATCGTTCTGCTCCTGATATTTACATAGCCCTAAACTTTTAAGCTATATGGTAAATCTGCTTTGTCTAAACTTCTCTGTTAATTTTGAGAATGCAAAGCTTGTGGTCAGTATAAAATTGGCGTAAACCGAAACTCACGTAAATCATCATGACAAAGTATCGTTGCCTCAAATTATCCAAAACTGAAGCGTCGTTCAAATATGTCAAATTTGACATATCTTCAGTTTTGTCGAATTTTGGCGGATTCACTTCTTGCATTTGATCTTTTTTGATTTTGATCTAAAAAACGCCTGGTTTGATTATTTAATATATAATACATTCATTTTGATAAAATATCAATACTGTTCGACGCCGTCCGTCACAGTCCGCACGCGGCCATTAACAAATTCGTAAATAAATTTATTTTTTGCTGGGATTCGTTAAACTTTTTATAGTGATTTGTAAACTATCACTCAATCTTTCAATACTAATATGCTGCAAGTGTTGGATTTTGAACAATTGCAGGAAATTCCATGTAAAGTTTTGAAAATTCATGCAGCGCAGCATGCGGTAATTTGTCCTAAAATATTAGAACTACCAGTCTATTTTACATGCTCCGATCGTATTGGTAGAAAATCTTAACTTTTGTACTGAAATATATTACGTTCTTCGTTGTCGTAATTTTCATCAATATAGGTGTCCTATATTTGCTCCAGCAATGTTTTTGAAGTTTCTGGCTATGGCAGATTTTATTAAATAAAAGTTTTAGACTGTACAAAAACAATCGTTCAACGCCGAATGTATTAGTTCTCCGATCGCTCTTTCGTATTCTTTCTATATGTTAAATACATTCTTGTGTCAAAAGTTAAAGAAGTTTTGGAGATTGTTGTTTCTTCGACGTAGTATACTGGGATGCACGCTGTTCTTTCAAGATTGCCTGGAGCATTCAAATGCTTACTTCATTTCCTTTAACGCTGACTGCAACTACTTCATCGCCTTTAATGTTTTTCACTTCCGCTTTGATGTAACCTTCCTCTGGATCTGGAACCCAGATCATCTTCTTTCCTTTTTCCGCCGTAGGAACTTCCTGAACATAAACCAGCATTGTGCTAAAAATCATGTCTGTGGGACAGCTTTTGCCTTATATTTTTTCTGCACAATCGTCAATTTGAAAGTTCGAATTGCCGATGAATAGTTAAAACACTGGCAGGTATAATAGGCTAATGGCCCAGGTTCATGCGTTTGCAATGGCGGATCCAGAAATTGGCCCATGTTACGCTGAGGGCCGTCCCACTGTCCCGGGACAGTGGGACAGTGGGACAGCGGGATAGTAGGACAGCGGGACTGTCCTACTAACCCATTGTCCCGCTGTCCTACCGTCCACTGTGCCATTGTCCCGCTGTCCCTCTGTCCTACTGTCCCACTGTTCTGCTGTCCCACTGTCCTGCTGTCCCACTGTGCTACTGTCCCGCTGTCCTACTGTCACGCTGTCCTACTGTCCCACTGTCCCGCTGTCCCACTGTCCTACTGTCCGCTGTCCGACTGTCCCGCTGTTCTACTGTGCCGCTGTCCCACCGTCCCGGGGTCCTACTGTCCCGCTGTACTACTGTCCCACAGTCCCGCTGTCCTACTGTCCCGCTGTCCTACTGTCCCGCTGTCCTACTGTCCCGCTGTCCTACTGTCCCGCTGTCCTACTGTCCCGCTGTCCCACTGTCCTGCTGTCCCACTGTCCTACTGTCCTACTGTCCCGCTGTCCTACCGTCTTACTGTCCCGCTGTCCTACTGTCCCACTATCCTACTGTCCCGCTGTCCCATTGTCCCGCTGACCTACTGTACCGTTGTCCCGCTGACCTACTGTCCCACTGTCCCACTGTCCCGCTGTCCTACTGTTCAGCTGTCCTACTGTCCCGCTGTCCTGCTGTCCCGCTGTCCTATTGTCCCGCTGTCCAACTGTCCCCCTGTCCTACTGTCCCGCTGTCCTACTGTCCCACTGTCCTGCTGTCCTACTGTCCTGCCGTCCCACTGTCCCGCTGTCCCACTGTCCAGCTGTCCCACTGTCCTGCTGTCCTACTGTCCCGCTGTCCTACTGTCCCGTCCCGCTGTCCCACTGTCCCGCTGTCCTGCTGTCCCACTGTCCCGCTGTCCTACTGTCCTACTGTCCCACTGTCCTACTGTCCCGCTGTCCCACTGTCCTGCTGTCCCACTGTCCGCTGTCCTACTGTCCGGCTGTCCTACTGTCCCGCCGTCCCACTGTCCTGCTGTCCCGCTGTCCTACTGTCCCACTGTCCCGCTGTCCTACTGTCCCGCTGTCCCACTGTCCCACTGTCCTGCTGTCCCACTGTCCTACTGTCCCGCTGTCCTACTGTCCCGCTGTCCTGCTGTCCCACAGTCCCGCTGTCCTACTGTCCCACTGTCCCGCTGTCCTACTGTCCCGCTGTCCTACTGTCCTACTGTCCTGCTGTCCTACTGTCCCGCTGTCCTACTGTCCCGCTGTCCCGCTGTCCTACTGTCCCGCTGTCCTACTGTACCGCTGTCCTACTGTCCTACTGTCCCGCTGTCCTACTGTCCCGCTGTCCTACTGTCCCACTGTCCTGCTGTCCCGCCGTCCTACTGTCCTACTGTCGTACTGTCCCGCTGTCCTACTGTCCCGCTGTCCCACTGTCCTACTGTTCCGATGTCCCGCTGTCCTACTGTCCCGCTGTCCTACTGTCCGCTGTCCTACTGTCCCGCTGTCCTGCTGCCCCACTGTCCCGCTGTCCTACTGTCCCACTGTCCTACTGTTCCGATGTCCCTCTGTCCTACTGTCCCGCTGTCCTACTGTCCGCTGTCCTACTGTCCCGCTGTCCTGCTGCCCCACTGTCCCGCTGTCCTACTGTCCCGCTGTCCTACTGTCCGCTGTCCTACTGTCCCGCTGTCCTACTACTGTCCTACTGTCCCGCTTTCCCACTGTCCCACTGTCCCGGGACAGCGGTACGGCCCTCAGCGTAACATGGGCCCAGAAATTGATAAATGGACAACCGCCCGGGTGGAAAAAACATGCAAGCGAAACCATCGGGAAGTTGACCTTCTCGTTTCAATGCTTAATTTGAATACTAGGGCCTGCCCTTGATCTTTTCTGGGTGTCTAATACGACTCGTTGCTCTATCATGGGAGGGTTTCCTGAATCTGGTCGATTCGACAAACTAACTTTTAATTTCACATATAGTTGATATAATAAATAACAAGCGCTCTTGCTGAAGTTTATAGTTATCTTACTATATCAACGTTTACTAAAAGTTGTTGCCAACGTTTACTAAATTGTTGCTAACTTTATCGAATGAAGAGAGAAACCCAAAATTTTCAAAAACCTCAAACAATTTTGATATATTTTACACAACTTGTTTTGGTCTAGGATATTAAAGCTTTGAAAGGTAAATTTGTGTCACTTCTGGTGTTTTATTATAAAGACTTTGGCCGTGTTACTTTAAGGGGCGTCCAGGTTTCTGGTGGGTCTATAAAATAGTACGTTTAGTTTCTAGGTTACATTTTTTTGCTTAGGCTTAGGCTTAGGCCTAGGTTTAGGCTTAGGAATTCATTTTTACAACTCTTAGACTTAGACGTAACCGTCGAAGTACACATAACCTACTGTTATGCCCCTTAAAGTAACATTGGCCGGGACTTTCATGCAGCATGAATATAGATTTTTAAAATTTGTGTAATTTTATTTTTATACGGTTAACTACTTAGCTATAAATATTGCTTGTTACATGTTGTATTGCGCGCCATTACCGTATACAAAAGTAATTTACAAATTTCAGCAAAAAGTCTTCGCGAAACGTACCAATTCAAATATCGGAAAAGCGCATGTTCGATAGTTTAGTTGTGAGGTTTAAAATATAATCGTATGACTTGTGAGATTGTATTGTGATGTGGTTGTCGTTAGTAATTGTTTCGCTGTTAGCCGTGGATGCTTTAGATCCTAATTATCAGCAGAGCCCGTTGGCCGATACTTAGATGGATATTACGGGGCAACCTGAATTACAATTTATCGGAATCGAAATTTTAATTTTTGTGCAATATTGGTGAAATATTCTGGTTGGAGATAGGTATTCACCTTGTCCGCTGTATTTTAAATTTTCATTATTGTGATCGAAATCTATCTTCGATGTCTATTTTCGGCGGTTGGCAAGGTTTACATGCCATACTAATGAAATCTGTTTATTTTATCGCCATTTTTTAGTAAAATTTCTTAATTTCCACCGACCAGATTTAATACCGGAATTTTTAATTTCAGTAAAAATTACCGAAACCGGAAGCTGGAACAACGCCGGAAGCGGAATTCCGGTTGCACCATGATGAATATCCATATAAAAGTGGTTCTACATTTAATAAGAGATGCCTTGAACCACGGTCGCACGTATTGGTCGGTATATGCGCACGTCAAGCTCTCATTTATAGCAAATGATTGCCATGTATATACATGCACATATACCGGCATAAGAAATTCTAACATTGACCCCACGGTGTAGCGTTAACATATTTGTCTCCAGTGCTAGAGGGAAGAGGTTCGATTTCGGGCGTGGTTCTAAACTTGGCTAAATTTCGAACAAGTTCGTGTTAACCGTGCAGTTCTAACACATTGATTCACCAGGGCCAAATTTAAATACAATCCCTGGTTGATTCGACATGCTACGAAGAGCTGAATAGGAAGAGATGTATTGTACGTCCAAAAGATTTGTAAGAGTTGTATTAATTCATTTTCAAGTGATGTTTTATATATCATCATACAACATCAGTAGAAAAGGTTGATTCGGCTAATCGGCTCTTATTATTAGGTCAAAAATTTATAAAAATCGAAATATGCGTTTTTTTAAAAAATTGTGGTATTTTCGTGCTCAAAACGATGTGGCGGATCAGAAAATAATATTTTCAAAAAAATCACTTTTTTCGTTTTTCAGGTTTTCACGTGTTAAGAGTGTTAACTTGCTCTTAACGACAATTATAAGGTGTATGATGGTGTATTAAAAAGCGGGAGGATCACGGGGTAGCAGCCCCTTGAAGATTATCGGCGTCGACATCGGTACTGCAAAAAAATTTCCGATTCTTTACCGATACTTTTTGCTCTTATAAGTCAGTTGGAATGCTATCTGGTTTACTGCAGTTGGAATCGACATCGGTTGGGCATCGGCAAAATTTCGAAATAAAGATCGACATCGGCAAAAATTTTGGTATCGGCATATTCCTAATAAAAATTAAATTAATGTTATGAGTATAGTAGTATACGTCTAATGTAAGCCTTGACAATCGCCGAAAATAAACCGTAGAATGTTGATTTCGCATTCGGGCATTCATGTAGATATTTGAACTATGGTCAAGTTACATAGTTAGGTGCGTTACGTATATGTATATTTACTAAGGTATACATCAGGGTCAGGGTGCAACCGGAATTACAATTTACCGGAACCGGAACCGGAATTTGAAAATTTTACCGGAACCGGAACCGGAAAGTGAAAAATGCATTTCACCAAAAATTTCATTTTAATCTTATTTTTTGCTCTATTATTTGTGAAATAACCTTAGTCGAACATAGATATTTATTTTATTTGTTGTATTTTAGATTTTCATCATCGACTGAAGTGAAATCCACCATCAATGGCTCATATTCGGAGTACAAGTGGCTTTCAAAAGAGATTCTTAAAAATTAGCAAAGTTAATAAAACGGCCAAATTATAATACCGGAATTTTTAAATCCGGTAAAAATTAACCGGAACCGGAAGGTGAAACAATGCCGGAACAGGAACCGGAATTCCGGTTGCACCCTGATCAGGGTGCAACCGGGATTACAATTTACCGGAACCAGAATTTGGAAAAATTACCGGACCGGAAAATGAAAAAGACATGCCACCGAAAAATTCATTTTAACTTTTTTGCAATATTATTGGTGAAATAACCCTTAGTTGGAGGGAGATAAATATTCACTTTATCTGGTGTTTTTTAGATTTTCATAATCCACGATAGCGCAATACACTTTCGATGGTTTATTTTCGGTGATCGTCACGGTTTATATCCTATACGCAAGGTTTTTTGTGCAAAATAGTGTGCTTTTGCACACTTAAATTTAATTTTGCATATCTAGACTTAACTTTGCACATTAATTTGCACACCTTACAATGTAACAAAAATTGAAAACACCTGTTTAAAACTCCTCGAAATTCATGTACAGTTGCCTTTCATTTATTTCATCTTCTTCAAATCCGGCAAACTCAATCTCTACATATATGTGTGGTGCAATGCATATATCTAATACATATATACGTAGCGCATAGAATGAGTCATCATAATTGGCGTTGATTCGCCGTTATAACCAGTCCTGCATTCAGCACACCTAGTCTTGATTTTTCACGCCTTGACTTTATTTTGCACATTAATTAGCATGCCTTGGGATTTGAAAAAAATAGTTATACGAATGAAATTACTTAATTTTTATCGTAATTTTTCAGTAAAATATCCTAATTTTCACCGATCAAAATTTAATATCGGAATTTTTAATTCCGGTAAAAATTTACCGGAAAAAGAACTGGAAGCTCAAAAGTGAACAGACATTAATTCCGGTTGCACACTGTATTGTAGTTTTTGCCCTAAATGACTACCGAGACCGGCCATGAAATGTGCCTATGCTTAACAATATGTTATACCTGTGTTCATTCATCCAATATTATGCTATATGTACAAATCTACACAAGCAAAGTTCAGTCACATCAAAGCTGGCGACGTGTATATAGTGCGCATGTGTGTACTGCGTAAACATTGAAATGAGGCTATGTTCTTTTTCCGTCTTTAATACCTGGTTACTTAAAGTATATAAGTACTGTGAGGATATGTTCAGGTTCTTACCTTATTTCATGAGAACAAAGTTTATGACTCTTCTGCCGAGTTAGCCACTGACGTAAAACCTACCGGTAACTTGTTGTCATAGATGCAATATTCATGATTCACTAGCTAACATATTTGCGAATGGTCACTTAGTGACGCGGTCGTCTATATACACGTTGGTTTCGCCGTAGCCATTGTAGGGTAGGGGTGTAAAATTGCATGAGCATATGTAGCTAATATATAGAGGGTAGACTTTTTGTACTTTTGACTTTTTCGAAAAAATTCTACAAGGCGATGCACCAATATAACTGTTCATTTATCCACATTTTTAAACACTTATACAAGTATATAATGTACCTTCAACTGAGCTTCCAGTGGCTGTCGTAAATACTGATAGCCTGGATCGCTTTCGAACTCCAGTAAACCGGCCATATTGTTGTTTGTTCGTTAAGCTTTTGTGAGTAGGTGATGATTGGTTGCTGAAAATATTGCAAGTGTTTAGGGAGTTGAGGAGATTATAGCACACAGGAAAATAACTCATAACAGCGGTTTTAATAGATATACACATATATTTTCTGTCTTAGTATCTTGTGTTAGTTTTGACATTGTTTGGTAAGTATACTTATTTAGACGTTTCTGAAGGTAACATGAGTGTATTCAAAGAACTCGAGGCCGGTTTTAGTTTATATCTGCTGCGAGGTGATGTAGTTTGGTTTCACGTTACCATATATTTTGTGTTTCGACTCAGCTTTTGGTATCACCATGGTATTGTTTCTGATCGTATCATTCATTAGGTTAACTATTGGCAAAGCCATTCCGTTTAATTATCTTTCCTTTAGATTTGGGATCGCTAAGCTAGATTAGTTTGTTCACGCATGCGAAGATATGGACAAAGACTTATTGCTCCATTTTGAATTTGTTGGCTAACCTCAGATTGTATTGTTTGGCATATAACGTAAGTAGGAAGTTATGGTAGTTCTAAGAAGTTTATTGAGTTTTGTCGAAATGGATTGCTGTAATATAAATATTTTGGAATGTCACTTACGCTTTACGCATACGTATATATGTCGTCGTAGGCCAATCTGCTATTCAGGTCAATTACTAATTGGTTTAGGCCAATCTGCTATTTTGCGTAATAGCAGTTTCGCTTAGGCTAAACTGTTGTTAAACTTATAGACCAATCAGATTAGATTTTTCCGACAGACGCAATACCGTTAACCAATCAGCGTTTTTACATCACTGTTGTTTTGCTACATTTTACGATTAGGAATGTGCCGATTAATCTTCATCGGCATCGGTAATAATCGGAACTTTTCCTGAGCATCGGCAACGGCATCGGCACCGCAAAAAAATTTCTGATGCTTTTGCACATAACAATAGTTGGAAAGCTTCAATTTCATTTCTGGGCGCATGTCAGTGTGCGTGCTCAGCGAAATGATCTCTCATGCGTTTGTGTTTAAAAAAATTAATTGAAATGAACCGTTCTTATAAAATTACAATCGTTTATAATCGTTAGGGTTTGAGTCTTCATGTAATGATGTAAATGTAGTATCCTATTGTTTGTTAAGCATGGTGTACTAAAGTTGGCATCGGCAAAATTTCAAAATAAGAATCGGCATCGGCAAAAATTTTGGCATCGGCACGACACATCCCTATGTACAATCGCTACTTGGCCTAGGCAATCTGCTATTCTGTGGCCTAGGCCAATCTGCTATTTGTTCAGAATAGCAGATTGTCCTAGGCCAATTGGTATTTGACCTGAATGGCAGATTAGCCTACGACATATATATGCGCCAGGGTGCAACCGGAATTGCAATTTAGCAGAACAGGAACCAGAACTTGAAAAAATTATCGGACACAAAACCGGAAAATGAAAAATACGTGCCATCGAAAAATTCATTAAGCGAAGCGAAACTCCGAGCGAAGGTCGGAGTTTCGCGAAGCGTTTTATGTTTTGCACGTGGGGGTCGAAAAGTGGATGTCCGTCTGTCCGTCCGAAAAGAATTCAGGAACTGCTGAACCGATTTTGATAAACTTTTTTTGTTTGAAAGCCAATCATCGTGGGGTGTTAACCTCGCATTGGGGTTTTAAAATTTTAAGCCGTTTATTAGCTACAGGCCAATTTGCATAATTAAGCCTAAATTAGGACTTTCCACAATATTTCACTAATTATTACAGTTAGAAGCAATCTAATTTTAGCATTAAAAGTTGTTGGGTGCGAGAAATGTGCGTAAACTGTTTGAAAACCTCCAAAACGTATAATTGAGCAGTTAGATAATGGATAATTTGCATATTAGCATAGTTTATAAGCCTAAATTAGGACTTTTTACAAGATTTCACTAATTATTAAGGTTAAAAGCAATATAATTTTAGCACTAAAGGGTTTTTAGGTGCGAAGAATTTGAATAAATTGTTTACAAACATACAAAATCGGTAATTGAATAGTTAGCTAATAGCTAAGTTACATATTACCTTAATTGCTTGCGTGTGTTCGACCTTAATTGCTTACGTGTGTTCGAGCTTCGGTCAATAAATGTAGTCTCACTACGACTGGTTCTAATTTTGTTTTTTACAATATTATTGGTGAAATTACCCTAGTTGGAGATTGGTATTAACTTTAAATCCACGGAAGCGAAATCTACCTTGGATGGTTTATTTTCGGCGATTATCAAGGTTTGCTTACTATGCTAATGAAATCTATTTTTATTTTTATACCGGAATTTTTATTCCGGTAAAAATCTAGCGAACCGGAACCTAACCGGAAGGTGAAAAAATGCCGGAACTATAACCGGAATTTCGGTTGCACCCTGAATTATACGCATAAGCTAAACATTAGTTTGTAAGTATTTGCGGTTTTGACTAAACCACTTTTCGTCGACATGTAAACCTACGATAGTACAGCGCAACAAAATTCAGGATTGTGAAATCTGACCCGTATTGTTTGAAGTTCGTAAGAAGTCGGAACGAGTCAATTTATATTCATGGTGTAAAAGCATACTATAATAAATTATAAAATTATTTCTCCTAATTGTTCGTTTTCACTTTTTAAAGCAAAATTAGCTCATTTCACTGTCCGGTTCCTTTTTCAACATGTTTAGTTATTGCTCTGTTGCACCGTAAATGTATTGTGTACAAAACCTACCCGAACACAATTCACGAACCAACTGTTCTGGATGACTGACCAACTGCGTTCCGTATGCTCAAATTCCGGTGATAAATATTGGAGTATATTAGAATATGAGAATTACAGAACGCTAAAAATGAAATTCAGTGTATTTATAACATGTTTTTGTATATTCTTCGTATTGCGAGAAGTGAACCGCTCTTTCTGTGTCTCCTTCGGCACTGAACTGACATATACCAGGGTTCAAACGGAATTCCTGTTCCGTCGGAATTCTTGCTAAAATTCAATTACTGTTCCTGTTCCTGCGTTCAAAGGTGCAGGAACCGGATTTTTTTATTTCCTGTTCCTGAACAAAAATTCAATTCTTGTTCGTGTTCCTGCAAAATTTAATTCCTCATATATTAAAGATGACCCGGGGTTGTAAGATGTGTACTTTTGCAATGAAACAAAATAAGTATTAATGGGGCGAATACTACATAATTATCAGCGTTCCAACGGGAACTACATTTCACGGAAAGGAAGAATAGAAAAGTAATTTGTTTTTCGTAACATTAACTGGTACAGAAATTGCAAATATGTTACAACTACCTATAATTTAGAATAACATATGCTGTTCGTCGGCTGTTTTGCGTTTTCATTCGTCCGTTTTTAAGTTCTACAAAATCATGCGTCGAATATATATGGTTTAAAATATGGGGAATGTGCAAACGAAACATAATTTGTGAAAAGAAGATGGGTTTCTGCAATATTTTTGGAAAGTAAATTTTTTAAGCCGAATCTTCATAATTTGTCACAAAACTGTAAAAATTCAGATTTATTCGTCGTCCAGCGCTGAGATAGGATTTGAATTTTTTCACCAATTCCGACTGAAACAGGAATTCCGGTTGAGCCCTGCTAGTTACATAACAACGAGGTATATAAAGCATAACGAAACCGTTAGTTAAAAGTTCACGTCATCTTTGGTACGAAACTGGTAAAATGTAAAATGCGAAACATTTGAAATAAAACAATACAAAGGTGAGGGTACCATTATTTTAGGCGCGGTTTAAGCCCCAAAGTTACCAGAATTGCGGAGAGATTTAAATGACAGAATACAAATGAGGTCAATAGAACAAATTAACTGGTGTGAGCTCGCAATTTTGAGAGGTTATTTATTTTCGTCCGAAGGTATTGGGGTCGTCTGTTTGTACATATTCGTGGAATGGAAAAGGCTATATTCGTTTTGGTATTTTGGCTACAGATGGTTCTGTAACAATTTTGACTCGAAAGGTTAAACGGATTGGGTTTGGGGCAGAAAATATGCTGGGGCGCTGAGGTTGTATTTCCGCTTGTAGTGGTGATAATGATGATCGTTTCGCATTCAGATGGTATTTGACCATACGCTGTCTCAGCGAATTTTGGAGTTTCTGCGAAATCACTGCGCTTGAGCTGTTGTTTTTGAAAGGGGTAACATTTAACTCATTTAAGCATTGATATATTTAGCTAATTTTAGGACAGAATGTGGTTGTTTTATGTATATATGTTTGGACTGTTACGTATTTATACTTACGTATGTTTTGAAAGATTTTGGTTTGTTTGGTAGCATACATAACATACATACGCATAATTTGGTTTTGTTATGACGTTTGATTCAGTTCTATGTGTTTAATAACATATACGCATATATATTATATTTGGTTTTAGCTGAACAGTGTGGTAGAATTTTGAGGTTTGTTCAGGATTATGGCGGACCTTATCAAGTTAATCGATGTCAAAGGTTACGCATAATGTGTTGGAAAAGCTGCAACTGGTTCTACCTGTCATTTTGGGGTCAAATTAGCAATATTACGTGCGTACGTATTATGTATATATTATTGTCAGCAGGGTGCGACCAGATGTTAATTCACCGAATACTGAATTTTTTACCGGAACGGTTGATGTATTTAAGTCGCGTAATAATAGTATATACATGTTCGTTTACTATATTACAATTAATTGTTAGCTTGAATATTTTTATTTTTTAATACAGCTTATCAAAACATGAAATTCGTGATTGGCTTACCGGATACCTGAGCCGAGGGCGAATATCGGTTTTTTCAAAAAATGCTTTTGTGAGCGAGCGAAAAATAGCGAGAAGCGTGACTGATCTTTAGATCGTTTATAATTGTAGAACACGGATTGAAAAGAAATAAGTAGGGATGTGACGATACCAAAATTTTTGCCGATGCCGATTCTTATTTTGAAATTTTGCCCATGCCGATTCAACATTAGTACGCCATGCTCAATAAGCATATAGGTTACTAAATTACATCATTATATGAATATATACTTAAACCCTAACCATGGTAAACGATTAGAATTTTATAAGAACGGTTCGTTTCAGTTAATTTTTTACTCAAACGCAAAACAAAACAGTACTGATAGCATTCCAACGGACTGTTCTTTGTGCAAAAAGTACCTATCGGCAATGTTTTTGTAGTGCCGATGCCGATACTCACGAAATTGCCGATTATTACCGATGCCGATTAGTCGGCACATCCTTGGAAATAAGTACTTACGTATATATGTTATTTTTGTATGTATAATTATTTTTTATGTTTAGTTGTTGATCCAAAGCCAACGGGGACCGGCAGTCTCGGTTAAAAACTGAGACCGAGACCGGCCAAAAAGTCTTGGTCTCGGTCAATTTTTGGTCATAACCGAAAAAAATTATATTTAATTTTTCAAAGTAAATTATTTTTAATGCATTTTTCGTAGTTTATGTGTTTTTATTGTTTCCTCTGTTTTCATAGCTTTTTTATAGCCGAAAAAAACCTGCATCCGGTTCCGGTATCCGGAATAAACCTTCTGGATACCGGATTTCAGTGATGATTTCGTAAATCTCAAATTATGGCAAATTATGTTGTGAGATGTAACTATACAGTATTGCTTTAAAGCTCCGGATTTTATTATCGAAACAAACCAATTATTTCCAGCTTCACACAATTATTTTCAAGTATAAAGACAAGTTCGTTATATAAACGCAATATTCCGTTTACTGAAGATAAATTAACATTACTGACGTATTAACGTGCTAAAAACTGATTTATTTTAAAAAACACACTATCCGGTTCACATCCGGTTCCGGTAAAAAAGCACTATCCGGATCCGGTATCCGGTTTTTTGCGATCCGGTCGCACACTGCCAAATCCCGAGACTTCCCTTGGATCGTGTTGCCGTACCATTCGAACAGGCTCGTGACGAATCCCACTGCCTCAAACAAAACACCCTCGGTATAGCCCTAATTCAAAGCTGTAGTGTTGTTTTTGATGCCTGGCAAACCGATGCAAACCATCGAAAACTAAAAAAGCAACACCGAGACCAGCCGAATACCGAGACTGCCCATCCCTGCAGTAAAATCGAGCTGTCCGGTCCAAACTGGACCGGTTTGGGGACACACGGGTCGAGCGGTAGACTCAGTATTTATTGCCTTTGGTGACTCCGAACGATTGTTCATTTCGTTTTCGCGCAATTTTATGCCGTGCGGTGCGTGTGTGCCTTTCAGTGATGGGCGTACATCGTTGTTGTGCTCTCGCTTTTCTGTGTTTGTGTATAAAGTCTGTGTGCATGGCGTATGTTGCCGATTTGTGTCTGGAAGTACCTGTTTATGTGTGTCACAGCTTTTTTCTGTAGTTGTATAATGTTTAAATATGTATATTGCTTGTGCCGAAAATGTGTGTAAATTTTGTGCATAATTTTATTGTTATTATTATTATGTTTTGGGCGTTGTAGTGCAGTTTGCTTTATGTGTGTTTTGTGTTTTGCTTTATGTGTGTTATGTGTTAGGGTGTGTTGTATTTGTGTTTACTGTCTCGGAGGATATCGGGAGATGTTCGAATTTCGTTTTAGATTCGAGAAAAAATGAAGGTTCAGATTCGGTTTTGGATTTTCATAATACCGAATCTAACATGGTTCAGTAACGAACACCGCTTTGTTGCTTTTCGAACTGAGTGGCAACAGTCCGAACAATTTTTCGGAAACGTTTTAGCATTTGTGGTTTTATACGAGAAGAGTCAGTTAATAATTGATTCAGTAAAGTCGGCTTTCGCTATTTCAACATTCAAATGTCGGAATTATCTGCATAAGATTGTGTTTGCTTACTAGATCGACACAATTACGTATGTGGTTACACTAGCATAATCTTTGTGATTACGCTGCTAGTAGTAATACCCATACCCTGCTACAGTTTTAATTCATTCTTTTATCTGAATTAGGTTTTTAGAAATTATGGTTCTGAATATGATCCTCTTTCGCCAAAGTCGCAATGACTTCGGATGGGAATCGAAATCGCGGATTATGTGAGCCACCCTGTTGGAGCAACAAGGCATCTCATCATGTGTGTTAATTTTAATGTCTCTGGTAACCTTTTGGTGGTTCTTCGTGTTGTTGTTGTTGTTGTTGGCGGTGTTGTTGTTGTTTCTTGTTTCTTATTTCTTATTTCTTGTTTGTGTCTATCGAAAGGCAGCTCTTCGCTGTTTTACTGTCTCACGAACCTTGCTTCACACTGAATTGCTTTTGCTTGTGTTTCTGAATAGTTTGTGTAACGTATATACCACATTTTCACATATGTACTATTTTAAAAATGTATTTGTATTGTGTTAATAGCTTATATTATTATTATATATATTATTATTTATTATTGTTATTCTTTTTATATGAAGGTTTTTGACGATGACGAGTGTTCTTTTGTGAATTTTGTTTGTTGTAGTTATATATAATACGCGTGTGTATGTCTAGTAGTTTATTTTTTATTGTTGCGTTACACTCATACGTGTCTATGTAGTAATCACTTTTTGTTGTGTCATGCTTATTTTATATTTGTGTAGGCAACAGTTTGTGTTGTGTTATGTTGTTATTTATGTAACAGTTTGATGGATGGTGCTAGTTGTGTTTTCGCCTACAAACTCGTGTGTGTCTCTGAAATCATTGTGTTGGCAGATGATAAACCTCGCAACGAAAGCGCCGAGCACTACTGAGAATGGCTGAGTACATGTAAAATGGCTGGGGTTGTATTTTGTAAACGCACTTTGTTTGGTGTTAACGAGTTTTGTTCAGTAGACTTAGTGAAGCTTCAACGGTGTTAGTTGGTTATTTTGATATTAAAGTCTTGATCTTATGATCTTTAGAAGTTCTGTTTTTGACTAATTTTAACTTTAGATGTCATTTAGAGATGTTTATTCTGGTGCAGTACGGTTAAATATTGAATACGCATTATTTAGCGCTCAGCAGCTGTGTACGTTGCGTCGTATTATTATGTAAACATTATTGTGCTGTGCTGACGTTGAGTGGTATTGGAATAAGATTTTGATACGCGTTTTCTGCTTGCAGTTGCTTTAACGTCTTTGGTTTCGTAAAATCTGATATTCTGACTTTTTGAGTTTCGCTATTGTTTCGAAATTGTTTTTGAGCTTACATCAAAAGTTTATACTTTTGGCTGTTGCAGCGAAATTTAGTCGAAAATGCGTCAATATTTGTGAGCTTTTGCGCCGGGTATTTTGGGTTATTTCATCAGAAGTTTCAAATGTTAATTAAAATCCGCGAAGGATACGAGAAGTGTAAACTTGAAAATTTCCATTAACCCAGTATGTATAATAATTTAAAGCGATTCAAATACGAAATGATGTGTATGTTTTTAAGTTGATACGTAATTGTTGTGCCAACGTGAGGCCACTGTTAAAGCGTTTTTAGGTTCACTCAAAAGATTTTTGTTCGTCTACTGGCTAAATAACTTCATATATACCTACACGGCGGCATATACCTACACGGCGACATATAATAAGTTTTGTCACATCATTAATATTCTGGTTGTTTGGTGATAAAAAACATCCAGTGTGAGAATATATTTTTCGCTAGCGACCTAAACAGAATCTATATAGCAGAGTTCAACCGGAACTCCTGCAAAAATTTAATCCCTGTTCCTTTGTCTTCGAAAAATTGTTCAAAACGAGTGCTTTTGCCATTACTTTTGGTTTGTTAATAAACTGTTTCTGATTTGTTTTGGCAAAGCTTGATGTTGAAGTAGTTGAAAATTCGCTTAAGGCGTTTTTGACAAGTTTTCTAAAAAGTCCTACAGCAATTCGGTGATGAAAATTATTTCAAATTCCAGTCTGCAAAGAAATTCAATTCCTGTTCCGGCAAAAGTTAGTTCCTGTTGGAACCCTGATATATAGGTAGTACTACCAGGGTGCAAAGCGGAACTGGGTTGTCTCGGAATCGGAACAGCTAATTTATACCGGAAGCGGAACTACAAACTGTGACTATACTGATAATTTGTTTTAACTGATTAAAATTAAAATTTCAGAATTCCCGTTCCGTTTGATTGTGCAATCGGAATCGCAACTCGTTTTGAATCGAAATTCGTAATCGGAATTGGAATTGTGGTGGCACCTGAATACTACTTGTACAATGTTGTTGTTTTTATGGAGCCCTGAAGACATGCATATGTCAGGGTGGAATTAATGCAAAAACTCAATTCCTGTTCGGCGGTGAAAGACACAAGAACCGTAATTCTTGCGGTTTTATGACAAATTACGAGAAATAATCATAATAAAAAATTTACGTCTCAGAAAGTTTGCTGAAACACTCTTTCGTTTCACTAGTTTTCAACTATAGATTGAGAATATTTAAAGTATTTGAATCATGTTTTTGCAGAACTTGGAATACTTGCTCTGGTTAAAACTCAAAACAGTCAATGAGCGACATATTTTGTTTTGAACTATAGTCAGTTAGCAGTAATCTGGTGGTGCAATAGATTTGCAATTCGTGTTCCGGTAAAAAACGAATTACTGTTCCTGGTTCCTGTAAAATACAGTTCCTGGTAGAACTCTGGTATATGTTTAGATTTATTGAATACTTTTACATTAAATATAATATACATGCTTCAGTGTTATCAACAATCATAATTATAACTGCTGATAAAGCTGTAAAGCTGAGCTGGTTCGAAAGCCATTATCAACTTCAACATATTCTAGCTAAGCGATACTTACGTGTTACGTATAGTCAATTTAATATAAATTTTTGATCGGGAAACAGTTGAACGACATTATGGCTGATGCTGCAGAATCACTTAAACGCCAGGGAACAATGGAGCAAACTGCTAAGGTATGATTTTTCGACTGACATTGTGCTAATGATAGATTGTGTGGATGGTGTATTTATATGAGCAAAGCTAATGTTGTGTATGCTCAACGTATGAGGAGTATATATGTTATAAATATTTTGTTGTCTTCCTAGTCAACGATGAGAGTCTCGGTCTCGACAAATTCTGTGGTTTGGAATCGAGACCAGAAGTCGAGTATTCAGCAAATGTATGACTGTATTGTTGAAATAAGTGATGGCTGATGAATAAAACTTTTTTGCGAAATTATGAAATTTCATAGTTACGAAACAATTACCTGCGGAAGAGATATTCTGAAATACACGAAAAGCTATAAAAACACAAAAACTTTAACAAACACCAAAAAATCACGAAAAAAGCATTAGAAATAATGTATTTTGAAAATTTCATTTTTTCGGTGATAATTAAAATTTTGCCGAGACCGAAATTTTTTTGGCCGGTCTCGGTTCTTAACCGAGACCGCCCATCCCTGTTCCTAGTCCTACTCCGTCGCGGCTGGATAGTTTCTTGTTCAATGAAATCTCTAATCTGAGGACGTTTTTGTCGCGTTTCTTTTATTGAGCGAAGAGTAAGCGTTTTCGTTATTAGTACTCTGGGATCGAAATATGGATGTCCGTCCGACCAGAATCTCAGGAACCGCTGAACGGATTTTGGTCAGTTTTTTTTGTTTAATTTTTAAGCCGTTTATAAATTAGCTACGGTTTAATCAACATAATTGCCAATTTGTTATGAGTAAATTAGGATTTTTAAATTATTTCCTGACTACTAGGGTTACAACGGTGCAACCTGAATTATAATTTACCGGAACCGGAAAGTAAAATATGCATTCTACTAAACATTCATTCTAATTTTCTTTTTGCTGAATTATTGGTGCAATAATCTTAGTTGAAGACAAGTATATATTGATTTAATTTAGTGTATTTCAGGATTTTTCTTATCCGCTGAAGTGAAATCTAACTTTGATTGTTTATTTTCGGTGATTGTCAATTTTTATGGCATATAGGTACTACGTAAATAAATGTTTTTTATTATCGCTAACTGATCAATTGGCTTTAACAAGCTATTTAAAGATGCAAAATTAAAAAAACGACTGAAATTTAATACTGCCGGAATTTTTTAGTCCGTTAAAAAATTTACCCGAACCGGTAGTTGAAAAAATGTCGTAGCCGCAATTCCAGTTGCACCCTGGTTAATACCAGCCGTCTAATTGCATGCTAAGGGGTGTTTGGGTGCGAGGAATCAGAATAAATTGGTTTTCTATCACCGAAACCGATCGATGAATAGTTGGCTAATAACTAATTTGTATGTATATATATATATTAGCTTAATTGGAAAGTAAGTGGTTCAAAATGTGCATTTGTGCTTCATAAGCTTGGGATGTTTAGCTAGACTGATTAAAAAACTAAGTATATCCAGCTTCGCTCAATAGTTCCAATACGGCTGGTGATTCAAAGGTGTTTAGTTTAGTGTAATTTTGTATATATATTGTATGTATTGTTGAAAAAAATGCTTTTTTCAGTATGGTATATATGCTGCAATTTTGTAAAGTTTGCAGGAACCGGAATTTTTACGGTTTTGTGGCAAATTATTTATAATCATTTGAATATTCGAAACTTTGTCTTCGAATAATTATTTCGAAATGAGTGTTTTTGAAAGTAGTTCAGTATTGTTAATAAACTGTTTAGGATGTGTTGTCGGAAAACTTGATTGTGAAATAGCTCACATTGGTAAAGGTTTGTGAAAAATCCAACAGTAGTTCGGTGATGAAGATTATTTAAAATTCGTGTTCCGGTTTCTGCAAAGAAACTCAATTCCTGTTCCGTTTCGGGCAAAATTTAGTTCCTGATGGAACACTGGTGTACAGATACTCGTTTTGAAGAATTATGGCTTTTTTCAAATGTTGAGTGTTTCAGGAAGGTATTGATTATTTGAAAAAGACCAAAGACGATCTCTTGGTTGCAAACGCTGAATCGGGTAAATCAGCGGAGCAGAACGGCGCGTCAGCGCAAGAACTTGGATCTACTGATAATGTAAGTACACGTATATATACGTATGTCGTAGGCCAATCTGCAATTTAGGGCAATTATCTATTGGCCTAGGCTAATCTGCTATTCTGAGCAAATAGCAATCTGGCCTAGGCCAAGTAGTGATTGTAAGATGTATCAAACAACAGTGATGTAAAACTAACTCTGATTAATTAATGGTATTATATCTGTCCAAATAATGGAATCTATCTGATCTTAAGTTTAATCCAGTTTACCTTGGCGAAACTGCTATTATGCAAAATAGCAGGTTGGCCTAGGCCAATAGGTAGTTGGCCTTAATAGCAGATTAGCCTACGACATATTTACCGAACTGTGTAGTGTTTGATTGTTTTATATACCTTTTAAAACACATTATACTTTGCTTAAAGTTAATATTATGTCTTCATAGTTCGGAATTCTAGGTTTTCTGTCTGAAACTATATACCTATTATTTTTTCATGTAGCATTTGCCGAAAAAACCGATTTTTTTAATTTTTAGACGAACAGTGATTATTGTGGTTTTACAATTGATGCCGGTAGTTTTAACTTGTTATTGTAATTGAATATGAACTGCAAACGCAGCGAGAGTATTTTCCTGAGATCATTTTTTTGCTGCGGTGAGATAGAAGTAAAGTATATCTTCATAACGCATTTCAGGACGACCTTGTGAACGGCAGTGTGGACAGCGCTGCGAAAACTCGACAAAAGCAACATAACGCAGAGCACGCGGCCGCTACAGACGAAAATGGTTCAGATGCAGCCCGGGGGGCAGCAGAAGATACAGCGTCTCCGCCGAAAAAGCCACGCCTCGAGCGTGATAGTACTATTGTTCAAACGATCAAGGTAAGCTGGACTAGAGCACATCAGCGTTCAGTAGTGATATTTATACTCGCACGTTCTAATTGTTTCTGTATAAGGTGAGTTGGAAATTGAGATGGCTTGGCTTCGATGGAGAACTTAGAGGGAGGGTTGGTAGTGGGAGGTTATTTTGATTGGTGATCTATCTGAGTACGGGTTGAGAGAACCAAGTGACGTCAGGTGGTATGACGGACAATGTACTATCATTGCTGCTAAGGTGTACCAGTTCTGTGAAGTATGCGTGAAGGTCACTTTTTCTGCTGTGGTGTTGACGCGGATTGTCAGTTTAAAAATGTTTCGGAATTTGGCTTGGCAAACAGATCTCTCTGCTTGACTTAACGTGTGTGTATGTACCTGCGGAGTGATTCTGGCAGTTGGTTAAATTCTATGTTGGTTGAAGATAGAAACGAAAGTAGCAATTGATTTTGTTGTATACCTGTGCCGTATACTTTAGTACATACCTCAACAGAACGTTAATCGTGATCACACTAATTTAGTACGTACTACTTGCTACTTATAATATGCAATTTTTTTGTTTAGAATTTTGTTATATTTTTAACTATTAAATATCTGGCAATGTGGAATTACGAAGCCAGATATGGATCAGGAATCGGAATTGTTACGGTCTGGTGGCAAATTACTTGTAATCATTTAAATATTTTAAAGTTTTCTTTGCATAATTGTTATTTCGAAATGAGTGTTTTTGCAGTTTGTTCAATTTTGGTAATAAACTTTGATATGTTTTCGCAAAACTTGATGATGGAATAGGTGAAAATCGGTTTATATAAGTCATTTTTGGCAAGTTTTCTATAAAGTCCAGTAATTCAGTAATGAAAATTATTTAAAATTCCGGTTCCTGCAATGAAATGTAATTCCTGGTCCTGTTTACGCAAAACTTTGATCCTGTTAAAACGCTCATATGCATATACATTACTTTTTAATTTGTATATTGTATAATTATTTTTGCTCATCTGAAATGTACTATGTGCCGCCTATACCGTAAGCCATGCGTATATTTTCGGACATAGATTTTGGCTGTAGTACGTGTAGCCCAATTCGAAGAATTTACAAACAGAATACAACTTGTGATTATCAGAACTTACTGTTGAACACTGTAATATGCGTTATATTCCATTATTTTAATTATCATTTTGTCTACTTTATACAATTTATTCATTTTTCATAAATATACTTGTGCATAATATGTGATTTGTACGGACGTTTAAGTTTATGATTGTCTATTGTTTTGCATTTAACGCAGAAAAGTGTAATAGCATAAGACGTAATAAGTTGACTTTGGTAGTGTCAGAGTCAGTCTAAGTAGGAACAATAACTATCAAGACAGTATCTTTTTACTGAGTAGTTGGAAAAGCAGGCATACGTGGTGATTTGTAACTAGCGGCATTCTGATATGGCTAATCGGACGACACTCTACCGTGACGCCACGCAGTCCATCTCCATCTGCTTTGATCGTCGACTGTATGTCGACATATTTACTGCCGGCATGCATACAGGTAGCACTATGCTATGCATTTTCGGGTCACACGCCGTATGCTGCCAGAATTGAATCTGGGCTTATCATTAGTTACTCAATTTTCAGATTTTAACAATAGAGTAAATGCCGGTGCGATTTTGGCTACTCTGTGTAAACAAGCTTATTTATTCTTGTATTCTGAATTGTTTTAACAGTTATATTGTTTCAACGTTAATTCTTTCCTGTTTTGTGTAAGCTTTTGATGATATAAGCTTCAAATGCTCCATGTATTTTGTCAATTATTTAATATATGTTGTGATGTATCACATCTAATAGAGCCGCAACAGCTTCTGTAGGTTAGGACTGCTGTACGTAATTCAGGGTAATAAAGAATGTCTGGTCCTGGTAGCCATGAATCCAGACGCGGGAATTTTGTTTGACAAACAGCCGTTTGCTGAAATAATATGTAAAGTTTTTGGACAAGCTCTAAATATGAATAGTAGGTTCTTTATTATAGTATACGTCTTGGTTAATTCACTAATATCGGCAACGATCTTGATTTAGTATGCAGGGATTGCTTTGTTTTGGGAGTTGGTTTTGAAACCATTACATGTAGTGTAGTGACAGTTGTTTTACTTTATTAGAACTCGTACTGCACAGTGTACATATACGTAATGTGTCTGTCTTGAAATTGCGCTTGCCGTCTTTGCCATAACTTGTCTAAAGTGTAATGTTGGGAAGATACTTAAAGGAATATATTAACGTCCCAGGGGAATTACTGGCAAAAATTCAATTCCTGTTTCTGCTCCCGCACTCAAAGCCGCAGGTATTGAATTTTATTACGATTTTATAGCAAATTATTCCTAATCATATAAATATTGGGAACTTTGTTCTTTGAAAAATTGTTGTTTCGAAATGAATGTTTGTTCAAACTTGTTAATTACAAATCGACATCTTTTGCATAACCTGATGGTATAGCTTTTAATTAGCTTAGGCCAGTGGCTAGTTTTCTAAAAAGTCCAACAGTAGTTCGGTGTTGAAAATTATTTCAAATTCCTGTTCCGGTACAAAAGTTAACATTTGGGGTAAAATATAATTACGGCAATACACGGCGCGCTTGACCGTCAATCAGAATTCATTCTGCGCCTTTACGCAACGTTTCGCGTTCACAGAATGAATATTGACGGACAACACATTACATATTATGTAGTTGTATTTGTTTACACTTAGCTTAGATTTACAGTTGACACACGTTGTTTTTCTTTTGGCTGAACCATGGATTTGACTGACGTACGCAAATGGGTCTGACCATATGGAAAATAGAAGGATAAAATTACTGAAGCTTTTGACAACAAAACTTTTTTGGACCCAAGAGTGTGTGATAATGAACAATAAGATTAGTTGTAAAAATCGAAATGTGTGTGAGGAATGCTCGGTGAAGTATTGATAAACTCAAATATGGTACTTGCAAAAAGTTGTAAACCACGCCATTTTGGACAAAACGGCAGCTGGTGGGGATAACGAAAAGTCATCACGCGTGGAACTCCTCCCTGGCAACAAAAATGTTGCGTACGTCCATGTAGTAATTTGCCTTATTTGGGTCATTATGTAAATAACATATATATACAATCTTAAGGAGGGCGAAGCATTCTTGAACGCGGAAGCATCGAAAGAAGCTGCTGCCAGCGGTGAAGATAATGAAGCTGGAGACGTTGGTGAACAAGATGAAGAAGACGAGGAAACGAAACTTAAACGACAAAGCACCATTGATCAAACAGTCAAGGAAGGTGGGTATTAAGATATGTACGCTCACACCATTATCTCACCGCCCATTTTGTTACATCCTCCACTCAGCGTTCCATCCTACCTCTATCCAATTCTACAGTCCTTATTCAGTCAGCATCGCATTTGGCCACTCACGTCTATGTTACAGGAGTGCTAGACGTACGTAACTGATGCTACTCTTGTAAGTTTGATGTATTTCTTGGGCGGCGGACGATGTTTACTCTCTTTTGTCGTGGTGATATTGAGTAAGTTGCAATTCTACTGTGATCTGTGGTGGACACCATTGTGCAGCAAGACAAGTGCGAATAAGGTAGCTGCGAGTAGCCAACCCGCTTGCGAGTTGAACCCGTGTTCAAAACGAGCAGGTGGCGCGCACGCTACCTTTTCCGCATTTGCTCTCCTGTCATTTTCGTTAATTTCGGTTGAGCTTTGTGTGTTCGCTTCGTGCACGTTAGGTGTGCGTTGTTGGATTGACTAATCTGACCGTTCATCGCAAGACCGGAAGTTTTTTCATTCAAAGATTTTGCCGAGGGTTTTTAATGAAATTTTCGGCCAAATTTGATTTTTTTATTCTTCCGGTCATGTGCCGTCCTTTAAAATTGCGTTTCGCATCCTCGCTATGCGGAGTTTTGGATAGTCAAACATAAAATGCCACTGTGGTAACCCGTTTCAAACCGGCGCAGACGTAAGTAGTAAGCTGTATTTTTAATATTGAGAGTAGGCCATATAGGACTTACGAATATACGTATGTAGGGATATCTTGCAGACAGTTTAGGTAAGCGCGTTTGGTTTCGAAACGGCAAAACACTTGAGTAGACCCGAACCCGTTTAAAATTTTGATGTTCGCCCCTGGTGGGGATCTAAAAATGCCACCGTGTGATATTTGATTAAGGGCCTGGCACTGCAAATACAGCCGTATGGTCCGTCACACGGGTTTTGATGTTGACCCATCCTTGTGTTAAAACTCTTCCCTTAGTTCGGTCAAAAGCGAACACTTACACACCGCATACGTACATATGTTTGTCATGGTCACATAGCTAGATATCGACGGGTAGCAGAATGTAAGTACCAGTGTGTCTTTGGAATTTGCGACAATTTGTTGCCTTACAGCCTGTCTCTACGAAATCTCATCGATCACCGTAACTTGTCACACCGACAGCTGCCTAAGCGTAACGATGGGCAACAAATTGTTGTGTCGACGAGTTATCGGGATCGATGAGATGTCGGGTTACAAATTGTCGGGCGCCAAGCTTTAGAGATACCGTGTCAGTCTGATCTAGTGCGTACGTGATTGTCTGTGTTAGCCATTGCAATTACTGCAAGAAGTGTTATGCATGCACTGTGCAGTAATTGTTCTCACCAACTCAGTTGTGTCATCGCACTCGCAAACAGACTGCGGTGTCGATCTGCCGGATGTCCAGGCGTCGTCTAGGCAGCGTCAATGAATTGTCTCACTTTATTTAAAATTTGTTACATGCATTATCGATTGCTAGCTCGCGATCTATATATGTGATCTGAGGCACGCATATGTTTGTGTGCGTGTAGCGTTTCTGTGTCGCTGCAACCTTGAACCGAATAGCACCGGGCCAATCGGTTTAAGACGTGGTGCCACACGAGACGCCAGAGCTCGACACTCTGATGCCGGGATGTCGATTGAATTAACCTTGTTTCTGTTTCGTGTGTTTCAGGTCAAGAATTCTTGAAGTCTAGCGATGGAAAGCCAACGAACGAAGTCTCGCCGAAGAAAACGCACACAATGGAAGCGACCATTAAAGTATGTGCAATGCACATTTTGCGGCGGATTTTGTACACTTTCCACTCAGATACAACCGCAAATCCGGCTCCTGTAGAGAAATACGGTATTTTAAATACAACCCGCCTCTCTTGCTTTTCACTTCTGGTTGCATCCTACAGAGTGCATTCGGGAATCCGATTATGATTAGAATTCCGATTCAAAACGAGTTCCGATTCCGATTAGCCCTACTTGTTGTGATATGTTGTATAAAAATTCTGCATCATTTATCTATTAAATTGTTTTCGATGAGCTGACTTATCAATAATTGATTGTAGTTTAGTTTTACAGAACCGAAAAATGACTGCCAATTTGTTCATGCGACGTTTTTGAGAATTGTTGCCAGCCAACAGACACCCTAAATCAATATTATATATACTTAATACAAATTATTCGTATAGTCACAGAATTTGTAGTTCCGATTCCGGTATAAATTTGCTGTTCCGATTCCGGTATAATCCATCCAGTTCCGCTTTGCACCCTGCATGATACATTCCACGCACTGATTACGTATGCTAAGGCTTAGGTTTCGAAAGAGGCTTAGATAAGTGGATGTTTAAAACTTTGCTAAGTCTAAGCGAAGCGTAAGCATTGACCTTGAATGCATGGGAGTATCCATGAGGCTTATTTCATACATCCGCCCGTTATGCTTGCTTGATTATGTAAATGGTATTGTGTTCGTTTACTGTTTCAGGAAGGCGAAGCGTTTGTCGCTGGCGAGAAGTAAACGCCGCTGACGTCATTGTGTTGGATCGATTAAAACGAACAACAAATACAATACGTTATGGCGATGTTGCGAAGCTGGGTGTACGCGCATACTTATGGGCAATTCAGTCAGGCTGGCATGTTTTGTGTGTGCAGGAATGTAGCAAACTTAACAAAAGACCTAGTACAGTCAGAATTTATTTGTGGAGTTTGACGTATCAAATCTCTTGAGGTCAGATTCCACCGATGGGACTTGACTTGTGGGGAACTTCGGCCCGAAAAGTGTAAACATGCTAGAAGGCATGGATATCGTTAGGGGCGTGCGGGCGCTTCACATGACTGACAACAGGACGAACATTTTTTTACAGGGATGAGGTACAGAATTTTTGGGGGACTAGATTTAACTAAGGACCTATGCCGTCCTGGCTTGGTTGGTCATAAATAAGTATGTCTGTTGCCACAGCTGATCGACACTTTAGTATATGTATGTAATATTGCTGATTGATTTTGCTGTATTTTGATTTTGTATTGACACCAACAGTTATTGCTATATGTAACTATGTTTTTCATTCATTCATTAATTGATTAACGACTAACTGCTGCTATTATATACGTACTTTAAAAAGCGTTCAAAAAATTTCTCACGTGTTCATTCATTGTTGTGTTTTGTTTGTTTGTTTACTCTTCTTTGGTTATTTTTCTATCATTCATTTGTGTTGTTTTGAAATTTGTCGTCGATTAAGGTTGTGGTAGGTTCTATACGTATATATTGGCTTGGGATACCTGTGGCCCTTTTAATGAGGGTTATTATTAGATAAAGGCTAAGTTTTGAGGTTAACAAATTTAATTTCTGTAGCCATAGCATCGAGGTACACAAATTTGATTTATCCCAAATAATTTCACTGAAAGGTAAAGGGTTAAGTAAGCCCTTTTCTAAACGTAACGCTGAAGTTTGTGGGGGGAAGTGGACAAAAGACTAGGTACGCTTCAAAATTCCACCGGAATTCTTGCATAGATTAAATTTCTGTTCCTGCATTCACAGAGGCACGAACCGGAAATATACGGTTTTGTGACAAATGATTTATAATCAGTTCGTGTTGGAAAGAAACATCGTCTTTGCAAAATTGTTACGTATTTCGAAACATGTGTTTTTGCAAAAACTTCTCAAATTAAAATTCTAATGTGGGTTCGCAAAATTTGATAATGAAACAGCTGAAAATTTGCTTAAGCCATTTTGTGTCTAGTTTTCTGAAAAGTCCAACAGTAAAGCCGTGATAAAAAATATTTTAAATTCTGATTTCTGTTTCGGTAAAACTTAGTACCTGATGGAACCTTGGTAAATTTGCATTGCTTGCCTTAAAATTTGAAGGATAGTTCTTGTAGTAGGCAACTTGGTAAATTTGCATTGCTTGCCTTAAAATTTGAAGGATAGTTCTTGTAGTAGGCAATTAGATAAGGTAGTTAACGTGTGCACTAAGGCATTCTGTGACTTGAGCTGTTTTTGCTTGTGTTTATTCTGTATTTTATTCAGACGTTTAATACGTGAACAAATTAGAATTATATATCACAATTTTTCAGGTCCGTTGGTAAAGTGTATATGGTCAGAGAATGACAGTCTTATTTGTCCTACGTTGAAATAGTATATCAAGGTAGTGGGTATATATATAAAAACCTATAAGACACGTTTAAGTTATCTTGCACCATCAGTTCCTAGGGTGTATCCGGTAACATTGTTAACTGGATGTGGTCATTTACGATTAAACAAATTGTTTTTTTTGCATTGACGCTCTTATTGTTAGAATAGACAATGCGTTTCTGCTGTTGCAATTATTTGTGTTTTATCGACGTTGATAATGTTATTTTGCATTATATGTGAATAAGTAACCTGGTTTTAAGGCCAAGAAGCGGTAACTGTCACGGTTTCGGATATTTAGCAGAAAGGTTGTCATTTGGGGAGTGAGTTTTGTGTTGAAATTTTTGAACAAGATAGAAGGATCACAATTGTGTATAGGGCTTCAAGTATGTTTTAGATTCAGCAAGATATTTTGCAGCGACCGTAATTCTGGGCAAGTCAAGAGAAGACACTGACATGGAATGAAAAAATTAATGTTAAATTACATTTTTTGCACGAATCAAATACTCCTGACAGTGGACCAATTAATATCTTATATCCGATTAATATTCGGTTCTGGTATAAAATTTACCATCCGGTATCCGGTCGATCCCAAAGTATGGACAGTGTAAAAAAGATATTTGGTTTCTTGTACAGTGCCTCATAATAATGGTTTAAGTTTAAGAGGCTTGGGTTTGGGGAAAAACTCGTCTAACCAAAGGCATAACTCTAAATGTGTGGGAAATGGACAAGAGCCGAATTTTGTTTTAGTTGCACAAGGTGCTGCTATTTAGGATTTAAATGACCGATTTATATGTAGACAGAAACCAAATTGTTCTTTTTTGCGCCTGGAGGGCTTAGTAGAATATTTGTTGACAATTGTCTGACTCTGACTAGTAGGAGAGTTATTGCTGTACTTGATGATTGGCTTGATAGTTGTTATCAGTCGCTAGTAACACTAAGTTTTATATTATGTGTTGTTTATCTGTTTGTGTAACAAATTTGGTTCATATGTACGTAAGTGAACAAAGCAGCGTCAGCGGAACAATTGGTATTGAATCAAATATTTTGAGGCTGATGACGACTAAATAACTACTTGGTATGTATTTGATAATGGAGAACAGAAAGGATGATGTTAATCTTGCGCGGAGCCGGAAGACCAAAATTTGTTTGTTCACAAAATGTTATGCCGTGTCATGCGGCAACGCCGGACGACAAACTAGTCAAAAACTCAAAGTGTTCAGCGACACACTAATCCTACTTGAAATTTTGTTACGATTTCATTTGTGTACGACCGTCTATAATACTATATCGGTTACAGTTGGGTTGTTGAAGATCATATTCTCAAATGAATATAACTACAATCACCTTTAAAATTTTCCCAGAAGCAGGGTCATTCAAATTTGACAAACTTATTGAAATTCAAAGTTCGCGATTCACTGGTTCCAAAGTTCAGAACTTTCAGTCATTTGTATAATATGTTGTGCTGGCTGTATGAGCTGATTTTACTCTTGTAGTTAAAGGACTATTGTTCAATTCTGAGAATTAGAGCAATGGGATCAGAGCAACTCTTACTAAGGCAGAATTATAGTTCTGTTGCGGAGTAGTTCCAGTATTACTAAATATTTAGTATGGCCAGGTTTTTACTGAGTCTAAGAGTCATTCATTACTCCAGATGATAAAGATTTAGTGAAATGGTATTACAGTTGGTATTTTGCGTTATACGTGTGGTTGCGTTTTTTGTTGTTAGTATTTTTTGGACTTTGAAATATAACTGTTTCATGTTTTTTCACTTTGTGTCACGTTATATATGGAATCGAAGCGTAAATTTTGGCAGAAATTACAGCTGCAGTTTCATGAGGCATGATGCTTGTGTTTTAATCATTTCAGTCCCAATATGGATGGTTAGGAACAATGTTAGTCACTTAAAAAGCCTAAGCATTGTGGATTCCTGAGCAATACAATTGTTCTAAGGCGAATGCGTGTGCAAAATTTAGGAGGGGGTGTCGTCGTCGTCCATTCCACTATAAGTTAGCGACGAAACGTAATTTTTTGTCTCAGTTCAAAATCACGTTGATTCGGTTGTTATTCTCTTAGTCAGTCGGAGATGGTTTCAACGAGGTTGATTACGTTAAAAGGTTTTGCGTTAATATCAGTTGTTTGTTGAAGGTTTATGTTGCAAAAAATTTGTATGTATCGCGTAGCACTACTGGTCTCTTCACCGTATTGATTGGTTGGTGATAAAACTTCCTGTGAATTAAAACTGACACAGTATGTCGTTGGAGTTCTGAGCTGATAGCATTTGTTGTTATGGTATTAAGAGTTTGGTTAGTCATCTTTGACATGGTTCGAAATGCCCTGTTCGTAGGGTGCAATCATTGGTAAAAATACCAGTGCTAGCAGTAAACAGACTTGCCGGAATCGGAGGTTAGTGGAAATTAGGTAATTAAGACGGTGTGCTGTTAATTTTAACAAATGTCTGGAATGCTGTTAAATTGTTTGCTTTTAAGCTTATTTTATGAAACGCACCAAGCAATTTACATTTGCAAACTTTCGCTACCGAAATTGCCAGAGCTTCCTTCTGGCAAAAATTATGTCTGAGCCGAGTTGGGCTTCGTGCCGGTAGCACGCGTTCAGTGCTCGGTTTTTTAAATAACAAGCTTAATGTGAATGCTTTTTCACGTTCTTGTGCAAATTATTGTTAACGATTTTCTGCCGGAGGCAGACCTCCGGTTGTACCCTGCTGCATATGCTCAGACCCATCGTTTTTATAAATCAGTAGTAACTAATTTTTAAGCCCCTCACCTCAAAGTTTATGGTATGTAGAAAAGCGGCCCAACTTTAAGGGGCGTCCAGGTTTCTGGTGGGTCTATAAAAGAGTAGATATAGATTCTAGACTACATTTTTTGCTTAGGCTTAGGAACTCATTTTTGCAACGCTTAGGCTTTTAGTCTCAGGAATACGCTTATAGATAGTAAACTGAAAATTTTCCGCTTAAAGATAGTAAACTGAAAATTTTTCCCTTAAACGTTATTACGCTCCTTAAAGTAACATTAGCCTGAGAAGCAAACTAAAAAATAAATTGGACTCTGGATTTTTAACATCCAGTTGCACCCGCAAACTGGATTTGTTAAATCGAATAAAGGAAAAAATTCTGCCATTTTGACCCATGTTAATTATAAGAATCGTGTCTATACTGGAAACGAATATCCGGTTTTAATGCTTACCATTCACTGTAAGTAAACGTCTCAAGGGTTTACGGACTCTTTGTAAGGGATGCGGACTCCTATTTATTGGGATTCAAAATGGGGACCCCCACTTACTCGGGTCACTACATGATGGAAATCTTTGACCGCATTTTGGAAATTTTATAGCAAAAGAGCGGATACGCCTAAATTTACAAAATATAAGTATATCTGTTTTTAAAAATCGTGTATATCTGTTTTGTGTTTAATTTATTCTGACCGATCTCTATCCGATTCCGTTTCCTACTATCCGTCTTTATACGGCAGTATATAAAAATAAACCATTTGAGCACTAATATTGTACTGTATTGACCCGAAACGAGAGGGGGTAATAAGAGGGGGTCCCTATTTTGAGTCTGAATCAATAGGAATCTGTATCCCTAATAAGATTCCGTAAGCGGATAGGATCCTTAAACTCTAATTAGAGTTCATAAATGTCTATTTACCCTAACCGTAGCGTCAATGACTCCAGGATCAAACATTTGAGCTCGAAACTTTATAGCGTACTTAAATTTTGAAAGTACATTCCTAAGTATAACCTTGTCACAAGACAAACGTCTAATTCAACGCATAATTGCAGCACCGAATATATATCAGTAACGAAGGGCGGCGGAGCGTGGGCTAAAAGTAAATAACAGTCTGTAAACGAATAACAAGGGGGGTACCCTCTGGAGAGGCAAAATAAATACCAGTCGTAGTGGGACTACATTTATTGAGCGAAGCTCGAACGCACGTAAGCAATTAAGCTAATATGCAAATTAGCTATTAGCTAACTATTCGATTATCGGTTTTGGATGTTTGTAAACTATTTATTCAAATTCCTCGTACCCAAAAACTCTTCAGCCACTCTAATAATTTTTGGAATAATTTTTATTCAGATTCTTCGCACCCAAAAACCTTCAGTGAACCCTAATATTTATTGAAATAATTCAAAAAGTCCTGGTTTTGTCTTGTCAATTAAGCTAATATGTAAATTAGCTATTAGCTAACTATTCAATTATCGGTTTGGGATGCTTGTAAACAATTTATTCAAATTCCTCGCACCTAAAAACCCTTTATTGCTGAAATTATATTGCTTTTAACCTTAATAATTAGTGAAATATTGTAAGAAGTCCTAATTTAGGCTTACAAACTATGCTAATATGCAAATTATCCATTAGCTAACAACTCAATTATCAGTTTTGGAGGTTTGTAAACAGTCTACGGAGATTTCTCGCACCCAAAAACCCTTTAATGCTAAAATTAGATTGCTTCTAACTGAAATAATTACTGAAATATTGTGGAAAGTCCTAATTTAGGCTTAATTAATTATGCAAATTAGCCTGTAGCTAATAAACGGCTTAAAATTTTAAAACCCGAATGCGAGGTTAACACCCTAGGATAATTGGCTTTCAAACAAAAAAAAGTTTATGAAAATCGGTTCAGCCGTTCCTGAGATTCTTTTCGGATGGACAGACGGACGGACGGACATCCACCTTTCGACCCCCAAGTACAAAACATAAAACGCTTCGCGAAACTCCGAGCTTCGCTCGGAGTTTCGCTTCGCTCAATCAGTCCCCCCTCTTATTCGGGTCACTGCAATACTATATATTTACATACTCATAACACTTAAACGTATACTCGTTCAATTTAAAAAATCAACAAAATCGGTCGATGATATTCAAAAGTTTCAAACTTTTTTACCAATTAATAGGTACTATTTTATACAGTCAAATTTAACAAAATCGAAGCCTAAATTTTAGTATACTTCCATGGGTAGTCGTAGTAGCTAGGATATTGGAACCGAGTCGGTTTACGTTATATGAAAAATTTCGAAGGGGTTGTTTCTTGCGTTAAACTGAAAAATATCTAAAAATTTTGCGCAAAACTTCCAATGTGGACTCTGGGTTTCACCTGTAAAATCACCAAATTGCTACATCTTAGACTTGGGCGCTTTTTCATAGTTCAGAAAACCGTTGCTATCTGTTTGTATAGTTTGATTACTATTCGTTATTCGGTTTAATTTCTATGGTTTACTGAACTATCCCAGGTTTCATAGTGTTTTCTTTGAGACATAAACAGGTTAATAAATTTTTTGGTTGATTTCTTTCATTAAAAATTTTATTGCTGTTCCCATTCTGTTATTTTTTTAATTTTCTTCCGTCGTTTGATATATGTTTTTCAGTTTTATAACGCGGCATAGAGTCATAAAAACCTCATTTTCTAAACGCTATACACCACTCTAAACAAACACTATGGGTGTGTCTATAAGGGAAGGAGTTCAAGGGGTCAGACCGGGCCCTCAATTCAAATAGTTTTCAAGTGAAGTCGTCGACTTAGTGAAGTACCGTTAATAGATTGTGAGTACTTTTTCAAGAGCCAACATAGTTTTCCGTGCCCACCCAGGCAAATACCGGTTTCTGGGTAGGTATACATATACGCTGCACGGATCAATATATTAGATTAATTTTGGCTTGATTTTAACTGAGATTGTACATTGTATATTGTAGTGACCCAAATAATGGGGGACTGATATTTATTTGGCCTCTCCAAAAGGTACCCCCCGTTATTCGGTTACTTACGCACTGTTATTTATTTTTAACCCGCCCTCCGGCGACCTTCGTTACTGATATATAATCTGGTATTGCGACTGTTCGTTCAATTAAGCGTTTACTTGTCTTGTATCAAAAATTTAAGCGATGATGAAAGATTATACTTACTAATGTTTTTTTCAAAACTTAAGTATCCTTTAAAGATTCGACCTCAAATTTTTGGTCCTAGAGTCGTTTATGCACTATAATTAGGGATAATTGACGTTTGTGGACTCTAATTAGAGTTTAGGGACTCTACCCGCTTACGGACTGTGTTAAAAATACGGACTCCTATTGGTTGAGACTCAAGGTGGGGACCCCCTTTTATTACCCCCTCTTGTTCGGGTCACTACACTATGTAAGCACGGTGTTTTTGCCCATGTTGGTTTTAAAGTCTTTCCGTTTTCTGGTAGGACTTTTAAAGAGCAGGGCCGGCCCGTAGCCAGCTCGCCATGCTAGGGGTGCTAAACACTTATCACATGGGGTATACGAGGCTTTTCGATAAGTTACCAGCAAAATTGAAAATTTTGTACGGGTGGCTTTCATGGGTTGAGCCATCCTGACTTCTTTCTGACGACGGACTCGGAGCACAGTTTAGACCTTAGACTATATTTTTTGCTTAGGCTTAGGCTTAGGCTTGAATAATGCTTAATCTACTGTTACGGCACTAAAAGTAACATTGGCCGTATTTTAATAATAATGTGTGTTCCAGAAACCAAATGTGACTTCGGTAATGCTCATATTTGTCAAGCGAAGCTTGAAGCAGTTGTTACGTTTTTTATAAAAATTGGACCAGAACCATCTCCACCATTTTTAGCCTGCCTGGCCAATGTTCTAGGGGATCCCGTGCATCTGTGGACGAACCCGCAAGACCCACCCGCTATGCGATTTCAAAAGATTTGCACCTTCGGCGTAATCCAATTTAAGTACGTTTTTACGCTTGCATGTATGGCCGGCACACCAAACAGAACAAGTTGTTGGAAAAATTATTAAGTATGTTGATTTAGTGCGAGAATGGGTTTTAGAAAATAAAAATTCTCGTCGAGGCTTCTTTAGTCTTTAAACCCTCGCCTATTGATGCTGTAAGAAAATCGTTTGCCGAATTTCATCTGGGAACAACACAGAGTTGTGAACGAACGCATCTCACAAATCTTGCTTTCATTGCTTGAGTCGCATGTAAAATTTTCAAACTGCAAAAAAAACGCGTATATATGTGGCCGCTAAAATATTTACTCTTCCCGAGGCAGTATGAGCGGGACAGAGAGTGCCAGTCCAAGTAGGCAATAATACTCGCTATTTGGCCCCAAGAAGAACAGAGCCAAACAAACCTACCAAAGCTGGCCGTGGTTCCTAGTGATCATTAGACTAATCAAATATAACATTATTCGAGGTACCGGCTCAATATACGTTTGATTATGGTACACATTTTGAAGAATTGCATCCGTTCTGCTGCAATGCTCGTTTATTTGCATAGTTTTATTAATACTGAGTGGTTTTTATTGCAGAATATCACTAATGGCGTAAATAAGCTAATAAGCTTTACGTTCGACGGTGTATGCAAACAGCAGGGCGGAATGTTTTTTGCGGGACTGCTATCAGGCTTCGGCTCAGGTATAAGCTCAATATTGCAATATTACGCTAATGCTTAGGGTTAGGCTTTGGAATATGTTTATACTACTGTAACGGCGATGTTCTTTACATTGATCCGCACGACCATAACCCGATATTTCTCGAAGGGATGCAGGGTTTCCATTGATAGAAATGCTTTTGAACAAAGTTGCAGGATGCTGGAATCGTGTTAGGAGTGCAGGCTTAAACTTACGCTTATGCTTAGATGCATCGTTAGGCTTGTTTTTTACCTGAGGTAAACGAAGTATATATACAGAAAATATTCTGTTTAGTAACCACAAGGTATTTGCACAAAATAAGATTTTGAAAAATTTGCTTTATATTCGAGCTTCTCATGATCTCCGCTGATCATCTTCACTTCGGAATTGATTTTTGCAAATTCGATTTTTTCGGTCCCTAGACCCTAGGGTCAGAAAAAATGTTGTCAAAAAGCGTAACAGTTTATATACCGTTGGAAGCAGTTTATTGAGCTATTGAGCCGAAAGGTATAAAATATTTGGCTGTCTGGTCATTACTTTAACTATTTGCGGTCAAGTAATTCATCCGGAGCTTCTTTGGTCCGTTGGTCGATGGCTGAAACACATATTTGACCATAAACTCGTTAAGTAAATTGGAGACAGCTACAAATTTAACACCTTTCGACTCATCTGTATAAACGGTTTTCCAACGGTATACAACTGTTGAAATTTTTGACAAGATTCCTTGGTTCCGCTAAAGAAGAACCTTGGAACCGAAAAAATCGAATTAGTTAAAAATTGGAACATCGATGTTAAATGATTAGATCAGGTCATGAAAAGCTCGAATACGCTAAATTTTTGAAAATCTAGCCATTTCAAGGCAAATGCCGGCTGGAGGACTTTTGTCTAAAATGAGCTTATTCACTGTAGTGACCACCCGAATAAGATGGAACAGTAAGAGGGGTCCCCATTTTGATTCAACAATCTGTAGAAGCCCGTAGTCCTAATAAGAGTCCGTAAGCGAATGGAATTCGTAAACCCAAATTATAGTCCATAAATGTCAATTTATCCCTAATTGTAGCGCATAAATGACTCCAGGACCAAATAAAGTTGAGTTCAAACTTTAAAGCATACATTAAAGCTTTGAAAGTACATTCCTACCTTGCATAATCTCTTAAGCTTTTGATACAATAAAAATAAACTTTTAATTCAACGGATAGTTGCAATACCGAATATATATCAGTAACGGAGAACGGCGGAGGTCGGGCTAAATATAAATAACAGCCCGTAACCGAATAATAGAACCGGGTGCCCTCTGGAGAGGCCAAATAAATATCACTCTCCCCTCTTATTCGGGTCACTACAAAATTTCGCTCGATATTACTCGCATGCAAAAATTTTTTACACGTGGTTATCCTCTCGAGACATAGCCACGATGTTGCAAACGAGAGGATTGTGTTGAGTCGATTTATCGAGCTTTAAAGTTTTGCTATGTTACTAAATTAAGGATTTCTTGAAACTCGTGAAAAATGGTTACAGAGCTGGGAGTTTGATTGTTATCCACCCCCAGCTGCGCTTCATGAATCCAGGGTTTGAAGAATAAAACAATTTATTGCATTTTATTTCAACTTCCAGAAACTTATTCCAGTGGCCGCGATGAAAGAATATCGAATGTGTGCTCAACTGAAATTCAGTAGACAAATTTTATAACAAACTTGGCGCTATGCTTGTCTTCTGTCGCCGTTCGCCGTTGTGCGCAAACCACATCCTGAAACAAACGTCATCGTATACGTGAATAATTTGCGTCGTTATAGTGTTGGTGACGTACGGCGCCGTCTATCGCCATCTGGCACCGTCCGACGCTGTATTACAACGCACGTGTATCGATGCATGGCCCACAATCAGTAAAGAAACTTTGGTTGACGAGCGGTGCTTGTAGACAAGTATAGCGCAACCCTTACTCTATCAACGGCACTTCCGTGAAGACAGCTGCCACCGCCGACGAATACATTTAACCGAAGTTTGAAATTCTGGCCAAGCCTTTCCCAACAAACAGTGGTTAAAATTTTCGTTTCAGAACTTGAATTTAAAAAGTTTATAGTTTAAATCTCAAAAATCAAAATCCGACATGGATCCGTTCAGAAAAGATTCATGGGAACAACTATTCATTGACATGCGGGACGTCCGGCATTTGGCGGCACATCAAGCAACGACGGCGGCTTCACCACATCAAAGAGGACCGCCGCCCTATTCAGCCAGTCCAAATGCGGTTGGCCTTGCGGCCGCAATTACAGACTTTGGAGGAGTTGCTCTTAGGCGTAAACGCAGGACCGGATCTAGTTTTCGCAATAGTTTTCAATTTCATCCGGGTGCTGGATGGAGCATTTCTAGATCCGGGGAACGCGGAGGTGATGGAAGTAATCGTAATTCCAAACGAGTTTCAATGTAAGTTATTGTCGATGTATATTGACGTTTGTGATTTGCATAAAAATTTCTCATTGGTGGGTTGAATTCCTCCGCAGCAGGAAGCATTGTATTATCTTTTGGGATTGGAGCCCAAGATATAGTTGTAAAGGCGTTTAATGGTTTCTTGCCGACTGCAATAGAGCAGGCTGGAGCTTTAGAGTAATTTATTTCCTTAAGGTTCGGTTCAGTGTTGCAATTTAGGTCAACGATTTGCTTGGTTGACATGAGCGAAATTGATTTTATACGCAAGTTTGATACATACATACTCTATTTACGCCTGTCAGCTTCAAACCAAACTAATGGGTCAGTAGGTATATTTTGCCTAATAATAATAATAATAAATAATAACAGTAATAATAATAATAATAAATAATAACAGTAATAAAATAAGAATCGTCGGAATTTTTGCGTTATATTCAAAATACATTGCCTTGTTGTTGTTGTTGTTGTTGTTGTTGTTGTTGTTTCTTGTCGGTATAAACAAATATATACACAGCTTTGAAATTTGGATCGCAGCATTGTAAGACAGGATGTAGTCAGAAAGAGGCCTTAAGCGGCCACACCTTCGATCCTAACTTTATTCCAGGTAGGCCCACTGCTGATTTGAACAATAGTTAATAACGATCTGCTACTTTTATTTTACGAACTAATATTTTAGACGTGTTTTTGCAACCAACCTCACCATTCCAAATTTCTGGGTACGCCGCCACCGCTGCAAAACCAGAATCCAAACCATATTTGTCTTTCTTTAAGAATTCGCTGGTTTTTATAGTGAATACGATAAATTAATTATTTTCAAACTGAAATAAGCCTTGTTTTGATGTTTCAACGCTGTCAGAACGGCAGCTGGAGGACTTTGAAAAGTGTTCAAAGATTTATTGAGATTTCAGCGTAAAGCGGAAGTGAAATTTATTTTAAAAAAATAGTGAAATTATTATAACAAAATTCAGATTTACTAAAAGTATCAGTGCGGAACTCGGTAAAATAAGCTCTTTTTCAGAATCGGATTGCGGGCCATGATCAATGATGCAGCAAGTTCAGAATCATACAGTGAACAGTATTTAAACTACTAATGTACGTAGGCTCACTCTCTAAAAAGTTAAACTTAAATTATAGCTAACCTAAACTTGAATATTAGTTCAAGTAAAATTTAATGGCTGGCCGGACTAACTAAACTAGAATTGTATAAGTTTAACTTTAGACTAAGATATTTTTAGATGTAAACACCAGTTTAAGTTTAACTTACTTTTGGTTTAAGGAACAAGTGTATTCCAGAAATTATGTGTATCTAAGAATTGTTTAAGATTATCATTTGCTGAAAATTTGTCAGAATTGAAATGTGTTTACGCGAAAACCTGCCTGTTAGTTTAGGTAAACCACAAAATTCGTTTAATGCTGCTGTATGAGCTTAACCTTAAATCAAGTGTAAGCGTTTAGAGAACAGTGTAAAATCACTGGATTACAATGGCACTTTACACGCAGATCATATTTCCGCTTAACGTCCTTTATTGTAGTTATAACGTAAAATGTGCAAAGCGCCTAAGGTGAAATTTTTTAAAGTATTTTAAAGCCGACAACTACCGAATTAAGTAAGTAAATTTGTATTAGTCGCACAAAATTGCAAATTTTTTAAGGCAGATGGTATCTGGAAAACTTTCACCATAGTTTCGTGATGTGGGGCGCCCTCAATATGAGAAAGTTTAAGGTCATGAGTTGATCAAATCTTAACTTAGAAACGATGCTGAGTCGAGCGGAATTTAATTGGTTAATCTTGGTTTAGAAGACAAATTGCTAATTGTTTCCTGCTATGTCCTTGACTGTAAATTTTAGAGAATACATTAACAATACTTATTTTTAAATATGCACTGTACGAAACGGTTATTTCGGTAAAATGTATTGGCTATGGAATCCTACAGGGGCCCAAAAGCCAACTTAAGTAATGAATATAACATATTTTTTGTTTACTTTAACAGACCAATGTTAATTACAATGGGATGACCACTGCAAAACAAGGAGTCCGTAGAACTCAGAGACTAAGGTCGTTAGGCGTATGCTTAGGCTTTGATCTGCGATCAGGCGTAGAATTAGGCTTAGGCCTAGCGGGCAGGTCATTAAAATTAACCATGGATCTTTTGGCTCACCTGCTTTACTGGTTACGAAATTTGATACAGCCGTGTATTCATTGTGTCATATAGGTTATAAATAATTCAAGTGTCAACATATTCAGGACCGGAACTACGAGACACGATGGTGGGCGCGTCTTCCCTACATGTTTGCCTGTTGGTCTAAAAAGTTTCGACGGCATTAAAAGAATTCCATGTTTGAAAAACTTATGTTACTATTTCAGTAAAATCTGCGTGTTGAATTGTTATCATCTTCTCGCTAATATACATATACACACATGTAATATATTGGGTTTTTTGTCAAATTGAACGCGACGTCATTAGTGTGTTTGGCGTGACATTCTGCGCGGTAAACCAGGACTTCTAAGAACTGATTCTGAAAGGGTGTAACCGAACGTTATAGTATTTTGTCAGTCAAAGCAGCGATCAAGAAATTATTTTTTTTGATTTCCGCGATTCAATTAGTTGTTTTGAATCCGTTGACACTGTGTTTATTCTCATTTTTTTAGAAATATTGGGATATTCAAGCCGGTGGCCTGCTCATCAAGCTAGATGGGGTCAAATCAATTGTAGGAAGACGGTAGTAATAATTCATCACACGACTTACAACTGAACGATTTCTTGGGGTAAAATAATTCTACAGAGGATTGAGCCTTCTTAGCGTCCCTCTGGCTCTGGGTTCGAGGACATTTTACGTCTTTCACGTTTGCATGCGCCCCTGGTGGTGATATTATAGTAGTTTTGGGTTGGTATATAGATTTTGAGGCAAACACGTAAACAATCACGGACCCATTGGAGATTTTGGTATAAGGATAACTTATCAACTGTATATGTAGTATATTATAGCTTGCGTGTAAAATCAAATTTTTTTCGGTCAATATATATGCATTTACTGAATATACTTTTTCCAAAAACGCTGCTGACTTCTTGCTAACGAGCTTAATAAAGTACTCAAGCTTCTATGCATGTGTGTACCAAAGACAAAGATAAGTGGGATTTGACTTTTAAAAACAATATTAAAATATTGCCTTTCAAAATATATAAAATTAGAAAATCGTTAACTGTGATTCAATATAAGGCAGTGCTTATCACTGACAAATATTCGAGCCGAAATCATAGCACTGTCGGATCTACTGTAATGCACCGTCCGACAACTTGTCGCACCACTTTGCCATGAATGGTCGAAATAAATCTAAGCATAGCGTAAATCTATGCCTAAGTTCAAAGCGTAATGATGGGCGACGAATTGTCGAGTCGATGAAATTTGGGACTACAAGTTTTCGGACGACGAATTGTCTCGATGTGATAATCTAAAAGAATGATGCATAGTCTTAGCCAAGATTCTGGTTTGAAAAGGACCACACCAAATGTATTTTTGTAGTTATTACTGCACTGTATATCGATTTTTTCTAACGAATATATTTGTTAATTAAAATATAATTTTTAGGACTCATTGAAGGGGGTCCGCAGTAAAGTTTATACCCGCCAGTGGCTACGTCCCTGGTATCGTTAATGTTTGTTTGTCTTTTGCCACATTTTGGGTAATCAGTACTTTTGGGTTTTAATGAAATTTAAAAACATTTTTAAATAAAATTATCCGTCGGTTGGTTCTTTGGTCCTGTGAGGGATTGATTTTAAATATGTTGCTCGTCGTCAGCTGCTTTTTGTTCGCTATTTTCTTTCCGGTAGAAAATGGAAAAATAAAAGTATATATGTGCTTTCGGAGTAAAATTTTGTGAAAAGACAACAGAAACCGTGAATAGCAAAATTTCCGTTGATTTTTAATGCTTTTAACATCACTGCGTTAAAATTTTTACCAATTTTGTCTTTCTTTGCTGAGTATTTTCTGTTCATTATAAGGTGATAGTATCCGCGGTGGACCCCATTTGTGCCTTTTGAAATGTATGAATTCGTCAATTACCTGCTCTTTCGAAACTTCCACAAAGCTTATTAGCCCCCGTCCCGGTTTCCCAGAATCTTTGCTACACCCCTGAACGGGCCCATAGCCAAGGGGGACAAAAGAGCTCAGCCCCCCTGGAAAAATTTTGGCCCCCTATCTTGTAACTCATTGAAAACCGTTTAATCTCTCTCCTGAAAATTTTTAGCCCCCCCCCTAGCTAGGTGAGCTGGCTACGAGCTTGCGAGAATTGGCAGCATTCGCTTTTCAGTTGTTGTAAACCGCTGTTACTGCGCTATGGTGGCGCTTATACTTTTTGACTATTTTAATTATAATACGGTGTCATGCCTGGTTGTCCGGTAAGCATCGAACGTCAATTCTTTATACCACCGTATCGCGCACACCTAACAATTGTAAACAAAAAATTTTTTCAGTGTCACTATATTTGGAATGGTCAGGTTTCAAACTGTCACAAATAGGTGCTCAGGACACGACATATATACTTAATGTAATTGTATTTGTTATCATTAATGTCGGCTTCTCAGAATATTCGATCAAAATGCACGTATGCAAAATTGGCCAATGAAGAAACGGTATTTTGTGGAAGCTCAATACAAGATAATGTGATAGGTGAACTGAATTAAAGTATAGATATCGATGAAAGGCTATCATTGGTTTACAATCTAAACAGGTCACTAGTTGTGCTACCGCATATTAAGTTACCAGATAACGGAACCGGGTTTTGAACCAGCGGATATTAACCTGGGCGGAGGTACTGGATATGGACCCCCTAGGACTTTAATAAAAATAGTTCATTTTATAGATTTCGACGCGTTGAGTTCAACGTCGCCATTCTTAGCGGTGCAGGGTTCCCGGTTCAATAGTTGTGGCCGTTTAAATTTTAACTTTTTACTATATAAAACATGTGCAAACAACAATCAAATTTGTGTAAGGAATAAACCCAGTTAAGCTTATAATTAACGAACATGTAAATCATAGATACTTCCTGTTTAAAATCTGTGCGTGTTTGCACTATAATTTCGAGGGTCTATACTTGTGAATCGTTGGTCATGCTGCCATAAAAATGGTACCGTTGAATTGAGCGCGGTGAAATATATAGGATGAACCATTTTTAATCAAAATCCTTAGGCGGTCCAGATTCCGCATTTCCGCCATAAACCGGATATAGCGTTTAAACTTGTGCATAATTTGAAGTCTGCGTTGCGCAAAATATGTTTACTGAATCAGAACTAACTGCTAGTTTTCGTATCAAAACTTGAACCTCTTGACTCGCCCGAAAATGCAATCGCGGAAAGATTATTAAAACGCTCATTTGCTAAACGCAGTTTTATGAAATCCGCGTCTACCACCAGTCTGTAGATTTTAACGAGTTAATTAATGAACTCACCCAGCGAGTTTTTTGTTCTAAGTTTTAATATCAGCAAGAGGATACAAGAGTATGCAACTCCTGAGGTTCCGCATGGTACAAAATGTGACACCGGGCGTTGTTTTTTTTGTCTGTCTCCCCTTATTTAGGGGATAGTTAATGGTTGCATCACAGCATACGTATGGGTTTTAAAAGTATAAGATGAGCAGCTTTAGTTTTTAACATGCGGAATTGAGAGAATCGGTAAACTTGATCCCCCCAAATATGGGGATAGACGAAAAAACGCAACTTGTGCTGGGTACTTACATTTTTTACGCAGAATCACTAGTTTGCACACTCTTGTAAAAAAAGTCATCACCGCCTCTTGGTATCTGTAAACATTAATTAACTCTGGGTTGAGTTGATTTCGATTGAGTTAGTTAACTCAGCATGACTTGAATCCATTCAGAATTCTGAGTTCTGAAAGACCTAGACTCAAAGATTCAACTCATTCTAAATTAAAATCGATTCACTGGAATAACAGTGCGTAAATACTTTGTATCCTGTAGCTTTATACCGGATGCCGGAAACTGAACCAGATTTTCGCTAGGTATACCGGACCAGGAGTGCAGATCATTGGTACCATACAACGGCGGTGACCAGAGGCATCAACTGTTGGCGCTGAGAGCGGCTACAATTGATGGCAGTGATCGAAATAATAATCATTGCGGACAACAGGCGGACGTGAAGAGGTTAGTTGAAGGATTTTGCGGATTTCATAGATTTCTTAAAGTTTTTGGGGCTTATCTTGGTTATACTCCGTGCTGAGGTTAGCAAGACTTATCTCAAGATGGAGATTCGCCCATAGGCAGAAGGCCGCATTGTTGTTTGTTTTGAGTGACAACTCATTCTTACGCTTAGGCGTAGGCTTTGGAATATGCTTTATACTATAGTGTTACTGCCCTGTTCCGTACGTCAGCGAAAAGTTTTCTTTATGTCTTCAATTTTCGTGTTTGCTCTAAATTGTAAAACAAAAATTTTCTGCCGGCGACAAATTTGGTTAATTCTTCTTTTTGTGCCCTTTCAAATTTGATAATATATGGATCCTTGATCTTTCCTGCTGCCAGGTTTCAGCGTCTACATACGGTTTGTTTATTTTCTAACCTTAAACCATAGTTTCGCATACCTCTCGCGGGCTGAAACTCGTACATTTAGCAGTGATTTTTTCTGTTTCTTTCTGTGATTGTAATCATAAATTAATAAGATTTAAAAATTCTTTTAATTCTTAATTTTGCCTTCAGTTGTTTAGTTTTGTATCGCATAAGCTTGAATACAAACCGATAAGTATGAGTTAATGACGTTAGCCTAAACCTACTGTAGCGACCCGAATAATAGGGGACTGATACTTATTTTGTCTCTCCAGAGGGTATGCGCCGTGATTCCGTTACGGATCGTTAGATATTTTAATTCACCCCATGTAAGTTGGACATAAAGTAACATCCTTTTTTCATATTGTTTTATTTTGGGTGGATCTGAGTTGGTCCGCAGAATTTTTGTTGATTACCATGTCCGTCAATTTTTTGTCTGGATTTAATACAGTTTTTGCTGGATGTCTGAGTGTCTGTCATATATTTGAACAGTCTAGGTTATTCTTCTGCTTGGGCCTCTTTTATGGATTGTCATTACGACTTATGGACTATATCTACTAACTGACTTTAATAGGGATACAAACTCCTATTGATTGGGACTCAAAACGGAAGACTCCGTCCTATTCGGGTTACTACAGTACAAGCTTTAGCGAAAACCTGAGGCTTAAAACTTTTTTACAGACCTATTTCATACGGTATCACGACAGCTTACGATTACGCTTAGAATGAAGCTTAGGTTTATTTTTGTTTTAGTACACTGTTGGGCGACAAATTGTCGTTCGACGAACTGCCATAGATTCATTTTATAAAGAACCACAGTTTATCTATTGAACTTCAGCAATTTTGTAATCTTTGCTGCTAAGAAATGGTTTACTAAAAATTTTCGATGACGGGCGTGGGGCTGTTTTGATACGAGTAAGCCAGTGCTCCTATCTTTCAGATGCGAGAGCTCGTTGCACTTTTATTCAGTATGCTTCCAGTGAAACCCAACCTGTGCCCCACCATTAATATTTCTAAATCCGCCTTTGAAATGGAACATATTTCCAGCCTGTGATATATTTCATTGACTATGTATCCGGTTGAAAAAAAACACCGCTCAACGTGTAGCCGATTCCGTCAATTTACAAACTGAAGACTGGCTCGTAACCAGCACGACACGTCAGGCAGTGACGAAAAAATTTCTTTAGTAGCATACAAATATTTAGAAACACTTTTCTAGGAAAGCCAAAAATTGTTTCAGCGCATGCTAGAGACTAAGGTTCCCATATGTGTAGCGTGTAATTTGGAAAAAAAGGATTACATTCTGTAAAAACTTCGGTCCATGTAGAAGTTCCGGCGCAGAGTGTTTTTCTGCGGAACTGCCAAAGAGTAAGCTTACCTTTAGACGAATTTTTTGCTTAGGCTTAGGCTTAGGTACAAGCGAGTTTTTACTCTTAGGCTTAGGAATATGCTTATACCATAGTTACGGCCCTATTCTATACATTGACCAAAACGTCGAAAGGGGTGGTTCTTGTGTTGCGAACTGCGTTTAAAAACCCTGTACACAAATTGCAACGGGGAGTTTGACACACGAATCCCCCGTCCCTACCCCTTTGGCTGTCCGCCATCTGAGCTGGAGGTTTGATCGAACTTCACTCTATCACAGCCTTTTTTAAATCCCTAAGGATCTAAAGTTAATTTAGAAAAGATTTCTGGGAAATCTTGGCTCGCATTGTTTACAAGGGTTTAGGATTTATATTAAATTACGCATATAACGTGTTGGTTTTTCAATAACAAACTTAATAAGACGCATCTGGAGCCTAAGTCGTGTTGAAAATTAGATCGAGAGTCTGTATAACGTTAGGTTGTTTTTTGCTATACAACGCTTGTATGAATGTTTTTGACGTTGAAGGATGCCCTGTAAATTCCATTGAGTTGATTCATGACTTCACTACCTGTGTCTGAATTAGATCTTTAAGACGTCAAAATTTTGATTTGATTTAACTCATTCTGAGTTTATGGACTTACACGGAATCAACTCAACTCAGAGTGTAGCATCAACTCAACGTAGAGTGAGTTTAATGTTTACTGATATTAAATCAGAAATAACTACTCGCTAGTGGAGTTGATTAATCAACTAATGGAATTTACAGCGCGGCGTGCGCGGCGTAGCCGCAGGGAAACGTTGAAGAAATTATTTTACATGTTTGTTAGCTGAAAAAAATTCAATTTCGCTAAAAGTATATCATAAACAAGCCAGGGCGCTTTGCCAAAATTTTATTTTGGGATGGTATAGTGTTTTGTAAAAGATTGGTGAGAGCAAGAGAGCGTATTATACGTGAAAGCGTCTGTTATAATCGCCGCTCTCGGAATTTCGGGGCGGGCCCATGGCCAAGCGGGGGCCAGGTGGGTTCAGCCCACATAGAAACATTTTAGCCCCTTAGAAATTTTTTAGCTTTGTTTGTAAGTCATTGAACCCCTGGTATGATTCCCCTCCTGGAAATTTTTTTAGACCCCTAACAAGGTTAGCTGGCTACGGGCGTGTTTCGGGAGCATATATTCCAACCATACTCACGTTAGTCATCTTCAAATCAAAGCACTTTCTACGCCTATGTGTAATTTTATATTTTTGTTGTTTTATATTTATTTGAATATCAAATATTAATGTTGCGAAGCTAATTTTAAGAAGTGATTTTGATAATTTTTGGCTCTGATTTAATACGTAACGTCATTTGCCCTCGAAATTTTGATCAGTTGTTTAATCAACTCTGCTATAGAGTCGGTCACAAATTTCTCAGTTAATAACAGTAAACATTAACTCACATTAAAGTTGAACCGATTCTCATTCGGCGTTGACTTGTTGCCGGATGAGATGATCAATTCAAAATGAGTTCAATAAACTTGGATTTTAAGTTGTTACAGTTGTAACTTAATAGACTGAATGATTCATCTCGGTCTAAGTTAAGATGAATTTCAAAGTAGGAGGAAAGGATACTCTAGCTTAAGTAACCTTGATTATTGGTTTAGGTACATCTAAAGTGGCTGCGTGGACTAACTAAACTAGAGTTTTAGGTTTTACTTAAACTAACATATTTTTAACTTTAACACGAGCTGAAGTCAAACTTACTTTTGGTTTAAGTAACAAGTGCAACTCTGAACCCAGTAATTACATGTATCTAAAAACTGATTAAGTTTAGTTTAAACTGATAACATGTAAGATTTTAAATGAGTTTTAAGCGTAAGCATGCCTGTTAGTTTAGTTACTTACGTAATCTAGAAATTAGTTTAACGCTGCTGGATTAGCTTAAGCATAAATCAAGTTTGTTTAAACTTTTAGAGTACCTGTCGTTGAAAATTGTGGATACTAATTTTTCAACGCACGGGAGCCATCAAGAATTTTTTTTACTTATAAACATAAATTGATTATTTTGAATTCTGTTATAAAGTGATAATTTATATCATCCCTCAATGAAATTGTGTTTCTTGAACACAAATTTTCTATATTTGCAGCTCCTTGAAAACAAACGATCCGGCCCTGTTCAATACATGGGCCGTGTTAATTTGCAACACGATTGTCACAATTATTTGAGGATCTCATGAACAATCACCCCCCGAAGATTCCATTCGTGGTCATTCGTCCGCTTAGGCCACCTTCCTAAAAAATTTTCTCAAAGACAATCTGTCCCCCAACACGTCTGCGGGGATCGTCCATGAGATCCGTTTTAGACAATTTGAAAGTGGCGATGTTTAGTGAGGCTACACTTTTGTACATAGATTAGCTATGCTTGCATTTTTGGAGTCGAGCCACGATAACAACAATGAACCGGCATTAGGGCTAAGTAATCGTTGTTTGTCAGATGTAGAATATAAAAGCTCGATGTCCAAACGATCGGTGGACCACACCCCCATACGACAGTGAGTAGATTTAGCAGGACTGAAATTAAATGTGTTTTTATCCAGAGAATTATTGACTAAAATGAAAAATATTTTCAATGATTTGATCAAAGGAGAGAGACAACGTTCGCTCATAAGAAACATGTCGACTCGAAACAAAAGTAGTTGTGTCTTTTAAGCTCTTTGCGCATGAAGTATGCTTAATGAGCAAGTTTTGCAGGCACCGGTTTTAAACTCACAAGTTCTGTTTCATATCTTAGTTTGAAATAATGCGAGGGTCATACTTAGGGTAGTGCGATATTTGTCGTGCGGCTCCGTCCGGTGTCGTCCGGCACCGTCTGTCACCATACGGTATCATACGTGAGTAACTCACGTACGATACTGCAAGGTGACGTACGGTGACGGACGGCACCGCACGACAAACATCCCTATTTTCTCAAGCATGTATAGCATCTGTCATGAGTTAGCGACAGGTTTCAAGCTGACGATGTCGTGCAATTACGAAACTCGAAATTGGCGAAAGTAGGACAAGTCAATGACGAACAATCCACTTGAAATTTGAACCTCGCCATGTCCTGGTTCCAAAAGTACAAGACCTATAACCAACTGGTGACAGGTGCTACACACATTTGAAAACACAGACCCAGGACTTATCATTATTTTTAGATCCAACAGTGCAACAATGGTTACAATGTCAAACGCGCTCAACAGTACCGTAGGCATGTTGGGTGATGTCACAGGCGCATTTGTTCGACCCCAAACCCCCATTTCCGACGCTCGGCCCAAGACTGAGGGCCGTGGAGGGGGCCGCGGCTTCCGAGCGTACCGTCAAACCAGTCTGGACGTCCCAAAAATGGATGTCTGCAGACGGACGCCAGCTGGTGTCGCACCAAACGATACTGCAACTGAACTGCTACTGCGTAATGCTAGTCAGATTTGTGCAGACGCAATTCAGCTGCAGTATACCAACGGTGGACCACAAGCAGCTGGCAGCAAACAGGACGCCAAGATAGAAACAAATTTCGTTCGAAACGCCAATTACGATAATATCAACGATTTTGGCTCTACCAAAGTGTCTGCTAAAACCAGCGACTTCCATCAGTCTACCGCGGTCGGTTTGGTTTCAGCCAGAGCGATTGCTGCTGAGAGGATGGCCGATTCTGGACTTGGATTGATTAGTCCGACCGGGACCTCGGCCGTCGCCGGTGGAGTTGGCGATAAAACCGATGGCGACTATTCCCGGCTTGAGGCGTCATTTCCTTTTGATCTGATAACGATTAATGTATCTGGGTCCCGGTTTCAAACTTTCCGGGCGACCCTAGACCGATTTCCAGGAACATTATTGGGTGACTCAAGCAGGAGACAGTGCTATTATAATTCAGCAAGCCAGGAATATTTTTTCGACCGATCCCGTTCGTGTTTCGAAGCTATTCTACATTACTATCAAACCGGAGGCAGACTACGGCGCCCTGAACACGTCCCAGTCGATGTATTTGTTAAAGAAATTAAATTTTTCGATCTTGGCAGCGCCACGTTGGACCGATTTTGGTATTCTGAGGGCTACCGTAAGCCAGAAGAGATCGTTTTGCCCACAAATAAGTACCAACGGAGAGTCTGGCAACTTATGGAGCATCCTGATACTTCACGCGCTGCCCGGTGTATTGCATTTTTCTCAGTATTCATCATTGTCCTCTCGACGGTGACATTTTGCCTCGAAACGCTACCGCAATTTTCTGATCAATCAAAATCGAGAAACCACAACATCGTTCGTTATTTCACCCAATCAAATTTAAGTAGTCCATTATCGATCGCTAGGCCCAGCAATTTTATCCACTACAATTCGACCTCGATTGCTGTCGGCGACAATTCAATCAATCAGACTGCGATTACTGTAGTCGATGTAGGCATCGACAACCAATCAGATTGGATCGATCCATTTTATGTTATCGAAATCGTTTGTATATCGTGGTTTACGGTTGAATTCGTTGCGCGATTTGCGTCGAGTCCGTCGAAATACGTATTTGCTCGATCGTTTTTAAATTTAGTTGACTTTACGGCAATTGTTCCATTTTTCATTAATATTGCCTTTCAAGGTAAATGGACCTGCTTAGGAAAAGCATTACAACAAAATTTAATTTAAATAGCCAATCAAAAATGTTAATAGTGCTGTAAGGTTTGCCTTTAGTTTACAATATTATTGGCCCTTTGCAGTCAAGAATCTCTTGTCTCGACACCAAAACTTGACCATCAACTTGGAACTGTGTGGATTTGCACTTTCAATAACTTTAGGCACTTTATATGTACATCATGTCACAATGTTACTCATAGAGCCAAAATTTTATTTCGAAAATGTACAACATCCTCAATAGTAAAAATATTTGCGAGCGAGCGTAGTTTGCGAGAACATTTGACGTCTAAAATTCAGAAAGTGATTCTAAAGCCTGCAAAAGTGCCTTTTTGTTGTTGTCTCTCAACAAACTTCGGGGACTCTCACTATTTCTTTTCGTATTGTCTACTCCATGTTTTTAGGAGGCGGCGGCGCAATGTCACTCTCAGTGCTTCGAGTTCTTCGTCTGGTGCGAGTATTCCGCATTTTCAAACTCTCCCGGCATTCAACAGGACTTCAAATTCTTGGCAAAACATTTCACGCTTCAATTCAAGAGCTTGGTCTGCTTGTGTTTTTCTTGCTTATCAGCCTGGTGCTATTTTCAAGCGCAGTCTATTTTGCCGAAAACGGCGTTGCAGGCAGTAAATTTACCTCGATTCCAGCTGCATTTTGGTACGCAATTGTGACAATGACAACCGTGGGTTATGGAGATATAACACCAAAGGGGGCACTAGGCAAGTGTGTGGGGGCAACTTGCGCAGTAATGGGAGTCTTAGTGCTTGCGCTTCCGGTTCCTGTTATTGTAGCGAATTTTAAACATTTTTATCGGCAAGAAATTCGATTAGCTCATATGAAAGCGCTCGATGACTCTGAGCAAGCAAGCGGGTCTGAACAAGATGACAGCGGTGATGAAGGCGAGCGTAAACGAAGGGGACATATTCGGGAAGATTTGAGGAGCGACTCATCTTAGTTGCGGCCTGAGTATTTTTACAAAAGGGGGATCACAACAGATTTAGGGATATATATTATGGTTACTTCAGTCCCGTAGCCAGCTCACTTTGCTAGGGAGGGTTAAAATATTTTTAGGAGGGGCATAAAAGAGTTTTCTTTGACTTGCAAGCAAGGTTGAAAATTTTCTGTGGGAGGCAAAGTTTTACCGGGGGCTAAGCTCCGCTGGCTTTTCTTCCTTGGCCACGGGACCGGTTTACGTATTCTAGTCAAATTAATGTTATTCTGGCAGTTTGTATTTGTTTCAACCGAGGTCGATCCTTACTGAGCAAGGATTACTGCTTATGACGACCCAGTTGCCAATTTGTATTGATAAGAGGTTAGTAAACCGTAAGCGTCAGCTTAAGAATAAGCCTATAACTAAGCCTTAGCCTCCAAGCAAAAAATAGTCTACAGTTTATGCTAACATTATTATGTAGTTTCGCAATAAAATAGTTTGCCGCTTAGAGCAAGGGTTACGCTATACTTGTCGCACGGCGCCGTTCGTCACCGGGCGGTATCGTACATGAATTTATATTCACGCAGAACACCGTATGGTGACGTACGGTGACGGCGGGCGCCGAATGCAATCAGAAGTATAGCGCCACCTTAACATGGGCCACATGTTCAAATATTTTTTATTTGTTTAATAAAATTAATTTCGTTTTTAGACACATTCGCAAATTCGTAGTTAAAATTTAAATCGGCGTTGCGTATCAAGTTTCAGTTCTTATGTATCCAACTGAATCTACATGGCTGTCCGAAAATGGTTCGTTTTTAAAACTTTTATGCATATTTCAACTTGTTGAACCAAGTTTGAAAACCTATTCAAATTTTACAGAAATGTTGCAAATTAAGGGCTTATAGGAATCGTGTCAAAAATACAAAACACTTTTCAAGTGTGTTTACATGTTGAAATAGCTTTTGGAGAAATACTGTAACGTTTACTAAGAGCGTTTTGCTGTTCAAACGAACAATTTTAGAGTTTCTTTGCTAAATAATTTGTTGTGAAAGATGCTGCTTTAAACACGAAAAAGCGTTCAAAATAGTGTTTTCTTTTTGACGCGATTTCTTATCGGCTGGAACTTCGATCACGTCGCCGACGACAAAATGAACACACCAGCAGCACCAAAAACAACGCTACCAATGGCACCACAATTGCGAGAAAAATTGTACGGGACAATTCAGGCCACAATTGTGTTGAAACTGTCGCAGCTGCGTGTTGCTTTGCTGCAAAACCTTCGCTCAACATTGTTTTAACTGAAAATTTTATGGATTCGGTCACTGAACGTTCATTCAGTTCAACTAAGATTTTTTCAGTCGAGTTCACTGCTGGTTGAATCTCATCTAATGCAGCCGTCTTCAAGTACTTGTTCTGAAGATACCCAGGTGGTTCACTTGTTGGTGGGACGCTACTGGTCGGCTTCCGACGGCTGACAATGTATGTTACGTACCCCGGAGCGGACTCCAAGTTGACGTCAACTATCGGTTCAGATGGACTTGAATCGCCGTAGATGTATATGCATTGAAGTGAAACTGCCGTTCGGAATAGCGTGAATGCGGTACAGCCTGGAAATTATAAATATTTTCGAATCATATTGAGTGCCCCCCTCGGGGCCGAGCGACAGGTCGTATTTGGTGCAGTGGCTATTATAATGCGATTTATGATCGAAAAGAAGTTCGAGTTCGATTATTCGTTGCAGCAAAAAATGAATAAAAACGCTATTCAGGCACATTCTCGTGTTTCAAACAGCATTTTTTAAAATGATTTTTTGTGATGCGCGGAACTTAATAATGATTAGCTACTTTAGCAAAACGATATTAGCAAAAGTTTGTTTATTATGAAAGGTACAGGAACAAACGTGACTGGTCAGCGACGTTACAGTATTTGCAACGCTAAGAGTGGCGCTATACTTTTGACGAGTTCTACGCCGTCCAACACCGTATGTCACCGCGCAGCATTGTATGTGAATTTACTCACGTACGATAATGTATGGTGACGGACGGTGATGGACGGTACCGTACGGCGCAGCAGAAGTGTAACTACAGCTTATTTTTCTATTTTTGTCATCAGTTCATATTTATACATGGCTAAAAATCGGCACATTTTTATATTAAAGCTGGAATGCCCCACATACGTGCTTTAGGGCAGTGTTCCAGCGCAGGAGTAAACTAAGTCTGACAGTACGGTATATAATTAACTATTATATTTCTACATATCGTCCTAATTTGTGCATATAGGAAGTAGTTTACATAGCATATCTTAACTTTTCCGAGTTCTGTGGTTAGCCAGACTTGCTTAATAACATTCATGTTGAAGATTTAATATACCAGCCGTCCGTCCAGTGCATTATGAGCGGTGCACATTTGTGCAACTGTATTGAATAGTATATTTAATTTGCACAGTTGTTTGTATCAAACTTAAATGCACGTAAATAAATGCTGGAACGCTGTCCAAATTTTACGTATGTTGGGCGTTCCAGCTTTAATATAGATTTATAAAAAATATTATAAACTTACGATCTTTTAAACAGCATTCGTAGTAGCATTGAACAGAATTTTTAACCGATTCCTGCTTAGCAATATCGCTTAAAGTGGTTGCATACCGCATATTTTTATATGATTGCATTATTTTGCACGCAGTGACGCTATGAGTGATGATTGCCAATTGCACAATTGTACCTATATGCCATAATTTCGTGCTAAATCGATTCAAGCTTAGATCGAATGGTATAAAAATCATCTTTGGAATAGAATAGAGATAATAATGTTTCCCTAAAAGCTGAGAAAAATATGTCATTTGAATGCACAGCATTGTAACAAGTTTGCTTGCGGCCGCAAAGAAAAGTTGACATTTGCGCATTATGCATCGTCCACACAGGTGCGGAGCGGTGGTGGACAACGGAGAAAAATTAATTTTGCTGAATTTCAATTCTGGCTATAATTGAACATTTTTGCGTGCATAGCCCCAATCAACATTTCAAGTATATAGCAAATACAAAGAACTTATTTTATAAATTTACTTTATTAGTCCGAATGGTCTGAAATTTTTCACCACCGCAGCGCCTATTATTGTGCGCAATGCGTGACTTGAAATTGTTTCAACTTTTTCGAAAAGTTTTTGGCTGAGGAATGAGGATCTTGTATTGTTATAAGTTACAACATCGAAACAAACTGGATGGAACATGGAAGTTACATAATAATCTCTCAACGTAGTTTACCGTAGTGTATAATATGTCGATGTCGTGGCCCAAACAGATGTTTGCGCCAGTTGGTAACTGGGACCATCCAACTAATTGAAACTAGTGCACATGAACACTCGGGAACAACTGCGCCCTTTTCATAAATCCTCGAACTGCCAGAAATTTTCAGACCATCCAATGGCAAAGTTTATGCCCGCCCACTTATGTTCGGTATATCACCATCCTTGCACGTTTCATTGTGTTACGTTACTGTATTGACCCGAATAAGAGGGGGGTGGTAATAAGAGGGGGTCCCTATTTTGGGTCCGAATGAATAAGAGTCCGTATCCCTAATACTGTATTGACCCGAATAAGAGGGGGTAGTAATAAGAGGGGGGTCCCTATTTTGAGTCCGAATCAATAGGAGTCCGTATCCCTAATAAGAGTCCGTAAGCGGATAGAGTCCCTAAACCCTAATTAGAGTCCAAAAAGGCCAATTCTCCCTAATTGTAGCGCATAAATGACTCCAGGAACAAATAATTTAAGTTCGAATCTTCAAAGCGTACTTAAATATTGAAAGCGCATTCCGAAGTATATCCTTTTATTATCACTCAAGCTATTGACACAAGACAAATAAACGTTTAATTGAACGGATAATTGCAGTACCGGATATATCAGTAAGGAAAGACGGCGGAGCTTGGGTTAAAAATAAATAACAGTCCGTAACCGAATAACAAGCGGGGGAACCCTCTGGAGAGCCAAATAAATATCAGTCCTTCCCCTCTTTTCGGGTCACTACAGTACTGGAAGTACTTACTACAAACAAAAATCGCATTGCCTACGTTGCGTTCATCGTATTCGAAAATATACAAAACTAGGGTAATGTTTTGTTTGGAACAAGGTTCAAGCAAGCGCAGCCATGTCCCAGTAGTTGTTATGACTGCCCAGTTCCTCAATCAAAATTAGTTTGCATTCCAATTGGCTGTCTCGAACGTCCTAGGTACTCTAATCAACTAACAGCAAGCTGCGTAGACCAGTGGTAGATCCAGAAATTCCAGGTGGGGATGCACAAGTGGAAAATGTTAAGTTCTGGCACACCTTCATAGGGAGGACTGATATGTATTTAGCCTCACCAGAGGGTACCCCCCTTGTTATTTGGTCACGGACTGTTGTTTATTTTTAACCCACGCTCCGCTACTCGTCGTTATCCATTGAATTAAACATTTTTGTCTTGCGTCAATGCTTGAGCGATTATGCAAGGTTATACTTAGGAATGTACTTTCAAAATTTAATACACTTTCAAGATTCGAACTCAATCTTATTTGGTCCTGGAGTAATTTATGCACTACAATTAATAAAACTGACCTTCATGGACTCTAATTAAGATTTACGGACTCTATCCGCTTGCGGACTCTTATTAGGGGTACGGACTCTTATTGATTGGGACTCAAAATGGGGGACCCCCATTTTATTACCCCACACCCTCTTATTCGGGTCACTACAGTATGCATATATAGGACGAAGAGGTTTTATGTTCTCTTTCCCGTATTTTCAAAAATCGCCGTAAGTGGCTTATAGCCTACGTTGGTTTTAACCCTTAAAAAATTTATACTTGGCAACCGATGGTGGGATGCATACCCACAATCCCCCCGGATACGCCTTTGGTGGAGACACAATAAATGCATAATGCATAGTGTTTAGCAATTATTGCAAGTTATGCAGGGCACTGGGAGATATGGCCGTGGAACTGCACGTATTTGTGCAGTACAAAATTTCCACAAGACGTAAAAGCCCACTTGGGATCAAGCATCACCCTGCTATAAATGAAAAAGGCGGTGATCGTAAGCGCCTCCTATCCGAAACGCTAAGGTTCGAGTCCAAGCAGCAAACTAGATCTCAGTTGAACTTCAAAATATTAATCGTGCGAAAACTGGTTGTTACCGGCGTGAAACACGAAAAAACTCAAAATTTAAGAAGTCAAAATTTTTGAAATACAAAAACTTCCCGCAGAAAAAAGATTCGTTTAAGTTTAAATTTTGGCCTAAAATTGCAACACAGCAACGAAACCGGTATTAATTCTCGAGTCAAAATATTGCCAACAGCAGCAGTTAGGTTTTGTTTACATTTTTGACAAAATTGAACCCAATAAATATACTTTAACGTTCGTCAATAATTGCTACATCAGATGTTGCCGTTTAAATATCAAAATTCAAATTTGTGTATATATTTTAAATTTGTGTGGGATGTCCATTTCGCCAACGTATTTAGAAGATTGTTTTGAACTGTAAACAGCGTAGGATGAAATTCATGTGGCGACAAGAACCTGTAGCTAGAAAAAGGCTTAATTTCATCTTTTAAATGCGCTAAATAAGCATATATATATGTACGTATCAATGTGCCTACTTACTGAACTAAAATTCTGGCGATGATGAGGTTGGAACGCCCATCATAACGTGATCCATTGTATCGTTTGCCGCCTTGTGGAAAATTGACGCAACCATTGCTAAGTAGGATTTAGAAAAGTGCCAGAAGAGGGAAATTGGATTTCAACACTATTTCAATATTGCACTGCTATCTATTTTTCAAACCCAACTTTATTGGTGGAACATTTCAAAGAATAAAACGATGCTTGTGCCGTTTTCTATCTTAAATATCTATTATTTATTTATTTGTTTATTTATTTGTTTATTTATGCTATACATGAAACGATTGCAAAAATGGTTAATTTTTTTGCGCAACCCAAAGGCAATTTGCAATTTACTGATACTATTAACAAACGTAACAGCTTTTTGACTGCCTAATTTTGCTTCACCCCTGATTTCGTACGGAACCGAAAATAGGCTCAGGCTTAGCCATAGGCTTAGGTTTCCCCTCAGCAAAGTTTTGCCTAAGCCAAAACCTAAAACTTTGGTTTGCCTTCACCTAAGCTGGAGTCTAATCTTAAGCCTTAATATTTCAATGTGGAGGAACGTGTGTGAGATCCCCAAGCTAAATTTCAACAATTTTTCCTCATTTATTTCTGAAATTTTAATTCCGAAAAATTATATATATGGTGTATCGTTTACCAATCTTGTACTCTTTTAAAAACATAAACGTAAATCAGTTTAACTAAACTTGAATATTACTTTAAGTAAAATTTAAATGGCTCGATAGACTAACTAAGACTAAATTTGTAAGTTTAACTTGGACTGAACTATTTTAAGTTTAAAGCCCCATTCACACGTGCCAGTTTGGTCATAAAGTAGCTTTGAAGTTCTTGTAGCTGCAAATAATTTACTGGAATTCATGCTATTGAATTTAATTCGCACCTGTGAACGCAGTTGCAAGTCGCGTGAATTTCTTGCACCTGCAGTTTGATTGGTACATCGGAATATTCCTTTGAAAATACTTGCTGCTGCAAGTATTTCGTGTAAGTTGCAGTTGCGAGTTCTCGCTGCAAAAACTTGCATCTGTAAATGGGGCTTAACGCGAGTTTAAGGTAGACTCATTTTTGGTTTAAGTAACAAATGCATCCCAGCAATAATATGTATCTGTAAGGTTTCATTGAAAGCTTAGCTTAAACAAAATTACTTTAGATTTTAAATGAATTTAAGCGTAAACGTGCCTTTTAGTATAGTTACTTAATCCGGAAAGTTAGTTTAACGCTGCTGGATTAGCTTAAACTTAAATCAGGTTAGTCTATGCTTTTAGAGAGTATGACCACAATATATACCAAGAAATGACACTGCTTTACCAAACCATGTTGTATGCTTTGACTGTCTATATGCTCGAAGAAAAACCCATTGCCTTACAGGTTACCATAGGAGCCCCCCATCTGTTTACTAAACCAGTTGTTTAGTACGAACAACATGTTTAGTTGTATTTTTGAAAATATAGCAATTCTATTTTGCAGTACCAGCTAAGCGAGCTTATCGTTAATTTTTAGCTAAAACTGAACAATAGAAAACATTTTTCAGTTTTGTTTCCAAAGCAACTGGTCAGGTCACATTTGATAGGGGAATTAAATATTTTGAAAATGGTCATACAAGTGTTTTCATGCTAATATAAAGAGCGTTTAGTGGGCCAGTAGCATTTTGGTAATATTTTCAACCTTATACTTGTAGGTCAACTAAAATCTTTGTATACCCGTGCTGAAAACATTTTATCACCCCACAGTTAGGTGAGCTGGCTACGGTCTTAGTGTTCAGGTATATATTGTGAAGTGGAAAAGGGAAGATAGTCTGATATATGATATCCCTCTACAAAACTTCTGTACAGACGAAAAAGGCGCTTTTAAATACTTTAATATAACTTCTGGAAGATTGAAATTCAAAATATTTTCTCGTTCGCGACGATCGCTCGCAATTTGCGTAAAATTATACCATCCTAAAAAGAAATTGCAACTCTATTGTTTAAGTGTGGTGAAGTCACTGGACAGTGTTGACTAAAGTTGTTAGCCGCGTTTTGATGACAGTTTTATCACTGCGGTTTTGTTGTTTTTGTTGGAAATGCAGATTCCGGCATGAAAAGGCTGTTCAGGCAATTTTGTGATAAGTAGATGTTGAGCTCTGTCAGTTGAACCTTTTCTAATGTTTAGATTAGGCTTAAATTTAGTTTTTTGCTTTACATGAGACACAGTTGTAAACCAAATTCTTAGATGTAAGCTCCGCTTTGCCGCACCCCTGAGGCGTAGATTTACGTTTAAGCATCTCATATAACGGTCATGAGAGGAATGTTTTTCTGTGCGGTTGGAATAGAGTAAGCTTGCATACGTTTAGACTAATTTTTTGCTTAGGTTCAACATTAGCCTCAGGCTTAGGCTTAGGCTTAGGTTTAGGCTTAGGCTTGGGCTTAGGCTTAGGCTTAGGCTTAGGCTTAGGCTTAGGCTTAGGCTTAGGCTTAGGCTTAGGCTTAGGCTTAGGCTTAGGCCTAGGCTTAGGTTTACGCTTGATAACATGCTTATACTACGGTTTCGGCCCTGTTCTATACATTGGTCCGTTTAAGTTTAGTATTTGGCTCAAGCTTACACTGTAGGCTAAATTGACCATAAGGATTTAAGCTCGGATGTTTAAAGCAATAATTCTGAAATGAAAGGAATTTCATCGCTGCTGAAATCTGTCTCCAATACTTACTTACAATGTAGTATCTTGTTTTGCTGCACATACTTGTGAGGGACAGTTGTTCTGTAGGACGCAACCGGAGTTGAAAAATGCCAGAGCCGGTGCAGGAGCCGGAGGTGAACCCGGAAGCGAAGTGAAATTAGGGAGTTAAAATAATGTTCAAGTTGTTAATTTTGGCAAATACCTGTACTAAGGATGGGCATCGGATATTTTTCATATCCGGATATTAGGCGATTCTTGCCGGATATTTATTCGGATATAGAAATATCCGTAATTAAATTCTCTATTTCGGATATCGGAAACTGGATTTTGCGCTTTTTTGGGTTTCCGAACCTCAATTTTTGTTTCTTAAGTACTAGCTTTAACGAGTTGCTTTAAAGGAAGTTTCCTGAACCACAAGCTGATTGATATGAGCGTAAAACATACAGTTCTAAAAATAGCTATTTTTTTATGCTACTGCCTCAATAGTTCTAGGTATTTGGTTTAGAATATTGTCACTGACTAGTAATAAATACTTGCGTTGGTCACCCGAAATTGAGTTTATTTGGTTTGTCTCAGTGTGATTTAAACCACTGCAACAAAGATTGTATTGTACCACACCCTTCCCTCGATATACGTAAGTCGTTTTAATTGCATTGCAAATACTTACGCTTATAATCGTACAAACATCAGCCCTTGTTCTTTCAGTGGTAACCCGCTTTTTGCGAAGATTCAGAAATTCCTGATGAGAGAGCGAACTGGCGAAAGTTATGAAACGCTATTTTTCACCAAAAAAATTTCTGAGCGGAAAAATTGTAAGGTAGGGACCTCATTATTTTATTACGAAAAATTGCCTGAGGTAAAAAAATTGTAAGATGGTACCTTGTAATATTGTCCCAAAAAGTTTCAGGAGGAAAAATTGTAAAGTAGTGACCTAGCCGTTTCATCACAAAAAATTATAAGAGGGAAAAATTGCAAAGTAGTGACCCCACCACTTTATCGCAAAACATTTCTGACGGAGGCGTACGCCCGCGTCCGCCTTCCCTCTGAATCCACTATTTTCGACTTTTTCAATAGACCGTGACAGAGTAGGCTTAAAATTTAGACTAATTTTTTGCTTTGGCTTTGACTTAAGTTTTGTTTAAGGCATGTGTTTATCTCACTAAGAGACTTAAACTTATGAATATGTGTTGGTTGTTAAATCGCTAAAGTAATATTGGACCAAATCTTCAGGACGTTATCTAGTCTTTATATATATCGAAACATAATGCCGATTTGGCTGCTCATGACCTAGCCTAATGATTTCAATTAAATTTTCATTTTTCAAGACGTGAATTGAGCATATACTTTCACTTTTTGTGATCATTCATGGACTACTGCGAAATCAAAAAGCTCTAAATTGTACAAACAATGTTACGCCCAAAAAGCCAAATTTACTTACAAACATTGTCAAAGTATAGTTCAATACTCTGACTCAGATTTGAATAAAAAAATTTTTTTCGTCAGCCTTAGTTACTTAAACATGGTGAAACAACGCAAATTATTCCAAAATTTTTTTACACAATAGTATTTCGGATATTCGGCGGATATCCGGTGCCCATCTATAATCTGTACAGCGTTTATAAACAATTTCGGTTTTGGGTATTTTTTGATAAATCTTGGCAATTAACTCATGAAAATTGTGTGAAAAGTGGTAACATTGGCCTTAACGGCTTTCATAGCTAAATATTTGCTTTCCGTTTCTCCGTTTTTTGATAACCTTCTGATTATATTTTCTTTTTATATATACTTGTTTTTACATACTTTTGTAATTGTTTTCAATTTCTCGCTACTGTTCAATTTTCAATTGAGTCATCAATTTTTACACTTTAATTTCAGCTGTATAGTTTTATAATTGTTAAGTTTAGGCTAACACATATTATGGTTCGCATTGTTTAAAGCCCTGTTCTACTTGGTAGCAGCATAGAAACCAGTATAATTCTAGAATAAGCTGGTTCGTTTGAACACCCCTCCCTCAATTGTTTGCCTAAACAGCTGATATTTAACCATGCATATAGTTTTTTGTTTAACACAAAATATAGTGGGTATATCACTTTTGTGGGGGTTTTTAGTACCAATATTGGTAACTAAGGATAAGCAAACATGCTGTTGTCATTCAATAAATTTGGTTGCACCCCAGGCTGACTAGAAGAGGCCAGGGAACAGCTGGAAGGCAAAACTACTGGAGACCATGCCGGAGGTCAACAAAATTTGACATGGCAGGAGTCGAAGGGAAAGCCAAATACTTACTTAAATTGATGTTTAATTTGCTTATGTCCGGCGCAAGTTCTACTGCAGTTGGAGGTCGATTTTCTGCCGGAGCCAAAACTGGAGGAAGTCCTCCGGTTGTACAATAGAAGAGGCGTATCGAAAATTTTAAATTAATAAGAGCTTGCATCAAAATTACTACAAAAATATCGTGTTAAAAGTTTAAATTGAGAAACTTTTTCAATATCTACGGTAGTGTTAGTATCTAAATTGAATCAATACCAATTAGAAGGACTACGCCCGCTGTGCCCCTTCGCCACCTGATACATGTCTGGTGAGAAGCTAAAGCGTAAAAAAGCGGAAGGTGCATCATAATTTTCGAAGGGTGAGGAACGAATTTTGTTTAGTTTAAATAATTTAAATTTCAACTTAGCTTTTCCTGAATGGGGCTGTTTTATTGGTCTGCTCGGCGAGTTATAGTCACTATTTTAAGGAAGATCGTTGAGCCCTTACTTGTGTATGAGTTTCAGTTATTAAGCGGGAATCTTACAAGTAAATTCAAGAAATTAGAGGGCTGCATAAGTTTCAAAGATATGAAGACTGTTCGATAAGTTGTACGGTGTCGTTGGAAGTTTCGGCCGATGTATAGAACTGGGCCGTAACAGTACAAGCGTGTTTCTAAGCCTAAGCCTAAGCCTGAGCAAATAAAATTAGTCTAAGGCTTATGCTGCAGAATAGCGTTCGGCCCCTGATCTTTTCATAGACCAAAACTTCGAATAGGATCGGATGCCAATTTAGTTTGCAAAACAAACTTGACTGAGAAAAATTTGAAAAAATTGATGTTCAAACTGAAAGCTTGATACTAACGGCGAATTAGGGGATTTATCGACTTTTAGACGCATTGTAAAATAAATCCGTACTTATTATGGCATTTAAATTTTGGAAACACCGATCTCCAAGCGCAGATACGTTGTATGACTATACGCCAACTTTGAGCAGAGGAAATACTAATTCGACAATATTGTAAGTATTTTATAACTTCGTTTTCATGTTTATTGTTGCTGTTATAAACTCAACAGATTTTGAGTAAAAGAGAATGGATCATTGTAAACAATTCGCTTGTTTGTTTTTACCACGTCTGTTTTACCCACTTTTAGGGGCTGCTTGTTAAGGTTTTTACGAGAATCGTTTTTGGATTAAAGGTTTAACACATTACTGGCAAGACTTTTGTGTATTGAGGAAAAATTAACACCTTTTTTCATATAGAGTACACTGGGGACAACTTAGTGGAAACGGTATACCTAGATTAGTACGCAATGCGCAAGACGTGAGAGCCCCAATCGAACTCGAATGTCAATCTCCTATAACTGAGTAGTGTTCATGCTTAACAAACGTTAGCGATGATGCTGTGATTCGAACACTGGCTTGAAATTAGATATTGTGATAATTTGTGAATCGGTGTACTAAAGTGATATTCAGTACGAATAACACGAGCTCTGTTAATGCGTATTAGGCTTTCGGACTTCATATGAAAAATGTTCATTGTAGTGACAGAACAATATATAATTTTCTCGAGCTTTTTGATTGAAAACAGTTTTCAAGAATTTCGTTTTAGCTCGTTGGAAATTTAAAGTCCTGGCTATAAGTACTCGCATTAATGTTAACTTTCTTGTTATCAATTTTAGCTCGTTTCGAACAGACATTCCAAACGGTAGACGAGTGCTACACGGGCGCAACTTTGATCCCCATGTAGAACCGCCGGACCACCCGAGCGGTTGCAGTTTGGATTTGGATCCTAATTTCATTGCAATTCAAATCCTTGTTTATCGAAATGGTGAAGAACGCGATATTGGTACGACAAATTCGACTGGGTATAGAACTGAAACCAGAGTAAATCGAGAGGTCTAAGTTATACCTAAGCCTAAGCGCTGAGCAGTGGCGGATCCAGGATCTGAAAATGGGGGGGCAAAATTTCAGAGGTAATAAACTTATTTTTGACCCATACTGTAGTGACCCAAATAAGAGGGGGTCCCATTTTGAGTCACAATTAATAGGAGTCCGTATCCCTAATAAGAATCCGTAAGCGGGTAGAGCCCTTAAACCCTTGTTTAGACTCCATAAATGTCTATTATCCCTAATTGTAGCGCATAAATGACTCCAGGGCCAAGAAAATTTAAAGCGTGCTTATACTATTGTGTATAAAACAGAGAAATAAACAGCGTAGAACAGCAATAGACACTATATAATTTTTGTCGAGATGCTGTTGGGGGGGCCCCACGGCCGGGGTGGCCCCCCGTGGATCCGCCATTGGCGCTGAGCTTTGGTTAAGCAATCGCTAAAGACTAACAATTTCTTTGTGATCACGAAAGTTTTATTTTGTTCAAAAATACCAATTAATCGATAGGGCTTAGATCAAGAAATTTTCGGTTTCCTGTTATTGACGTTATTTATTTTAAATGCGCCCTCCGCCACTCTTCATTACTGACATAGGTATAGCCGGTATTGCACCTATCCGTTGAATTAAATGTTTGTTTGTCTTGTTTCAAAAAGCTTGAGCGGCAAAGTTATACTTATGAATGTACTTTCAAAATTCATTTGGTCCCGGTGTCATTTATGCACTATAAAATATAAGAACAATTGACATTTATGGACTCTAAGTAATTAGGGTTTAGGGACTCTATCGGCTTACGGGCTCTTATTAAGGATACGGACTCCTACTGATTGAGAGTCAAAACCGGACCACCTTTTATTACCCTTTTCTTTTTCGGGTCACTACAGTATTCTCCCGCCTTAATGCGGATCCAGTTTAAAATTATAGTTTTGGTTTTTAAAGTCTCTAGAAAAATATTAAATTGTTTACAACAATTTTAGGAACCCAAGTAAGCATCTCTCGCAAAGAATACAAGCATTGGGTGTTGTTTTTGGATAAATTGACTAAAAAGATCAATTCCCTTACGCCAGTGAATCATTTGTGGACCCTAGACGGTCGGGAAGTGTACCATTTCAAACAACTTGCCGACTGTGGAGAATACGTAGCTGGTAAGTGTTTTTATTTTTTAAAATATGCACAACTATTAACGGTTCACAATAAGTAACCCGACGGAGGAAAATCTCCAGTCATTCCGACTGTAAATTAGTAAGTTAACGAATTTATTGAAATAATTTATTTCTGTTTGCAAACTGAAGTAGTAAAAATTTTGAGAATTTTTTCAGACAAAAACCTCCCCGACACTCTCAATTTCAATACGCGACAGCTTGCTGTAGTGACCCGAATAAGAGGGGGACTGATATTTATTTGGCCTCTCCAGAGGGTACCCCCTTGTTATTCGGTTAGGGACTGTTATTTATTTTTAACCCAAGCTCCGCCGCCCTCTTATTACCCATCCCCCTCCTATTCGGATCAATACAGTATTGTTTGATGTTTGATTAAATTCAATTTGCAAACTGACTGTCACGTGAAATACACGTAAAACAGGAATTGAATCATTTTTGAATTTGCAATCTCAAAAGCTGTTTAATCAAAAAATGTTAACATTTAATTTACCCGGTATGGAATTTTGTAGTAGTGCTCGTATAGAGGAAGTGAATCTAGTTTTTATTGTACCTACAAAGTTTAAAATTGAAATTCAGGAATGCAACTACATAGTTTTAACGTATACTCCATTAATTGTTGCAGTTTTGAAACTGTAGTTAAAAATGTTCAATTTCGGAAAATGCTGCAAACATTTATAATAAAATTTTACGTAGTCTGAATTTTAATTCAAATGGTTTACAGTGTTCTAAGTCAACTTGCAAACTGATTAAAATATTGTTCTTGGTTCGCAAACTGGTATTCTGTTACTGCAATGCATTGCTGAATTCGCATACAAATATTTTCAATTATCAGGAGTTGCAATTGTTCAATGAATACTGTTTCCATAACGGGATCATTTTTTATTGTGGACCCTGCACAAAAGCATTTCAAAAACTCAGAGACAGTTATATATTGTAGTGACCCGAATAAGAGGGGGACTGATATTTATTTGGCCTCTCCGCAGGTTACTCCCTGTTATTCGATTACGGACTGTTATTTATTTCCACCCCGCCCTCCACTATCCTTCATTGCTGATATATATCTGGCATTGCAACTATCCGTTCAATTAAACGCCTTGCATTTGGAATTTCACTTTCAAAACTTAAGTACTTAATACGTTTTAAAGTTTCGAACTCAACTTTATTTGGTCATGGAGCCATACTGTACGATTAAGGATAATTGACATTTAGGGACTCTAGTTACGGTTTAGAAACTCTATCCGGTTTTACGGACTGTTATGAGGGAAACGGACTCCTATTGATTGGAACTCAAAGTTGGCCCCCCTCTTATTACCCCCTCTTATTCGGGTCACTACAGTATACGTACATATGTAAAATATAAATGTATACACACTTATATACTTTCGCAAATTGTCTTCATAGATGCAGATATCAACTTTGTGGCAACTGCAAGACAGCTCATATACCGTAGGCTCAGCCAAATTTTTATTTAATAGCTGGCGACGATACTTAATTGTACAAATTTCCAAAATTTCTGCGCTCGATGTAAAGTATTAAGATATAAAGTAAGTAACCACTGTTATCCGCAGTAAAAAACGTAGGCAAGCTGCGTTGTTTTATGACGTTGGTATTACAAATATTGCAACCACTTTGACTAGTATATTCTATTAAGAAGCAACGATGATCTGCTGTGACAACTGTATTGAGTTAAGCATTTGTGTTCATAATTTTACAACCTGTTTCGCTAGTAATTACTAAACTTTGAGTGACTTTACAGGTACAACGAAATTTGTCGCCAAACCATACGGAATCAACAAAGCAAATCATCCGCAATGGAACCGGCATACGTCAAAAGTGGCCCGCCTCCGAGGCCCAGGTGGACTGGATTCGTACGAATCAGTGGACATTTTCATGTCAAACATGGGCTACCGCCGCAAAGCTCCCAACGTCCAGTATCCAGACTGCAAGCCCCTCAACGATGGCTCAGATTTCGACTTGCGCGACGTAAAAATCCCAAAAAACGTTCAAAAATCACACAACGGAACAAGTTTGTTGTTTTCAAAAATGTCAAAATCAACCGGAAGTAATAGTAAAAGCAGCAGCGGCGGTGGTGACAGCAGCCAAGTAGCCACGAGTAAATCCGGTGCAAGTCATGGACGCTCAAGCAGTAGTCATAGTGTTGGCAACCGGCGGGAAAAGAAACATAGGCATGAAACATGATTTTTACGCAGGGGTGCGCTTGGCTCCTGCAGAAATTATAGAAATGGGCGGCCAAAGTTACTTTTAGGGGCGTACCGCTTTCCGACTATAACTATACTATTCCCATCGAAGTAACATTTGCATAATGTGTAAATAAAGACGGAATTCAGCAAGATTTGAGGTATATTATCAATTGTATAAACGTGGGTAGCATCTAATTCGAGTCATGAATACATATAAATCCCAAGTAAAGCGAACTGAGAGCCTGAAAACCTATACAAATTTTTGATTAAATACGGTTCCACAAATCATGCGGACATTGAACAATACGAGCAGGGTGCAACCGGAATTATAAAATACCGGAATCGGAAGGTTAAAAAACCTGATCCGGAGACAGAAAACAAAATATGCTTGTTACCAAATAATTCATTTTTAAAAATATTTTGTCGCTTTCTCAATAGAGTTTAAATTTATTAGCGACACGAACACTGTGCTACTAACAGCATAGAAGTAAACTCAAATTCGGCTTCGCAGGAATAAGTTAGCGCTATTATATTTTGAGACACATGATCGTTTTTTGTTTGAATTACGGTTGACGCATTTCTTCCAACTGGGAAGTTACTTGTGATAAATTATGGAGTATGACACAAATTGGAAATTTTGGCAATACACGCTTTATATAGATAATTTTTGAAAAATAAGTTAGTATAATCATATGCCAATTTTTCTTAAGTTTTTTTTCAAATGAGAAAAACTTTCATTTCCGAAAGTACTGGTGAAAAAATACAAAATTTATAACCCCAACCGGAGAGTGAAAAATACCGATTTGCATACCGGAACCAGAACTCTGGGTTGCACCCTGAATATGGGGTACACACAAAATAGTCTAATGTTCAAGAAATATTGTCTAAAATTTAAGATAATTATACCTCAATACGAACTTCAGACACATATGTCTAGTATTCCAGACTTTTATTTTTACATTTATATATCAGAACTGTGTATGAAATTTTTCAGACTTAAGTCTGAAATACAAGACTTTGTTTCATAAAACGATTAAGAGAAATATTTTCAATATAAGACAAATATTTTCCGGAAAAACGACTACTTACAGAGTTGGGGCTAAGCTTTAACGAAATACAATAATTTTACAATCTAAGATACGTCGGCCAATGTAAAGAACAGGGGCGGAAACAGGATTGTTTTTTCCGAAAAAATTATGAGCGGAAAAAAATGGATTTCTTCCATTTAATTCTTTGTCTGAGTGATCGGTTATCCCACCCTTAAGCCGGCGTTTGCCCAAAATACTTGCATTTTGAAACTTTTTGCATATTTGAGCTCGTGAGGACATCCTTTGGATCATTCCACACCCAAATATGAAAACATTGAGACACGAATCTCTGAGCAAGGCTATTAATGTCTGAAATACAAGACACTTATGCTTACAAATTTAAGAAAAAAGCCTTGAAATTTCAAGACAATTACGTCTGCATCCAGATCCGCAGAAAATCGACCTCCGCATTCGGCAGAATTTTTGTCGGGCATTGTGAAAACGTCTGCAGTGAAATTTTTTATACGTTTGAGATTTCAAGCTTTGGTCCAATTTTGAGCATTAAATTGTTGGGACTTATTAAAAATAAATCTCGACAACGCATTTAAGATATTGGCTAAAATTAGCACTATAGCACACCTAACACTGTTTGCACTACCTAATTTAGCTTCACCTATGGCAAATTCTGTTGTCTTCTGGCTCCGATCTTTTTCACGTCCTGGTGCACCCATATATGTTTTGAAGAATTTTAATTTTTTTATAAATAAACCACTAAAAATGTAAACAAAAATAACTGTTAAACGCGTTACAAATAGCTTCAGTTGCAATCAACCGCTAATCTTCTTAATTGCTCAGTAAGACGGACACATAAATAAGTATATTTGCGGAATTATATACCAATATATTACACCAAAACGGTAAAAACGACAAGGCATATCAAAACAAAACCCCGCAAAGCGTAGAAGCAAAATTTAAAAACCTAAACGTGACAGTTAAAATTTTTAATTTCACTTAAAATTTACAAGCCGAAAAGATACAATAAACTTGTTAACTTTGGTGACAAACTTAAAGAAACACTACTCGTAGGCATCCTGTTTTCAGATTAATAGCACCATTTGATGTGCCCTTGAGCTTCTCAAAACTACACCAAGTAAACATGTGCCGAATGTTTCATATATTGACGATATGGAGTTTGGACTGACGGCAGCCTGTTTTGAATATACCTTAAAAGTAAAAGCCTAGTCATATCAACTGCTAAATTACAAACCTGTATCTGACTCTGAACGTTAAGTATAAATACCAGGGACATTAAACGTAACATGCATCAACAAACCGTGAATATCGCAATGTGATGTGTACTAATGAAATGATTATATATAGCAGCAGTATAGGGGAAAGACGTCCAACTGGATACATACATACACATATGTATACATATATTATATTAAATTATATTTGCAAGTTCCAAAGCCTAGCTCCTAATTTTTTAGTCAAAAATTAAAAGCAATCTGCATTCCAGTGAGCTACCAAGAACATGGCCCTATTTTCTCACCAGCACAGTCATAAGTTTAGTTCCGTTCGCCCAGTTACCATATCATAATAGCTATTCGAACAAACTATTTTAAAACCTTGGAAGGTCTCCCCTAGCAGATATTAACACCCAACCCATGTCTTCTCTTAGCGTGTCTCCATTCCACACAACACACGTGTCAATTTTCATGAACCAAAATAGACTAAGAGTGAGGGTGTCCATGCAAAAAGTCGGAAATACATATATATACGTACATACATATATACGTAAAATGACGTATTACCCTAAACAGGCTTATAGCTAGGGAACAATATTCCCAAAATTGCCAGTTCAAAATCAAAGACATCAAAAGTGTCAAACATAACAACTCAACAGCGTAACTATACAGCTTCACAGATTTTCGAGCAAAAGCAGAATATTGGCTCCACCCAATCCCCAGGGTTAATTCAATACGGCGTACGCTGCACATCTCTGTGGTGCATATAAAATAAAATAGAAGAGAACTGACATAGTAATTTACCACACGCAAGTATAATACTTTATAAAGCGACTTGAGTAATTGAGACAACAATTTTAATTGCAATATGGTGGCACAGTGACATATTGGACGGTAATGCATCTTCACACAACAACCGTATACTCACGGGCGAGCACATATCAAATTCATGAAATTGCAACAACAGCTTTAGAATAACTGTGCGAATCATAGAGGCAAAAATTTTGCTCGCTAGCTACGCTCTCCTTTCAAAAACTTTCACATGAGGCTATCCACTCTCAAAACGAAATCCTGGGTAAGCTGTAAAACAAATTATTAGTCCAGATAGAAGACCGTCTTTTCAAGCGGTTATAGCAACTAGCAAAATTTGCACAGTAAAAGAAAAGATTAACTGTAATGAAATGCACCAAAGCAACTGCAACAAGCGCTGTTTATCAAAATATACTATTTAATGCACGCAAATTATGGCATTTTGTATGTATCACTAACAATATGCAACCATATTGGTACTTCTATGTTTAGTTTCCTTCCAATTTCAAGACACCAGACAGGGTGATAACAAAATTTGGTCGAGTTCGAATTGGGCAAAAATTGGCGGGTCGGATTCAGATTTGCTTGTGAAAAAGCGAAATCCAACAATGTTCAGCAATGCATGTTTACATTTTTATACAATAAAATTATACACAACTTGCTATATAAACCAATGGTTTTTGTTTCAGGTCAAAAATCATAGAACTGACGTCAGACACGAAATAAATTGCTGTTTGTGAAAAAATTTGGTTTGCTGGAATAATAAATAAACGTTTCGTGGTTGGCATTGCGTTGGTGTTTTGAAACAAATTTTGCATCTATTGGAAATTTACAAAATGCAGGGTTCGGATACAGATTTGACAAATTAGCAATGGATTCAGATTAGGTGAAATCGTGGATTCGGTGCCAACATGCAATCAGGGTGTGAGCAGACATCTGCCTATGGCTAAAACTACATTTATGCTGAAAACATTAGATGCAATAAACCGTGAAGTATTAAAACATCAGTGACTCTTAGTCGCGTTAACAAAACTAAGCTGTGCCGGCAACCATTACTACAATAAACCCAATATTTGAGCTTTGTGGCAGTTATAAGCGAGCTATATTCTATTTCCGACAATAATTCTAGTAATACCACCATGTTAGTTTGGTTAGGTATCCTTTGCGTTGTTTATCTATCGAATTGTGCAATTACTATCATCACCCAATACTGATCTGGTTTAATTTTGACATATATACGTACCTGAGTGGAACACATTTAATTAACCGAAAATTCAACAATGCATTTGGTTCAACGGAAATTCAAACAAATAAATAAATACATAACTTTTGATAATGTTCAAGTGATTGTTCACAGAGAGTACAATATTAATACGAAGCAACTTATCCAGCTTGTCGTTGACTGTAATGTGAAGCTACTGTCGGTATTTGAAATTATAAACAAAACATCTTTGAAATTTCTACAAACACAAAATTTAATCTGTCAAACTAAATAAGTTAAAACATATAATTTCCAATTTAAAAATATTAAAAATACATTTAAAAATTTGGATCAAAATAAATTTAAATTTTTAATAAACCTTAAAATCTCCCACTATACTTGAACTAAATTTCAATCACAGCCATTTTCGAATCCGCGTTTCGACGGCGGAACCAAATGCGCAGGCAAATCCACCGGAAGCTCGTGACCGTCGAGTTTGAGTTGAACCAAATAATTCGCGAGTGCAAATTCATCTGCATCCAGCATGCCGTCTTTGTCGACATCGGCAAGTCGCCAAATTTTACCCAATACAGAATTCGGCAATTTCGACTTGACCAGGTGCGATTTTGCTGATGCGCCTAAGAACGACGACGACAAAAAAATTGTTGTAGGTTACAGTTCAAATATATTTTTCTAGTACAGTACTGCTGAGAGATTACCATGGCACAGCTTTTTAAAAATATTACCCTGAAAAGTTAGTTGTTAGCTTATATATTTATATCAGCTATATTAGCTACCAGTTGTAGTGGGACTACATTTATTGAGCGAAGCTCGAACACACCTAGGCAATTAAGGTAATATGCAAATTAGTTATTAGTTAACTATTCATTTATCGGTTTTGGAGGTTTGTAAACAATTTATTCAGATTCCTCGCACCCAAAAACCTTCAGTGAACCCTAAAAATTATTGAAATAATTTAAAAAGTCCTAGTTTGGTCTTGGCAATTAAGCAAATATGCAAATTAGTTATTAGCTAACTATTCAATTATCGGTTTTGGATGTGTGTAGACTATTTATTCAAATTCCATGCAAATAAAAACCCTTTAGTGCTGAAATTATAATGCTTTTAACCTTAACAATTAGTGAAATATTGTAAAAAGTCCTAATTTAGGCTTATAACCTATGCTAATATGCAAATTATCTATTAGCTAACTGCTCAATCATCGGTTTTGGAGGTTTGTAAACAAAGTAGTAATTTATGCTTAATTATGCAAATTAGCCTGTAGCTAATAAACGGCTCAAAATTTTAAAACCCCAATGCGAGGTTAACACCCCAGGATAATTGGCTTTCAAACAAAAAAAGTTTATCAAAATCGGTTCAGCCGTTCCTGAGATTCTTTTCGGATGGACAGACGGACGGACGGACATCCACCTTTCGACCCCCAAGTACAAAACATAAAACGCTTCGCGAAACTCCGGGCTTCGCTCGGAGTTTCGCTTCGCTCAATAATTCAACTGATTTATAAACTACTTATATAGAGTAACTAAGACAATTCGCAGTCAAGCGTCATCATGTATGCATAGACAAATTCCGTTGAGCTATACCGTCTCCTGACTGCTTACCTGTTATCCTTCCATCAACCGGATGCAGAGTCTCAAATATCTCGTCGTGTTTATAGCGTTCGCCCGCCACAATCCATTCATTTGCATGACTGTCATAACCACGATCTGCGCCTTCGCCTTAAAACGGACCACTTTAAATTTGAATTTGAATTCTCAAATAGTTACATCATAGCATCTATTTCCAGCTGTGTTAGCTATTACAACAGAAGAAATACAACAGCTGCGAACAAATATTATACAATGCTAAAACTTCGTTATCTTTCAACTGTATAAAAATGCTCTAAATTAAAAGCCTAAATTCAGCTCAACCTAAAATCCTTTGCCTACCTCGGCCGTGTGTAAATGGTGTCGCCGATTCTTGGTCTCCAAACGCACCACCTTTAACTGGCGCTTTATCAATGTCTTGATCTTCTTTAGGCAACATCTGCATCAATCGGGCTAAAACCGCACATCACAACTTATTTTTTGTTGCATACTTTTATATAAGTCAAGGGTGCGTATTTCGAATTTCAGGCGATCAAAATATTGTCACAGCCATATGCAGGAACTTATATAGCCTTCTATTTCTGAAGGCACAGATACAGTGGAGACAATTTTGGTCGTTTTTATTGGATACGACAAAATAGGCCACTACACGGCGGTAATCTCAGAAAAGGCACAGCCCCACACTCAAACAAATTCGCTTTCATATCGTACTCACCAATATCAGCCTCAAGCATATTATCAACGACATCAATTAACTTTGGTTTCATTGAATTGAACTTTGAAAAATCCATATTCGAGAGCACTTCTTGCATTTTAGGAATTGACGGAAAATCACCTGGTGATATGTTTTGCTCGCGCTACAATAAAATATTGCTAAAAGTTACGTACAGAAACTCCTAGGTTGTCAGGTATGAAATATAATGTTTCAATAAACTTGAATACTGGGTGCAAGTAGCAGATTCCAAAAAAAAACCGGCCAAGTATTCTAAACTGGGTGTTGTGTGGCAGCCATTGCCAGTGCGCGATAAGTTTCAAAACAAATGAACCGCAGCAGCTGCTGATCTTAAACAAAACTTATACGTACGACAAATCAACTGCAAAAACTTTGTACAATTTGGAAATTCACTGTTCGATTGTTCGCGAGTTATAAGACGTATTGTCAACTGGTAATAGGTGATTTACATATTTGAGAATACGGATACTGATATTAATTTGGTTACATTTGAAGTTCGATTGTTCGCAAGCTATAAGACGTATTGTCAACTGGTAATAATTGATTTACATGTTTGGAAATGCGGACACTGATATTAATTTGTTTACATGTGAATTTTACTTGCGAAACTAGTATTGCTGGAAATTAAGATTTAAATTTAATATGCAAGGACCAAAAATGAATAATCGATTCATACTAAACCATTTCCAGTTTATCTGATTTCAACTTACTTGAATCTGAATGTAAATTTTATCTAATCCTGCTATCAACTCTTTTTTTCGTTTCTCTTTTCCCATCACAGAAGGCATTTCTTTTTTCAAGTGTGATATAATAAATGCATGAACCTGCAATTACAACAAAGCATGATTATAAAAACCTTTACAAATCTGTCATGTTTAATAATATTCCAACTCTGGAACATACATAGCTGAAACAGTCAACCGGAAACATCCATTTTCGCCCAATCCTTCGAAATTCTTTGCGTAGTTAGTCTGCGCCTGCAAAGCTTAATCCAGTCACTAAACTTGTGAAGCTAATCTTCCTGTTGGGTGAAACTAACACTCAATCAATAGCACAAGAATCCATGTCAATAAAAACCTAAACTGAGACTCACGGTTTGCCTTATACTTTGCGTACCACACCACCATGGCTTACCTTGGCTAATCTGGCACGCTTAATCAGATCATTGAGCTTGCGCAGTGCAGCATTTCGAGGCAAACTTTGCAGGTCAGCGAACAGATCATGACGTTCATCTTCAAAAAGTCGTCGATTAGTATCATAATGCAACGGATGATCCCAGAATGAACCAATGTACACACGTGCGACCTCGGGTGTACGGAATACCTAAAACAAAGATGATACACAAACGTTACAGAAAATGATTGAAAAACTTTTCACGATTCAAAGCGGACAACAAACGAACCCAGAAGACGCGACTGCTTGACCAGTGAATCTCATTATTATCATCCCCGTTCCATAACACAATCCTACGTTCGGCACAGGCCAATACAGTCCTTGTTGGTTTGCCAAATCCTCCAATGTCCTTTGTAACTGGATACCAGCTATAACCCTCGTGATCCCATCTTTACCTTTCCCAACGACCACATCAATGCGCCGTATACACGCATCAACTGTTGATGATCTACCATATCTGCTTTGTTGAGCACAATACGAATTTTGTCTTCGTGACCCGCGAGAGCCTGTAAATTATCAGTTTACAAACTTATTATAACTTAATCCAAAATTCGCTCATAAAGCAACGCAAGTCACGGTTGTTGCCGCAGCATGCAATTTTTATTAAATACTGACAGACTCTGATCAAATATATACCTATGTAAACACCAATTATTTAGCTTCATTTATTTCAACCGATTAGTTTTCCATTTATATTGAAGTTTTTGAACGCATCCTCTAAAAACGATTCACTGCACCCACACCCCAACAATACGAAACACAAAAAACCTGAAAATGAACAAAAAGCTCCTAGCTTGTAGATTAAAATTTCACTGTTTATAATCGCTTTACGACCACCAAAAATCCAGCTGCCACAACCTCCCATAATATTACTAACTATAGTGTTTCCATCCGATACGCCCGTTTGCGTTCACAATGGTTCTTGAGCTGTTAAATTCGCTTAAAATTAACGCAAAACTAAGAACAATAGAGTGATTAATCTCGTTTTTTTACCGCTCAAGTACTGCATATTTTGTACGTCTTTATACATATACATTGTTTGAAGAATATAATAATTCACACATATTGGATTGCTACTGTACATCGCGCTATTACAAAGTCATTACACAAAAAGAGTTCATTCATTATAGCGAAGTGTGAGTAGAATTTTTAGGGACACGCAGTAATTAAAAATTTAGCTATTTAAACTGATTGTAAATACAACCAGTGGTTGTGGGACTACATGTATTGAGCGAAGCTCGAACACACGAAAGCAGTTAAGTTAATATGCAATAGTTATTTGCTAACTGTTCATTTACTGTTTTGAAAGTTTATAAACAATTCACTCAAAGTCCTCGCACATAAAAACCCTTTACTGCTAAAATTATATTGCTTTTAACCTTAATAATTAGTGAAATATTGTAAAAAAAAGTCCTAATTCAGGCTTATAAACTACGCTAATATGCAAATTATTTATTAGCTAACTACTCAGTTATCGGTTTTGGACGTTTGTAAACAGTTTATTTAGGTTCCTCGCACCCAAAAACCCTTTTGCTGAAAATTAGGCAAATTAGCCCGTAGATAATAAACGGCTTAAAAATTTAAAACCCCAATGCGAGGTTGACACCCCAGGATAATTGGCTTTCAAACAAAAAAAGTTTATCAAAATCGGTTCAGCCGTTCCTGAGATTCCTTTCGGACGGACAGAGAGACGGACACATCCACCTTTCGACCCCCAAGTACAAAACGCGTTTCGCATCGCTCAATAACTCAAAACCAGACATTGTCACTTGACTTATGATGACAATGACTGTTTTTGAGAAAAGCATACAACTTAAAGAGACAATACGTTTAATCAAGAGTCGATAATGACTCTTTTTTACAAGAGCGTTGTTGAGTCGGGCGAAAACGCAAAGCCCGATGATACTTTTTGTACCATGTGGAACCTCAAGAGTTGCATACTCTTGTATCATACGCTCTTGGTTTAACCCAATACCAAATAAGCTACAAAATGGTCCTCCGATCTCACCACAAATTTTAAACAAAAGGAAACAAATGCGCACTCTTCAAAATGTTGCTCGAATGATGCTTTAAAATTAGTTAAAAAACCACAACTAAATATCAAAGCCATCACAAAAGTAAAACTGAACACTACTTAACGTACCTCAATACAGCGCTTAAATTCGTCTGAAATATCAAGTTTGTGAGCGTCAAACAGAAGAATAATCCGATCGACACGTTCTGCAAACCATTCCAGTACACCAGTGAAGTCGTAACCACGGTCGATTCGTTGCTTTTCACCTGAAAATCATGTGATATTCAATGGCATAAGTATTTATCAGAGGCGAACTCAGCATTATAAAAAGATTCGCCGTTTTAATCTTGGCCCGTATTCTTAAAGGTGTGCAGCACCTATTACCAGCTGGCGATATGTCTTGTACCTTTCGAAACAATAAATGTTGAGGTTCGACGCAGAAATTCGTCAGTTAGACAACCTGTCGCTAACTTTTTGTGGCGACATGCATTTGAGAATATGAGCTCTTGCTCCACCACTTTGTCATGTGTTGAATATAATTACACGTACAACATGATATACAGCAAACGTAGAAACAATACTGCTCTCAAAAAAAGATAATTTCAAACACTACAAAAATAAGAATTTTTATTTAACGAACACGAAATTTTCCCTGAAACCATTTACGGCCGTCGGCCAGCTAGACACAGCACAAGTTAAATTCAAACCATTAATACGCGTTAAATCCAAATAAACCAGCAATCCCGCAGGAAACATAAGTCTTTAGTAGTTTACAGTCCCAGAACACAAGCTACACTAGCAAAATTAGGAATTAGAAGCTAGCATTAGCTTTCAAAATATTACACTAAAATGAGCTAATCTCATCTAATTAAACATTCAAACTGATACAGTCTTACTGTTTTGAGAAAAATTGTCTTTATTGCTGCGTCTGGGATTAAAACTTTCTAACCCTAAAATTTCATCGGTAGCGGATTTTAACGAAGGACGTTAAATTAATGCTGTTTGCCCTTGACACAAAAGTACGCAAGTCTATAATTAGTAATTGCGAACACAGAATACCGTTATATAAAATACACAAATTCCAGAATTTACATGACAATCACAAATTTTTCATTGTGGTTTATACCCGACCTGTGCACCACAGAATTAACCGTACTATATTAAGTATATCCTACAACTCTACAAGGAAAATACATGACTTTCAACTTTTAGCCAACATAACTTTACACTACGGCCCCTCGAACCTGTATACCCATATCACCCACACGGCTGTCTAAAATGCTCACCTGACAATATCCCTGGCGTATCGATAATGGAAATCGTTTCAAGTACCGGATTGTTGACTAGCGAGCACTGAAGACGATTCAGGAATGCATTACCGAATTTGGACAACGGACGAAACTGGCGCTTGGCATCAACGACCAACGCGTTGCCTGGTATCACTTGCTCATTTTCACCTAAACCAGAAATATAAAACAACTGGGTGTGCCAATAAACAGAAAAACGACGGACGTTTAGGTCAGGGAGGCAACAAAGGTTCGGATTTGAATTCGGCCAAAATTTGTGGTTCGGATTCGGTTGTGAAAAAGCCAAATCCAAAACAAGAATTCAACGATGTTCAGCAATATGTTTTTTCAGTAGATAAAAAAGTTATGAGCTAAACATCGAATTTTAATCACCCACTGAAATTTCTGATTTTTACAAATTTTACAACTATTGGTAGGTTTTCCCCAATGTGGTTTTTTGTGGACGCGTGCATTGAGCTAAGCTTTCAAACTAAGACTTCAACAAAACATTCTGTTGCCAGGGTGCAACCGGAATTACAATTTACCGCAACCGGAATTTGAAAAATTTACCAGACACGGAACCGGAAAAAATGCATGCCACCGAAAAATTCATTTTAATTTTTTTTTGCAATATTATTAGTGTAAAACACAAGTTGGGCATAGGTACGTATTTTCGGCGATTGTCAAGCAGTGTGGCAACCAATTTTCGGATTCGGACTAGTGGTTCGGATTCGGTTGTGAAAAGGCCGAATCTAAAAGCCGAATCCAACTATATTCGGTAATATATTGTTTCAGTTTTAAAGAATAAAAATTTTAAATAACTTGTTACATTAATAAAAAATTCTTGTTTCAGGTCACAAATCTGAAAACTGAGGTCGAACACAAAATATATTACGGTTAAAAGTTATGCGGTTGGCAGTGCGTTGATATTCTGAAACAAGTTTAAGATATAACTGAAATTTGCAACATTCAAGATTCGGATTCGATTCAGCAAATTAGCAGTGGATTCGTATTCCGTGAAATCGTGGATTCGGTTACACCCTGGATTAGGTTGCGAAACAAATTTCTGGTTCAAAGTTCCGAAGCACAAATCTTAAGGCTGTAACATGCAGTTAAAATATTTCACTCTTGCCATGTGAAACAGAATCTAACAGTCTTCCAAGCTACCCAAAGGTATTTAAAATAAGCAGCAAATACTTATTTATTCATAATGTTTTGTCACAACACAAGTGAACAGTAACGTGAGGTACTGTTTCGGCTTTCTATTGCGAACATCATTTTGTAGCAAGCAATTAAGCATGTAAAACTGCAGCGAATGAAGCGAAACCTACCGTAGGCAACCGCCATAAACCGATCGGTAGTAGGCTCTGGGCCAATTCGCATACCCGGGAAATCTGTTTCCAACAAATAACGAATAAACGTCGTTTTACCGGTACTGTATTGACCCACTAACAATATCATTGGTGAACCATCGAAATCTGAAAGAAACCGGAATGATACGTAATTTGATTAGGTACTTCTATCCTCCAAGATCACAATAATTACACACCAAACAGAAACATAAGAAGTTGTGGCTTTCTCAAACTTACCTGGGTCATCTAATGCTGGCGAATGGAACTCATGAAATTTATATGCTTCTTCCAGAGGGTACAGTTTGTGTTTATAGAGTTTTTTGAGACCATCTGTAACATTTTGGATTGCTGCCGGTGGCTGTTTATTTGACTTGTTCATCCATGAAAACATTGTGAACCTTGGTTACGGTTTGCTAAAAGCTAACAAGTTCCAATTTAAGAGACGCAGCGTCGAAAAAGCATACAGAATATCAAACACTTCGTTGTCGCAGGCGCAGTTGTTAAATATATATTATGTACCCCAAATAAAAATAAATAAGTATATAATTGCCTGGAAAGGAATAAGAAACGGATATAATTGGGCTCAAGGAGCTACTTATCTAAAGGAGTTTCTAAAAATCATGTGGAACAGTCGGATGTTAACTTTTCATAGTTTTCATAAACTGCTGAATGACATGCGGTTTGGCGGAATATACACTAAAAGGTTCATACTAATGCTGTACGTCGCAAAATCAAGATGCTTGTGTACGGTTACAAAGCACATACGCATGCAGACGCCAAAATTCACGAAAAAGTCAAGATATATACACGTTAAAAAAGTAAGAGGCAACGTTGAAAGCGACTGTTGCACGGAGTTTAGGGAGAGACTTCGTTCCCACTTTCCCAAATTCAATTTCAATCTTAAATTTAAATGCTTTTAGGCTTTATCCAGCTAAGCAATGTGGTATATGGTAATAACGACACAGCTAGGAATAAAATGGCTGCGAACGGGCAAGAAAGAAAGAATCAGGAAACAACAACGAAAACAAACAAACGAAAAAGAAACGAAAATAAAGACGGAAATAAACATAAATACTTGTACAAATTAATGCAAAATAGGTATACATGAGGGCGAGTAGCCCGCTTCACATAATAATCAGCTTTGGACTCAGAATTTGATATTTGACAGTTTTCGGATAATTAGGAAATATAGCTTTACAGTATTTTGTATTGTTGCGAATTTATTTGGCTTTCATCATTAATTTAGGTTCTGAACTTGGTGTTCAGAGCTTACATATCATAAACCAACGGTATAAAAACCCTAAATCAGTACTACGTTAGAAATTGTTGCCGGATTGTATCAAGAACTTAGGCTTAGATCAGCAAGTAACTGAGAGAATCGGTAATAACCGCCAATACACGGTATAACTTTGTTTCTGTATAAGTACATCTGTGTTCTTTTGTAAAATACGTTTCAATGAAAGATGAGTACGCTAACATCATAGATCCGAAACACACGCAAGCCGTAGAACTTGAAAATCCGACATGGTGACCACAATGGTTGATGATTGCTAACGGAAAACGGCGAGTTTCACAGGGATCGACTACGAAACGAAAATTTTTTATCTCCTATTATCAGCGCATTCGAAATGCCCTTAAAACAAACACATGTTCGGTTATCGGTAAAAAGGCACAAACCATAAGAGTTACCTAGAGTATGGTACGGAAAACACAATAAAGACTAGTAACTGAACTAGCAGAATCCCCCGTTCATAACCGAAGCAGTGGGAAACAAAACGAACTCAAAATTCTACAACAAATTTACAATTACCAGGTGCATCTGGGCAATTATATCCTGCAACACAGTGTTGATACAGTAGCACCATCGGTGCAATCCAAACCAGTTGTGCAAAACACAGGAAATCCAACAAGTAGTACGTATCAATTCCACAAAAACGGCTATTGACTGCATTACACAAAAACATACGAACATGTCCGCATCAAAATCAGTACAGAACACGGAATCGACTCACAAGTCCAGATGTATACTTGACCGAAGAAACATGCACCAAATGTAATTAACATGCCTGATGAAATTCCTACGGTACAACCGTATGACGGTAAAACCGCCTAACGTTTTCCTACGTAAATTCAACAGAATATTGCAAACATCAAAAATTCATTCGGAAGAAAAAAAACTTAGACTTCTGAAAGGATGTTTCCGAAATAATGCGAAAACTTATCTTGAATTACTAGGGATGAATTTCCTCTTTCACAGAATGACTTTGAATTTTTGATTCTACTGTGCCAAACTTTTATTAAAAATTCTGTGACAGGCGTAAAAGAACGCCTACAGTTGGGAATGATCGAATCATTCACTGAACTACGTATCCGTGCAATGAAGTTGCAACGACAATTAGAAGTTGAAGGGATTCTATCAATCCCTCAAAATTCGGATAAATCCGAAAACCGGAATGGAAAATCGCGCACGTTTACGAATTCCAAATCGAATTCTAATTACAACAACGTAAACAGTAATACAGCAAACACAACACAACGGTCACGGGGACCGAGACCCGAAAAATAGAAGAAGAAATACAACGGCTACGTAGAGCCGGACTATTCTTTTACTGTGAGCCATCTGGTTACAGACCTAAGGAAGGCAAGGCGATCAAGGGGGGACATCAAAATCAAAGCAGAATATTGCTGTCCCCTGTGTTCACTGCAAGAAAACAAACCATAAGGCAGAAGAATGTTTCTTCAGACCACGTCGCGAAACTAATAACAGCCAAAAACAGCAATACCACAACAGGTGGATTAAACCAATCTGCATCAGAACAGCAAATAACAGGCAAATCACATAACAAGCGCCGGTATTACCCCAAACTTGAAAATGCCTAAAGCTGATGTACCACAAGACACGAGAATACGGAAGTTACTTGAAAAGCCGATAATGAATATTAATTTGGTAACCGAAAGTAATTCTGGCTCCCTCACATTGAACTCTATGTTACAAAACCGAAAGGTATGTACATAGAAATAGATATACAAGAATACCTATAAACGGGAGCAATAGATACTAGTGCTGATATCAGTAAGATGCACGCTGGTATATACCAGAAATTTTTCTCATCTATTTCGTTAGACGTTACAAATCATCTAAAATGTAAAACATATGATGGTACATCATGACAAGAAATATTTGGATGTATGAATTTTCCCACAACAGTAGGAACAGTCCAAAAACCGTTACCATAGATACTGCACCTGCATTATAGTGAGCTTTAGCTATAGGCTGGCTTCTCCACAGCGGGGGGGGGGGCGGGGGGGCACGCACTTTTCAAAATTTTCATTTTCCCCCCGGCGTAAATTTTGCCGCCCCCAGGAAAGGCCCCCGGCGAATTTTCGGCCGCCCCCAGCAAATTGCCCTCCAGCAAATTTTTTGCTTGGGGCCCCCAGGACTTTTCTCTTTTCTAGGTTAAAAATTTTCAATGTTAAAACGTAAAGACCTGGACTTCTTTTGAGGCGGACATTCGGCAAAATATGATTTTACATTACGCTGAGTACTCATAATTTTTAATAGCGTTACAAATACCAGTAGTAACTAATACAATTCAATAATGAACTGAAAAAAGCACAATTATATAAAGACCGTTTCAGGGCATACAGCATTCGAAAGTACCTTGCAGCAGCAAGTTCAACCCGCCTGAGCCTTATGATAAACTGAAGCTGTGACTAATATACAAAATATATATTAATCACAGTTTCAATTATAGATTATCTATATTTTATATAATTGTGCTTCTTTCAACTTCTGGTTAAGTTGTCAGTATATACGTAATATTAGTTAAAATTATTGTTATTAGCATTTCCCAGAAATTTTTGTCATGTTGAGTTATGAGTAATCTTAAGTTGAGTTGGAAACACGGCCTAGAATGAAAAAATGGTTCAAAAAGTCGGTTTGCAAAATTTTAAGCCTGCCCCCCAGCAAAATCAGCTGCCCCCCAGGAAACGCCCCCCGGCGGAAATTTTCAAGCTGTGGAGAAGCCAGATAGGTGATAATGTTTCATCAGAATTCGTGATAGTAATCAATTATAACAATATTAAAAAGGGAATATTACATACGATTACGTCCCCAATATGAAACACAAAGACCTGCGGATACAAAAATGGAAAACACACAAATTGAAATTGGTAAATATACAGATGCGTTAGATGATTCTGAGAGAAAAGCAACAAAACTGTTGATTTATAAAGACAACGACTATAAACACTTGTAATCAACAGAAAACAACCAAATAATACGCAATATAGCCAATAATGACAACAACCAGAATATGATGAATTGCAGTTTCGTTAGATATACCTGCATCGACAACTACATGGGTACCATGCACGATCACAGAATCGGAACATTTAACAGAACAATTATATATCGAACCGCAAATAACAGATGAGATTTCGGTAGATTCTGTAATGATTCCGCCCATGGTTATGCGGAATAAAGACAACGAAGTCCTAATACCTGTGTCATGTCGGAAAAATCTGTACATTTGGCTAAGGATACACAAGGTAGCACAGGCAGAAACAGCAGAAGTTACACATAAAATTTTCAACAAGGACAACGCAAATAAAAATATTACGGCATTAGAAATCGCAGAGAAATTACCAATACCTAGTTTAAATGTAATTTCAGAACAAAACAATGTAAACACAGTAGCAGCTTCAGATACTGAACAGAAAGCACAACTGCAAAACTTCACGGAATGGTTGTTAGAACAGGTATCAGATATGAAAGATATACCTATGTATACCTGAAGGCGTAAAATAAGATTCAAATGATTTTAAAGAACAGTTAAGACAATTTAAATCATTGTTAAAAAGAAAAACGGTGAGTTAAGATTTTGTATTGACTACCGCCAAGTGAACGATGTTACTAAAAAAGATAGCTTTCTGCTTCCGCGGATTGAAGAAACTATCGGCGCCCTACGGGATTCAAAATACTTCACTACAATTGACTTACTATCTGGATGCTGGCAGATACACATGGATGAACGAGATATCGAAAAAACCACGTTCATCTGCTACGAGGGCTTATACAAATTTAAAGTAATTCTCTTCGGATTAGCTAACGCTCCAGCAACATTCCAGACAATGATGCAAATGGTCTTCTCTGGTTTGTTGATGAAAATGTGCCTTTGCGCAACATCTCATGGATTTAGACACTACGTTAGAAATTGTGGCCGGATTGCATCTAGAACTTAGGCTTAGATCAGCAAGTAACTGAGAGAATCGGTAATAACCACCAATACACTGTTTTGATATAACTTGCTTCTGTATAAGTACATCTGTGTTCCTTTGTAACATACGTTTCATAGCAAATCTTGAAAACCGGCCGTGCCGTTGGTGAAGGGAAGTACGCTAACATCATAGATCTGAAACACACGCAAGCTGTATAACTTGAAAATCCGACAAGCAATACGAGCAAATTTGTATGTTGTTTTGTATAATTGTCCTGCAACTTGCCAGTAAAGAATTATTCCGCGCCGCGTGTCAGTTTAGGTTGGAACTGAAGGACATCAACCATTTATTAAACAGCTGGAAAAGCTGGCTAGAGCGGGGATCGAACTCTCAGCCTATGGATCCTTAAGCGATCACTCTACCACTGCGCCGCGTAGCCCGCCTCTTCAACTACATTTTTCGTGGACTATATGTGTCGACCGTATGGTGCCAGCTAGCATACATACAGTGCAATGCACTATATTACATGTGCACATAACCGACAAGCATGTCTCACATGCATACATGCCCTTATTTTCAACAAGGTCGTCCCTTGACCGTCCATCTTATTTTCGCCTGGATACCGTGCTCATAGCGCGGCAATTTGCCATTGCGCTCACGGCGTGGCCCCCATGTCAGTCTAGGTTGGAACTGAGGGACATCAGACCTTCTAATAAGCAGCTGGAAAAGCGTGCTAGAGCGGGGATCGAACTCTCAGCCTATGGATCTTCAAGCGAGCACTCTACCACTACGCAACGTAGCCCGCCTCTGCAACTGCATTTTTCGTCGACTAAATGTGTCGACCGTATGCTGCCAGCTAGCATACATACAGTGTACTGCACTATGTTGCAAGTGCACTAACGGACAAGCATGTCTCACATGCTTACACCGCGTTGATTGAGCCTTCGCGAATCTAGAGCTAAGCCTACATCGAATTCCGTGGAGAATAGAATGTCCTTCCGTTCGGTCCCAATTCAGATTCGCTGGAACCGACGATGTCATGTCCTGAAACCAAGGCTATTAACACATCCTACGTTCACACCGGATACCAAAAATGCCGGAGCCGCATATTTAGTTTACACATGATTTTTGTCAACAGGCTGCATAAAAACAGAAAAACACAACAGTGCATTGTGAGGCGGCGTGGCTTAGTGGTAGAGCGCTGTATTGAGAATCTGTCGGCCAAGGATCATGAATTCGAAACCTCGTAAGAACGCCATTCATTTTCAGCTGGAAGAAGGAATATACATACTTCAAGCCAAATAGCTACACCGTAGCTGTACAAAATCGTAAGTCAAAAAGGCAAATGACAATTTTAAATATACAAAACAATTACTAATTATTACTAATATAATTATCGTTTACTAATCTAGCTTAGTATCTTTTGGTATCAAAAATATTTTACCAGGATAAAAAGAATTTACTACAAAATTATTGACCGCCAGTAACAGATCCAGGATTTCAAAAGGGGGGCCAAAATTTTACAAGTAATAAACTTATTTTTTCACCCACATAAACCACGAACTATTGCCATAAAATTGTTATATAATTTTTGTCGAGATGCTGTTGGTTGGGGGGCACGGCCGGGTTGGCCCTCCATGGATGCGCCATTGTTGACCGCCCAGCTAAAAATGGCTAACAATGTTCAACAGATTGTAATACAGATACGTTTTTTCTGCATTTTTGATTCAAAATATAAAAACAATAAACGAAAAAGAAATTTTGCCACTCAGGTGCTTTTCACATTTGCAATTGAAATTTCGATGAAGCTGTGAATACGTTCTGTTCAGTACTATTTATTAAATTTCGATACTGCCAGTTGGCAGTTACCATATTTTAACTTCCAATTGCCCAAGTCGTTTGAAGTCTACAGAAGGTTTGCCGCTTAAGACCAGAATATACTTAGCTAGTTTTTAAATTCTTTCAAGAATTGTAAATGACAAAAAGCTAGGTAGCGCAGTGTTAGCGCGCTGGGCTGAGAATCTGTCAGTTACGGGTATGGGTTCTAAACCTCGTAAGAATGCGCCTCATTTTAAGCTGCAAAAAATCATTTTCAGTGAAACATGACTTTAGTAGCGAGCGGAAAAGGTTACCCAAAGGTTCATGAAATTTGTGTGAAGACTGATTAAACAGCGTGGTAGTTATTGCTAAACGTAATACTTATCGAAGCAGTGTCTGCTATAAACCGGCAGGTTATGACGAAATGCTATCTTTCGACACGATGGCATAAAGTAGTAGAAAACGTAGGATCAGGTGAAATCCCAAGGTTTCAGCCAATTTATCGGGAAACCCTAAAAGTAGTAATAATTTTCAACTGGAACGAATCTTGAACTATCACGAAAGAACTCACTAATATAAAACTTTCATCAAGGTAACTTATTGTCGCGCAATAATGTCCAAATACTATTAAAAGTAAAAGCCATGACTAACTAATTTTCACCAGTAGTAGGGCAACTACAACCAAGTAACGCATGCCGCTAAGACCCGGAATTCTTAGGAATGCAGACCCGGACCGGGACCCGGTTTATGTTCCGGGCAGGCTCGGGCCCGGAAATTTTATTACTTAAAAACTGAACGTGATCCTAATTTTTAAGATAATTAAACAACGTATAGTTCGTCATTTCGAGTGCTCAGTGAAACCACCAACTCCGCGTTTCAGGTCCGTTTCCAATGACGCTTATATCGCTCTGATTCAATAAATCCAGTCGTTTTCCCTTTTATTCCCCCCAGCACCGTGATAAAGCTATACGAGTAAAGCACAAGTATGACTAGACAAGTATAAAGCTTAACTGCCGACCTCATTATTCTCCGAAAGGGCCGAAAGTTCCTTTGTTTAGGTGCTTTCCGCACGTCAACTACGATCCACTTAACCCTGTTGTTCCACTAAGTCACAAGCTCACACCGTACAAACAAATGCAAACTGAACGTGACAAACTCCGTACTCCGTAACTCCGGTCAATCGTACAAATTCCCAAGTAAATCCCAAGTAAATCCAGCCGAAACTAGCCCCGCTAGAATCGACTAATCCCAAATAATTCCGAATAAAATCCCCAGAACCCCGTTAACACATTCCCCAAGAACCCCGGTTTTCCCCTGGTACTGCCCGAAGGCTACGCGCTATGCGCTTGCGTAACGATTCCCGAGTAATGCCTGTTTCACCGTGCTCACATTGAGCTACCGTGACTCTGATTCCGTTCTAATACCTTAATGCCTAAGTCTCTCGGAACACTTATACAAATCAACTCCGTACAACCAATAAAATCGCAACTCCGCTGCGCTAGGTAAAAACTCCGAAAAAGATAAGCCGCATTTTGTAACTACGCAACATAGGCGTTGTTAAACGGTGCAGAAACTTATAAATCGATGCATGGCGGCTGCGTCCGCAAGGTAAATGTACTCAGGGCCCTGCGTGGCCACTTAATATATATTTGCGTTGGCTTGTGGTGCGTAACCACATAGCTAGGGGGTCTGGGGGGTTTGACATGTTGTTGTTGTTGTTGCTGCTTTATAGTAATGGCGGATTTGAGAACGGAACAGTTTCCCTGATTAACCCAAAAGCTACATGAATAAAGCAAGAATACTAGCTGTCGTAGGGTGGGTTCGAACTATCACGCTAAGCTACGCGTCCTTTAGTGAACAGTCTACCCCTATCGCACGCAGCGTGGCACAGTTTCTCGAGTGCTTTGTTAATGTGAATACAATAAATGTTGAAAAGAAGGGGTAAGACGTCAACCTGGTGTCGACTATATGTCAGAGCGTTTGTACAAAGGCAAGCATACATCACATGGATATATAAAAAAATTTACACATTTTGTGGTGCATTGCTTTCAAAATTTCTGTTCATATGTAGTTGAACGACTGTTTGACTAGATACGAGTTTACATTAAATAATTTTGAGTGAGTGATATACCAAGCAATCATTGACTTAGACAAAAGATACTAAACATAAGTAAAATGTCGAATTATTTACTTAAAATGAAACTGACCATTCCAACCATTCCTAATTAAGCATTCGTATTCGTTACCCAAGTATATCTGCGTAGGTTATTTATTACTCAAAGCTGAAGCCTGTTGACCAACTTTTTCGTTCTGCAGTTTGCTTTTACATTCGACATGCGATAGTTGTCGTAAGAGACATGTGGGGAGTGTTTTGTTTCTAATGTATTTCACACAGTTAGCGTTGGTTTTACAACTAATCTATCTAATTTAGGTACGATACAATTACTACTCAGAATGTAGGCGCGGGATGTTAAAATCACTAAGCTAATTTTATCCCGGGTATTTTGTCCGGGTATTTTTGCAATACCCAGACCCGAACCCCCGAATCATTTGTTGTAAAATCCCGGTCCCGAACACGAACCCGGAATTTATTAAAGCGAAAACCCGTACCCCGGCCCGGAAATTTTCTGCGAAAATACCCTGGATAACCGAATACCCGGCCCCGGATGCAACTCTGTTATTTAGTAAGCGATGTTTAGATTTTCCGTTGATTTTTCATAAGTTTTCATAAATTAAATCTAATTGCTGCAACAATGCAAACACAAAAATTGGAGTATATGCTTACATACATATAGTTATCTTATTCACAAGCCTAAAATTTACCTAGAGACAAACTTGAACCATTGTGGAGGGTAGTCGGTGAGAAAGTAACAGCTCAAACTGAGCTCGCCAAGCTACCACGAGAACGGCTGATAGTATACGGCGAGGTCGTACCGTGGAGAAGTGGATGCAACGCCGAATTCCACCCAGACCTAAAGATGGCTACGAAACGATCAGATGACCCAGATGTCCGCAAGGCAACAGCCGAAGCTACGCTTGCATAACTACTTCTCGCGGACCTATTCTTCTGCACCGAAGGATCGTTCTGGAACGGAGTAGCATACAGAGGGAGCGGAGTGTACATAGAGACTGGGGAATAGATCGAAGCCCCAGCAGGCCGCTTCTGCTCGAGTTACCGTGCGGAACTTATTGCGCTACAAATAGCGTTGAGATGGATCCACGAAAATGCGATCTAGTATAAGGAAGTGCGAATCTGCTCCCACTCAAAGGTGGCAATTTCATCTGGTCAGCGTTGGAGGAAATCGCCGAAGAAAATGGCCCACACATACCAATGCAATGGGTTCTTGGGCATGCCGGACTAGAGGGCAATGAACATGTAGACGCGGTGGTGAAGCGTGCAACAACCATCGCGCAAACGGGTACGGAGGTTGACATCTCAACCGCAAAAGCAGTCATTCGGAGGCAGGTGAAAATGAACACCAAAGACCGGTGGAATGAGTCCCTGCAGCATGACAAATATTTTGCGGAAGCCTATGCACGGGCCAAGCCGCTGCAGAGGGACAAGCAATTGAATCTCACTCGCCTGTAGAGCAAGGTCCTGTCCCAGTTGCGGTGCAAAGGACATGCCTCGATTCTGCGAGCACATATACATCGCGTCGGGTTAGCGGACTCACCTGTGCGCACGGCCTGCGGAATAGACAACGAAGACGCAAGGCATCTCCTGCTCACTTGCCCGAAGCAGACGACAAAACGGCTCCAGCATTTGGGGATGAGCCCAACCTTAGCTGTGTTGAATGAGGATCCTGGTGGTGTTGTCGACTTCCTCAGGGCTGTTGGTAAGCTCTAAGAGCACCAGTCATATGGGTCTGCCCGACGACCCGGAAGATATCATCAAATGTTGATGGCCAAATTTTAAAAATAATAAACTGTAAAACGTTGGAGAGTAGTTTTTCAAAAAAGTAATAACAATATACGAAACACAGCGTAGATTCAAAGAGTAGAATAGCTTTCAAACAAAAATTAAATGAGTCACAAGGTATTTTGGACAGTTTTTCGCACAAGCGGGCAAACATAGCTCTCTGGAGAACATATTGTATTTGATGTGTATTTTTGTATTTTTGTATTCACGTTTGTTTTCCAAATTTTTTTCACATCGTGGTTCCGTCTATTATCTACGCAATATACTTACGAGTATCAATTTGATTGATTAAACAATGGTTTCCCTGTTTCTTAAAATCTAATAACATTTTCTTCGGAACTCGAGTTTTGGCGACACGGAAACAAATCAACTCCGTGTGTCTTTCCAGATATCTGTAAAACTAAAAATAACTTCCAGGTGAACGAATGCTTCCACCCTATCACCGTATACTTTCCTGAAAAAGCTGTATTTACTAAGGTTGATTATTCGAGAACAGAATCGCGAACCTTCTATAATTGCAATGCAACCGGCAATGTGATTTTCTAAGTTCGAAAATTTTGAAAAACCATTGAATTACCTAGTTAGAGGTTTGAGACACTTCAGCGTGTTGGGATGATAATTGTACAAGAACTAGCAAGAATTAAGTCTTAACTCACTTGTTTCGCTAATTTTATTCCGAATTACGTGTGTAAGTTATAGTTTTGCGAGAAATAGCCAATGTTTTAGTGCGGTAATGATTA